>VZRF01005754.1:724243-1244243 GCA_013396875.1 Vireo altiloquus
GGGGAGCGCCGAGCGCCGCCGGGGCTGCCAGGCTGCGGTCGGGAGCTGAGGTCGCGTCGGGCCCCTGTGGCCGAGGGAGAGCCCGCGGCCCGCACCGCGGGGGCCTCGGCCGGGCCGGAGAACACCTGTGACAGCCGGGCGGGAGCGCCGGCCGGCGCCGCTCCCGGGCCGCAGGTTGGTGCGGGCAGGGCGGCTCCCCGGTACTGTCAGGCACTGCTGTTGTTCCTGCCGTGAAAATACCGAGAGCACGCTCCGGGAGCGAGCTCATGACCCTGCACATGGCTCCGGGTGGGAGCTCGGCACAGTCAGAGCGACCGTACCTGCCTGCCCATCCCAGGGAGAAGTCATCCTTCCCTTACGTAACTGCCCACAAGGAAATACTGGTGTGACATCCCTTCTCTTAATCAAAATTGAATTAATTTGTTTCTGGGGTTCCAAGGTCAGCTGGAAAAGGCACACCTCAAACACGAAAACTGCATTTCTTAGATTATTTCAGAGAGGTGATCTGTCAGGTGATGTGAGACTTTCCCCTCTGCTTTTGTGAGGAGAGCTCATGGTGAGAAAGGAGCAGTGTATGACACGTGTCTCCTCCTGTTCTTTGTCATAGCATAGAGGTAAAATTATTACACAATCCTGTAAATCAGGTCATCCTATGCGTATTTAATCTGTGAAGGAGACGGAATGCCTTAGATAAATCTGGGGTATTCTGAAAAACGGTAAGATGGATGTGGACCTAGCTTTTGTCAAATATAACGAAGTTCATGTAGGTTGAAGAGTTTTGTACATAGTGACAATTATTTCTTTCTGTAGACATGATTTTTTTTTGTGTGTGTGGCTGTACTTAATGTTTTATTTTGGATGACCCTGGTATAGCTATTCAATGCGTAAATACAATTAGTTAATGGTATTTCAACACTGGATATTTACTTGAGGTATTTTTTCCAGAGCTGACTTATTCTCTCAGGAACAGATTGCTGAGCTTTGCAGTTGGGCTGTTTTCATTGAGTCATTGCCCCTACTGGGATGACTACAGCAAGCTGATGTGCAGCATCTCGGCATGATATGAGGGAGTAGCACCAAATTTTAGATGTGAAAAATGCAGAGGAAGAAAATGCCTATGGTTGGGATGATCATAGGTGTAGCATCCATGTGGATGGCTGCAGAACACTGAGGTGTAGCTGGATCTGAGGTGAAACTTCAGGAAGGTTTTATCTTTACAAGGCTGATAAGCATCCAGGTAAATTAATGAAGGCATACTGACCTTACCAAGGGAACGTGGTACCAGGTTAGGCCAGCACGGCATTATGTGATCTCAGTTCAGAGAAGATGTTTCTCTTGCTGTGTCACCATTGGGAATTTTAGTTTCATAACCAGCGTATGCTGCTGCTCTCCACAGACCTTTTCTTCCCTATTCCTGCCTGGTCTAACGTCTGCAATGGGTGCAGTATTTAATGTAAAAACTACAGGCTCTGGGTGTTGGAGCAGGCTGTGGGGCAGCAGGGGTGTTTATGTGCTGAGTCATGCAGAGCTTTTCATTTCAAGGTGTGCTACTACTGCAGTGTTGGGAGTGTAAATCCCATTTCACCCTCTTCCTGCCAGGGCTGCTTGCTGCTTCTGCTCAGATGCAGCTTCCTGGAATTGTATAAACCACTTCTATTTTCCTGCATGTTCAGGCTTATTGTAGGCTGTGTGCTTTTCTTCCTCCCTCTCTGGTTTTGTTACATTGCTTTAAACTTTCTTTTTTTAAAACAGGATTTCTACAACTGGCCTGATGAATCCTTTGAAGAAATGGATAGTACATTAGCTGTCCAGCAGGTATTCTTACTTACATGAAACATTAATGAGTGCAGTTTCCCAAGTTTTGTGTTCTGGTATATAAAATAGAACAGGGCTTGCTATTTATCTGCTTAGGATGTTGCTGCACAGCAGTGAGTTTCATAAACACCTATGTGTATTAAAAAATGATTGTTAATTTTGTTTGCAGAAGTAACTGGAATTCCCATGTCTGGTTTAAACAAATCAGATTTAAGAAAATGGTGGGGGTTTCTCTGAGGGTTTTTTTTGTTGGTTTGGAGACAAATGTTGGAATTTACCCATTCTTTTACCTTTTTTAATTGAAGAAAGGCATTCTTCAGATCTAGCATTTTTAATACCAGTTTCCTAACCCTGCCCATCTACTCTTGAACCTTTTAGTCTGTCAGTCATTTCTTAAGTAAGAAGTAAATCCCTCCAAGATCTAGTGTCCTAAATATACTGTCTTACTGTAATTACAACAAGATCTAGTTTTGTTTCTCCCTCCCCCACCCAGTATATTCAACAAAACATAAGGGCAGACTGTTCCAACATTGATAAGATCCTTGAACCTCCTGAAGGCCAGGATGAAGGTGTGTGGAAGTATGAACATTTGAGGTAAGAATCCATCTTCTGTCAACATTCTGTCTTGGTTCTAAGTTTTGTTCATTGATGGTGGTAGTGAATCTATTTGAATGTGACACATCAAAACTAACTTAAATGAAACTTGATTTTTCCATGGTTAAACATTGGTATTATTTTCTGAATTCCTTGTTCTTTCTCAAGATTTATAATGTGCTCTGATCTTAATGGGTTTTTTTTAATAAAATATTTGTATCTCACTTCAAAAGATGTACTAGCATGTCTTGAATGTGAAGATACAGTCATGAATTTCCATAGCACTATCTCATAGTATTGTTAGTTCTTCATCTCCACTAATGGGTAGTGTGATTTCCAGATGCTCCCAGTGCTTTTTCTGAAACTTGCAGGCAAACAGGCTGGGAAAGCAAGAGTAGCTGTGCCTGACAGTTCTTTTTCTGCTTGTAAGAAAACAAACCTTTTTGTCCACCTCTGGTTTTTTTCTAATTGCAGTACAATAAATACATTCAGACTTGGAAGTTTGTGCCTTAAAGTATTTTTTAGTTGTAGTATAGTGATTAATACATATGCAGTAATCCTTTTGTCCTGATTTTTATTTTTTATTTTTCTTATAAGCATCTCTTCTCACTTTATTGAGTATACACTCAGGAATAAGAACAGTTCTAAGTTCCTCCTAGCTTCAGACACATTGAATTTTTGCCTCATTTTCTTTTTCTCTCCTCTGGTCTGCAATAGTTCCAATAGGCAACAGGGAATCCTCAAGAAAGGAAAAAATATTAGTTGCAAAATCACGTTTTAAGAATTCCCCCTGTCCTTTCATATACATGCAAAAAATTTTTGATTCATAAAAGTGATTTGCCACTATGACTTGTGAGTTTTGGAAAATTTATCCAGATTTTCTTGTAGGATGGAGGGCTGAGTTCTCTAAAGTTCAAGAATGTGCTTTCAGATACATTCCAGGGACAGCAGAATTCCAGAGGTCCCACTCTGTTAATTATCTGAGGCGGGACTGGAGCCCCTTAATTGATTGGAAATACATCTTAGAAGGATGGTACCATCCAGCTATGAGTTTAACACTTACACGCCTAAATTAATTTTCCTGAAGTGTTCTTTTAATTTTTTTTAATCTGTATTTGTGGAAGAGCACTTTATTTTTCATAACAAAGTTGGTATCTTAAACACACAATGATATGTTAAACTCAGGCTCTGCTGTCAGTGAAGTATTAAAATATAATTGTTTAACTGAGGAAAAAACAATCTGCTGGTATGAATATCAGAATGTTTAACCTGTTTTTTTATGAGAAACTTGCAGTAGGGAAACAAATAGTTGATTTTGATGCTACTGTGTTTAATTTCTTTTAGACAATTCTGCCTTGAGCTCAATGGACTAGCTGTCAAGCTTCAGGTAATTCTTGACACTTGCACATTTTGTCAGGAGACTTTTTTGTTTTGTGTAGATTGCAGAGCTTTATTCTAAATACATACACACAGAGCTAAGCAGTGTTTGGAGGTTTTGTAAGATTTTTAAGGGCTTATGGCACATAACCCTTTTGGGGGGTGGACAGGGCAAGGAAGTGATTTGAAAAGATCAGTTCTTTATGCTGTTGGGTTTTGTTCTTAACAATTGTTTTAACAGAGTGAATGTCACCCTGACACATGTACTCAGATGACAGCAACTGAACAATGGATTTTTCTCTGTGCAGCTCATAAAACTCCCAAAGAGGTATGGATGTATTTTGGAAAACTGACTCCAGTGATGCAGGTTCACCGTTTATATGTTAATGGGGAGACATTAAACATCTGATTTAGCCATGGTCAGACCTGGCTCCTTACTCAAACTGAGAGCTTATGTGCGTTAAGAATATCACTTGAGCTACTCTTCCTTGCCATTCTGTAGTGTTTAAAGGGGAACATGATGAGGTGAATGGAACTGCTTTTTTACCTCAGCATTAGCGGCTTTGCACAATCCCCTCTTTTCTCTCTGGGTTTGTGTTGAGCCTGCCTGAAACTCAATGGAAAAAGCTCTTTGTTTAATTGACACAAGAGTACATGCTGAGAATAGGCTCTCCTCTTCAAACTTTGGCTGTGATCCACAGTGTAAGCCTGACACTCCAAACGTGACTGCCTGTGCTCATTCTTAGAGCTGTTACTCCAGAAAGGTCATAAAAATGCTTCAAGTCAAGTGGGTGTATCAGCATGGCATTAGCTTGACTCCCTTGGTGTCCAGTTAAACTTTGTTTGGATCTTCTATTGAACCACTTGATACAGCTTTTTTTTTTTTCTTCCCAAAGTCTTTGTTGTATTTGGTTTTGATGGTAGTGCAGTTTGTCATAATTATCTTTGTATTTCACCTTCCACAATAAGGTATTGGTTCTTTTTAACCTTATTTTTCCTGTCCCGTAAGATTTTTTTTCTTGTTTAGTTCTGCTTTGACTTTCCTGAGATGTTTTGATTTAGCCAACTTCCTTCCCACTCCCTCCTTTACCCTCTGTCCCTACTCAGCATCTTGGCATGTCTGGCAGCGTTGTCCTCAGCTAGACTGGAGAACTTCAGGCTGCTTTTTATTTCTGAGCATGCAGCATTCATCTCCTGTTTTCCATGGCAGTAGCTACCAACTCGTGGTCAGATAGGGGGTGATGGAACCTTCTGCTGACAGAAATGTACAACTGCCAAGTCTTTTTCCTGAAATTGGTGAATGGACAATGGACAGACGTTCCTTCTCTGTCTCAGTTCAGCTTTACTTTCTTCCTCAGAGGTGTACTTGAGGCAGAGCCAGGGATGGCTTGTTACACACTTAGTTACATTTATGAGTTTGGTTTTCTTTGCCAAAGCAAAAAGCACTGATAGATTTAAAGCACTGATAGATTTAGGTGCAGGTTTGGCTTCAGAGCTTGTAAAAGAGCGAGTCTGGCAACTTGACTATGTGGGAAACAAATGAGCTGTGAGGTAACAATCATCTTTCCTTTCAGTGTTCTCCTAGCATGGGTTTTTATTATACAGCTTTGCTTAAGGAGAGGCATAAAATTCACTACTCATGTGCATAATGACATTGCCATAGTAACTTTTTTTCTTGAAATAGTTTACATGGGTTGTGAAGCAGAGAAAAGAAATGACTCACTTAAGGAGGAAAAGGAGTTATACCTTTAGACAAGCTATGTGAAACTTCTGGGAATAAACATGACAAGTGAAATTAAAAGTATCAGGAAACACCATAAAAATGTTTCTTTCTAAGCAAGTTCTGACAACATCATGCATGTGCTCATACTTGTGCTCACTCACTCTCTGTTTCTGTAGTGTCCTGCTATAGACTACACCAGGCACACACTTGATGGAGCTGCATGTCTTCTGAATAGCAATAAATATTTCCCCAGCAGGTAAAAACACTTTCTCTTGGGAGGAGGGAGAGAAGGAGGGGAGGAGGTTGGCACTTAAGATGCTGACAAAGCAGTCAGCAGGAGAGGTGTAATGCATTTTTCATGGACTACTGTTGGAACTATCAGAAAGCTCTTAGGAGTTGGGAGGTCTATTGCCACTTCTCAGCCAAGGAAGAATTCTTGTTTATTCAAACAACTTGCCATTTATTGGAGCTAAGGAATGCTTTTTAGGTATAAACTGTTTTAGTGATATCTGTTAGTGTTATGGGGCGTCCATTGGAGTAGTGCCCAACTAAACAACAGGATGGCCTTTGGACAGATGCTGCACTTCAAAGGCCTTAAACATGACGGCACCAAAAGCCTCCAGAAGCCAACATCAATCAACTGTGGGACGTGGCAACCATTCCTGACAGAGACAGAGGGTACTGAATGGGCAGGTCACATCAGAGAAAACACCATACAGAA
The DNA here is from genome assembly GCA_013396875.1 of Vireo altiloquus. Taxonomy (NCBI): domain Eukaryota; kingdom Metazoa; phylum Chordata; class Aves; order Passeriformes; family Vireonidae; genus Vireo; species Vireo altiloquus. The sequence continues at coordinate 730,474 of VZRF01005754.1, forward strand.
GTCAAAATCCTTAGGGAATTCACTATAGACAAGGAGGTACAACTAGAAGTCTTCTTTTTCTTTGCCTATAAATCCTAGAAACCAGAACTCCAGCCTTTATCAGAATAACTGATGACTATTAACTACAGGCAGAACTTTTTTTGTACTCAGAGTACAATTTGTAAATGTGGAGCTTGCACCAACAAGTCTAAATTTCATATGCAATTACACAGAATAGTCTAACAATCAAAATTTGTGTCAACATGTGTCTCAGTAGTCATTTCATGAGAGCAGTTTTGTAACCTTTCTCCTGATGCTTGCAGGGTTAGCATAAAGGAATCCTCTGTAGCCAAATTAGGATCAGTGTGCCGAAGGATTTACAGAATATTTTCACACGCTTATTTTCACCACCGGCAGATATTTGATGAATATGAAGTAAGTAGTTTCAAATTACATCTTGAAAGCAGGGCACGTACTGAAGTTACAGCTGTGATGCAGTTGTATAAAGCATTTTAGTCCTAGAAGACCTATATTCAAGTGAAGGATTGATTACAGTAGATTCCAGTTTTACAACAACTGTAAACTGCTGAAAAAGCTCTTCTATATACACATAAACATTCACTTATGTGATTAGTGTACTCAGTTATGGTTTTCCTTTATTTGGATAAAAGCCCAGAATTTGAGGTTTTTTTTTACAGACAACTCAAATTCATCTTGTATTTAAAAATCTTGAATGTATTCAAGCACTTAGTGTATTTAGTACAGCTTACATGTATGTGTTTCCTGTTTGTGTATGTTGCACAACAATTAAGGAATTGCAATTGTGTAACTGGAAAGGATCAGAGTAACTGAGGGCAACTTGTGCACCACCAGTAGCCTCTTTTTTTTTTTTTAATGTGAAAGTAGAAATTAATAGAAAAAAAGAAGATAAGGGGTATAGCTAAATATAAAAGGAAACCTTTGCCAAATCCCACTTAAGGTTTCTGGAACAGCTATCAAATAATTGAGCCCTGTTGTGTTGGAGATGGTGCATGTAGGAGGAATTTCAGAACCATACTTTTAAATTTTTAAATATATTCTTGTCTAAGTGCTGTTAAAATGAGCTGTGACTGAAGCCTCAGTTTCAGTAGGTTTCTCAGTAATTGTAAGGTAAAGATATAAAAGAAGCAATATAAAATTACTATTTAAGCATGACTAAGATGTAAATCTAATGAGACAATTACATAGAAGCAAGCTTTTTGTTTAGCATGTTCTCCCTAATGGTTTAAAATAATCTTTCTGTACATACTGTTTTTTCCCCTTTTTTCACCTCCAGAATGAAACTTTCTTGTGTCACCGGTTCACTAAGTTTGTGATGAAGTATAATCTGATGTCCAAGGATAACCTGATTGTACCAATTTTGGAAGAAGAAGTGCAAAATTCAGTGTCAGGGGAGAGTGAGGCATAATGGGAATAGCAGTACAGAAGCCTGTACTGAATATAAGCAAACATTAATTATGTACTGTATATATCACTTTAGACACTTCAATCACGTATCCTCATAGCTTTGTTTAGTATACTTTTTGTATGCTGTGTGCATTGCCTTTTAATATGGGAAATACTTTTAAGTTATTCATGAGCTGTATATTCATCAATGTGGCACTCATGGTTTTTAAATAAAAGTAGTAGTATCTGTTTATAATGCCTGTTAATAAAAGAATTTACAGTTCTCTAAAATTGCTGCTAAACAATCATTGAATCACAATCCTGAAGATGTGTCTGATGGGGTGGGGAAAAAGTGAGATTACAAATTCACAGCAAGCCATTTTGTAATGCAGTAGCTATATTAAGTCTTAGTTCAAAGATTATGACCTTAAACTCCTAACTGCAGGAATCTTCTTGCAATGTAGCTTATTCCTAATTTACCTTTTATTTTTTTAAAATGGCTTTGAAGATTTACTTCTGGATGTGCATATTGCTGTATGTGTATATCCAAATACTAACAGGATCTATGTATTAACCAAAAGGACAATTTCACTATGGTATTGAACATAAATAATCTTGATGTATATCTAACACACTTCCTGGACTTTTTTTTTTTGTCAGCAGGGGAGGTTTGTGTACAGCAGGGGACAGGTGCTGTCCTGTTAAGGCAGACTTCTGCTGTTCTCCAGTTCACAACCTCTCCATAGAATACCTGTGCATATTTATGGCAACCGCTTACAGATTATACCTCAGCTGTTCATGTTACACTACATAACACACTGGCACAGTCTCTGCTTGTATTCTTAGTCAAAACATGCTAAGTACCTGAAATATCAAACCTGATTCTTTTCAAGAGTTAATTATGTTTTCAACATATATTTGTTTCTCTTCATTTACCTTAACCATATTAACAGAAAGATTTGGATTAATGCTTCTGGTTCCCTATCAGGTGTTTATTTCAAGTTGTGTTTGCAGATTTGCAATAACTGACAATTTCCATGAGTGCTGCTTAATTGTGTTTTGTCTAGAATGATAGAATTAAATGTTTTAGAGATGCATATAAGAGAAATACTGCTAAGTGTACATGAATGCAGGGTCTAAAAGCAGTAGCAGTGTTCATTAATGAATTTTGCTTTGCTGTTTAAGAAGTTAGCTTGTTTCTCTTCAACGTTGACAGGAGCCCTCTTATTTCTTTCAGCAGGTCAGAATGGGCTAGCTCAGCTAGTTTCAGTAATTTACACTTTGTTTTCTACATTATATTTACATGGAAAGAAGGGAGTCCACATATTTTTACTATGTCTTTTTTCATAATATATTAAACATGCCTTAAATTCTATTTTTCTTTATATGAATCAAGCACACCTCAAGCAACTGTTATCATCTGGATGTAAAGGGAATTTAAACAATGAGAAAATAGAGAGACTAAGCTCAAGTACTTCAACAGCTGTATTCTTCAGCAGCTTCTTGTCTCATGTTTATAACTTTATTTAATTGTCAGCAGGGTAATTGCATGAGATGTTGTCAGAGTGAAGTAGCTTTAGTTACTGTCTATACATTAGCTGTAACTTGCCTCGTATAGACCAGGTTACCTGATTTTGATAGATACCTTGGAGTTTGTACTGCAGGTAGGAGGACTGTTTTCTGGAGGTAGTAAAATGTATTTAGCTCGTCGCTGTCTGCTCTAGGACCATCCATGGTGTGGCTCCTTTGTACAGTCACTCTGCATGTGGATATTGGCTGTGGTGACTGGGACAGGCAAAAACATGGGACTGGTGTTGCTAATTACATTTCCTCTACAACATTGAAGAAAACGATGCGGTGCTCAGGACTGCATTAAAATTTTAAACCTCTGATGCTTTAAGAGTTTAACTTCAAAACAAAACTCTGGAAGTTTTAATCCTGTTTATTCTCATTCAGATTTGCACTGTAAAGTTGACTTGCTATGTATTTTCCCTTGCTATTGTTTACATGAGTACTGTGTACACACATGTGCCTGGATGGTACCAGAAAACTTCAGTTAGCCTAAGCAAACCATTGATTTGTCTAATAAATATTAACAGGTTTAATTTAGACTTTACATCATAGGGAAACTGAGACTGTCTGAATTATATTGTAAAAAAGGATAAAATTAAACTGTTTCTTTATCCATACCACTATATTTTGACAAGTTATTCTCATTTTTCATGTCATCAGAGAGAACACAGCAACTGTTTCCAACAGACCCTTGGGTGCTCCCCCATCTCTGCTACAAGGTCTGCTCAAGTTGTCTTTCTTCTTTCAGAAGTAGAGAAATACAATACTCATTAGGAACTTGCAAGTCAGACCTCAAATTTATACATCCCACAAATCAGAACATGCTGGTTCTGCAGTTAGAATATGGGAGATCTAGAAGAGGGCCCTCCAGATAAGCCCATTATGACTGCATGTCACAGACACAAAGGCTGTAAGCAAAGACTCACTGTCAAACTCCTTCTTCCTTCGTCACTGGGGATTACCCTCACCTTTGGCTTAGCATTATCTTCTAACACATCAGCCATGGTCTTTAGGCACAGGGAACTGTCAAGACAGCAATCTCCATTTTTTGCCTTCCAAAGATGATTATACTAAGAACAGGGAAAACCTAATGAGCTTTTACTAGATGGCATTAACTCTATCAGGCTTTGCTGTACACACAAGACTGCAAAAAGGTAACTTTAGCTTGAGGCAAAGTATACATTGATCTACCACCCCAGTTAATGTCAGTGTGACACAAACATCATAAACTGGTAACTGACTTGGTAATTACTTCTAATGGTGAAAACCTTCCTATATGAACTATAGAAAAGATCTGAACCTATACAAAAAGAAAGTATTTCACAGACCAGAAACAAGTGAAGCAGCCATTTATTGCAGTTGACCAGGTATGTAAATACACTGTTCTGACAGTTATGAGCAGGGTACAAAATATTTAACTGTGGACAGTTTCTTCCTGTTTGTAAACATTAGAAAACTATTTCCTCTCCAAACAATTTAAGCATCAGAAAGTATAAACAGTCTTCTGCAGAGGTTCATGAACACTACTGGCTGCCTTCTGTTCCTTGTAATAGCTGCAGAACATTTCTCTTGTCACAATCAGGGGTTACCCTACTACATTTCAAACACAGGCTCCTGGCTGCAGTCTTGTTACTGACTACAAAAACTGTACTTACTATTTTTTGTCAGAGAATGCATCCATGCTTTAAGTTGCAATTCTTTCAATAAAAAGTTAAATACGGCCTGGCAAAATGAAAGCTGAGCAGTGTGTGTATATACACACAATACAAGCAGACCAAAAACGTTTTGCTAGTTCCTCTGGCAAGTTTTCTGATTTACAAACCTGCTTTACTTAATGGACAGTGCTGGTCACCACACAAGTAAAGGTAAACCTTAAGGCTCTGGTTTGTGTCAGGTGATGAGGATCTGAAATCAAATCTCCTATACCCAAAATGCACCCCTCCCCTTTTCAGTCATCCAAGATAGAGTTGTCTTTCAGATTTTTTTTTTACTACAAAGGACAAAATAGAAGATTTTTCATAATTAGTTTTAGAAGCATTTTCAATTTTTTCAGTTTCCACACTCATACCTTAGGAAGAAGAGTGGTCAAGTGCATGAAGTCAGATAATTCTTGCACTGTCTTCACACAGGCTGAGCAAGCAACTTACTCGCCCTGACTTTCAAAAGCAAACAATTCAGATGAATATATCTACAGCACAGGCAACTTTGATACTATGAGACAAACGACATTAAAAAACCCAGCTGTCCTTAACAATCCTTAACAATTGCTGAGTGGGTTCAGAGGAAACAATTCTGCATAGTTATACTGCATTAAAAAGACAGAAGGAAATTCAAAGGTTTGCAGCACTGTCAACACCTGTGAGATTCATGAGCAAGGACTAAAGCACAGTTAAAACTGAGGACTATTGAAAAAGAATATGGCTTTATTTCATTCTAAAAAGCACCTTTCTTTCTAAAAGTGATGGTATTCTAGTGTACCTGTGGACATGCAGGGCATACTCAATTTCCACCCATGCTCCAAAACAGCCTCTTGTGTACATCCCATTAATTGTAAGGAGAATACTTCTTTTAGAAAGATACTGTTTTATTTGAATTTTCTGCATTTTCAACAGGTGATATGAAAAGATCTCAGTTAAAAGTTTTTTTATCCAACAAATGCATTCTAGAAAGAGTAACTGCATTAAATTCACTACTTTATTCTTTGTAACTTACTTAAATACTTATAGTTCAGTTTTGGTTTAGGATTCATTAATGTTAACTATCTTATGCAAGGATCTTGCTTTAGAAAAGGTAATTTCTCTGATATACTTTAAAAGCTCTAACTTGAAAAATTCAGATTTGGAGTTTGTGATCAATTTTTGCCCATTTTAGAGATTTGACTTGTATGGAGAATGACCATAATTACATGAGTTTTGGACAACTCATAAATACTTCTGGAAGTAGAGCAACATATTCCATGTTGCATGAGACCAGCTGTTACTCCATTTTTAATATGCTGGAGTTACCTGGCCTCCTGCCAGAGATGGGTGTAACTTGTGTTTTCATCTTTCCTCCCCTTCTGTGTGCCATGGAGGAGGATCCCTGCTGCCTGTGAGCATGGCCAGTGCTCCCCGAGTAGTGGCACAAGAGGAAGCAGCACTAGGGGCAGGCTCTGTGGGGACACCCAGCCCTGCCCTCTCCCTGTCAGCAGGGGGATCTTCCTCCCCACAGTGCCCCCAGGCAGAATGAACACAAAGCTCACACCCCACATCCCTGACCTCGAGATGCTTGTGGGAAAGCTGGGAGAAGAGCCTTTGCAAGAAGAGCTTTCTCACAGTGCCCTCCTATTTGAGGTGCTCCCATCACTCCCCACAGCATGCGATGGGAAAAAAGTTGAAGCCAGCCTCCAGAGCTGTAGGCTTTTTTGGAAAATAAACCTCCAAACCTGCTACAAACAATTATTAAGAGTTTCTCTTCCAAAGAATAAAATAAACAATCCTGCCTGTAAAAATTTTATAAGGAAATCAGGAAACAGCTCCAAAGCAGTATTATTTCAAGCTCCCTCTACCATAATTATGTCAGTAGAATGGGTTTTCCCCCTACCCCCTGCCCTATAAAAATAAACTTTTTTTCCTGCATGAATTAGTTTTGCTTACTGAAATAAGCAGCTACTTCCCATGCTTCTTCTGCACAGCTCTGAGACTGCAGTTGAACCTCTACTATCCTGGTCATCTCCTGGGGTGCTTACTTGGAGTTAATTGTTGGTGCTCCTGTCACTGCATTAATCTGCCCACTGCATTTAGTGCCAGCATCTATCACTGCATCAGGCAGAGTCCCACAGCAGCTGTGGGATGTGATCCATGGCGAACAGGGTGTTGGAGGTAAATGATTCATGACATCTGTTTTTGCAGCACAACAAAGACAGGTATCAAAATCCCTGGGTGATGTGTGTGCTGTACTGCAAACACAGAGTAGAGTTATGAATACATTTCTCAGTTCTGTTCTGACTTCTCATTTTGACCAAACTATTTTGCACTAGCTTAAACATGATGAGTATTTATATTTTTTTTGCTTCTAAAACTAAATGAAAAATGCATATTTTAGTTATAATCACATTTGCCTTCTGTGGAGATGCATTTTTATTCAGCTTCTCCTCTGTGAAGTAGAGTTTCCAGAGAGCAGCATAAAAGCAATTGCTGTTTTTTCCTCTCCCCACAGAACCTTGCCAGCATTAACCTCCCTTAACACCAGCAGCTCCTCCCCATAGTAAGGATGGAAGCACAGCAACTCTATCCTTTCCTCTGAACATCCAGTCTGGTATTTGATGCAGCTCAATACACTTTATCCAGTGTGAGATACATTTAGCTGAGACATTTGTATATATACATTGATCTAATATTGCCTATGAAGTTTAGCCTACATTCTCCTCCTATGCATTAGCAGCATCACAGTGCACACTGTTCTCAATGCTTCTTAAGGAGCTTCTCAAACTACTTGTTCACAGACTGCAAGTTATATTTCAGGCAATGAGCAGTTCTTAATTTCCACTCACAAGTATATTATGAACACATTATTACAATACAATCTATAAGCTCCTGGCTTACATGTACAAAGGACCCAGTAAAAACTGCATAGGTGAAGTTGTATTCCAGGAGCAAGTATCTACCTACAGCCTCCTGAGTTTTTCTGTCCATACCAAGTCTGAATGTAGCTTAAATTATTAACTCTCGTGTAAGACTTGACATTTCTCTAGGCTTTTGAACTTAGGCAAGGCAAGTAAAGTGAAAATGACATTAAAACTTAACAACAGCCAGACAGTTCATTTTTTCCCACCAATATTTACAACATCCTTAAAAAAACCCCAAACAACAAAACAACCAAACAAACCCAAAAACATTCCTCCAGCTTGTGGAAAATTCTAAACATCCTCATTCCTTTCTCTCTCACACAATTCAAACTGTCACTGTTTTGCAGCTTTTGCTTCCTTGCTTGTCAAAAGCATTAACAAGTTAGCAGAGCACCCAAATCATGTAGTTATACTATTAAAGACAGACAGAAAAACAAATTATTTTGCAGTAGTATTATTACTGCAGTAGGAAAAACACAACAAGGAAAATGACAAAAATACAAAAGGAGTTTGGGAAGAGTCATAGGATTATACCAATGCATTTAAAGTAGTGTAATTTTTAAAAAAAAAATCATTTGTGTGATTTATGTACATGTCCATTTGATGCAGTTACTTACTTTAATCACATACACGTGACCTGAGTGACTCCATCTTCCTGGTCAAATTGTCCATCATCCAGTTCCCTTAATACTCCATCACTGCTACTGAATCCTGGAAAGCCTCCATAATGGGAGGATCCCTCCTTGATCCAACATTGTTTAGAAGGAGACAAGTGAAACTCGTCAGGTGGTTGTCCAGTTTCTCCAGGGCAAGAAGTAGCTGTGTCTGATCCAACACTTCTGCTGGACACTCTGCCTTTTTCTTCCCCACTCACTTGTCTTAAGGATTTCCTCTGAAATACAAGAGGATGTTGAAACGTTAGTTTATTTAGGGGAAAAACGACCCAGCCCAACACTTTGCAATGAATTGTGGATAGATTTAGTGTGAGCTGCATTTTAACACTGAGTGCAAGAAACATGCCATTATCTGAGGAGGCAATTACAATTCCCATGGTAAATGATGCAGATAGAAGTCAGTGGCTGTTCTATACAGCCATTTGAAATGGAACCTACAAAGTCCTTGCACAGGAGGAACTCAGTTTACAGTCTGGCATTAGTACTGGGATTGCCTGTCATCTTTCTTGTTGACATGATGGTTGCCAATGTCAAAAAGAAAAGTAAGGAGATTGTGATTTCTGCAAACAAGAGACCTGCCAGACTATGCTAAGGGTTCTCTGAGGCACCACAAATAAAGAAAAGGTTTATCTCAGTTCAGCATCAGGAGCTCCCTGAGTTACTCAGGTCTCTGATGATGCAGCACCTCCAGAGACAATGTCAGTGCCCTGAGCCACAACAGAGGAGCAGGGTCAGGAAGGCAGAAGTGCCCTGAGCCACCTGCCTGGAGCCCAGGAGATGTTTGCCAGGGGACACAGCCCTGCCCACAGAAGGAGCACACATAGCAAAGAGGCAATCCAGCCTCAGAACAGAGCTGCATTTCAGTGCCTGAAGGACACAGTGCAAACACTTTAGAAACAAAAATACTCCAAAGACTTTTACTATGCTTTGGCAAGTTTGTGTCCCCCATCTGTACACGGCTAAGTCTTTTCTCAAATCCTTTTGAAACAGTAAAAACAATGGCTCACATGGCTAAAGGAAACATATTTAGGAAAGCTGTTAGAAGGGACTCTGGGAAATTAGACTAAGGGGAAATAGCATTGCCTCAGGAGAAACAGAAGGAAGTAAGCTTTGCCTGGATGCCATAGTAAGAGGATAGAAAAGTCTGCTTAAGGGAAATAAAGAAAAAAACCCAAACTCCTCAAGCACTGCATGGTTCAATCTTGCATCTCCTCTGAACCCTTTCTTAGAAAACCAAATGGTATGTGACAAACAGAAAGTCCACTGAGACAGTACAGCCCTTGTAACCCAAGAAGCTTTTGTACTATTACATAAATCATAAACCAGGCCATAACACACTACCCCCACGAATATACAAGAAGGCAGAGAAATGAGCTAGGAGGACATAACATATCCATCCTCAGAAAAAGAGACCCTGTGAGATTAAAAGACCAGGTAATGGAGGAGTTCCCCTCAATTCTTACTGAAGCAAAACTTCCTTTAGAAATAGCAATGCTCTATTCAATCCAACAGTCAAATAAAATTCTGAATACAGAAAGCACACCATGCCCTGTGTTGCCATTTTCCAGAACAGAAGTCACAGAGATCCAAGAGCTGAACATGCCTAAGGAACAAAGCTCCTTCCACAGTCACACCCTGCTGCACTGTGAGGAACTGGAAAGTGATGTGACCAAGGCTTGATAGCTAAGCGATGAGAAGGCTGCATGAGGCTGCTTTCTTAGTCCAGTAATGAAAGAGCCTTGGTAGCAGCATTCTTCTGAAGGTATCTGAGTTGCAAACATGCAAAGTGTATGCTTAAATAATCACTGTGATGTAATTTTTTTTAAACTTCAGGTATCTGGAATATTTCTGTGTTCCAAAACATCCTGAATTGTGAGCATAAAAATTCTTCTAACAGCAGCTTTAATGTAGTATGAACATCAGTGAACAGATAGACAGCAAAATGAAGATGTCATGACTAACAATATACAATCACAGGAATTAAATGTTTTTACAAAAATGTTTGCAAGAGTTTGATGAAGTTGTACAGCTGTGTCATCACTGTCCAGGGGACATTTCAAATAAATGTTACACAATACCAAAAAACCCCACAAAAACAAAACACTCCCCTGAAAGCCAAGAAAACCCCAACAAATCAACCCCCCCAACCAAAATATAAAACCTCAACAAAATCCCCCAAAACATTAAAGTTCCTAGAGCAAAAGGGAATGCTTTCAAATCTCAGTAGCTTGTTTTACACCAGAAATCTAGCTACTCAATGCAAAACTAGCAAAAATTTTCGTAAGAAAAAGCAGTCAAGTAAAAAGATTAAAATTCAGGGAAAGACCAATGTAACTGGCAAAACAGAAGGAAAATGTAACTCTGCTAAATGTTTCAGCTTCAGCCCCAGTCACCTATTTATCCCATGCTAAATGACCTCAGCATACTGAAATTTCCTGGTAGAGAAGTAAAACATTCACTGGTATTAAAAAAGCACATTTTGTTCAGATTTTAAACACAGAAATCCTGATGTAAATGGCTACAAATCAGCTATTCCTTGTTTACTTGGAGTATATTTAATGCTTTAGTCAAAGGTGGCCCACTACAACAAAATAAATCAGCTACAAAACATATTTTATTTGTACACAACCAAGGCTGCTCATCACCCCATAACAGGGTGAAAGAATTTGAACAGTGAGCATAATGCTTCCTATTTTTAACTTAAGCCATGTCTCAAAGATCCATCAGTTCCTCAGACTGAATGCTTTTACAGAACTGGTTAGTATTGCAGCTCTTGGCAGAATCCAACTTGTGACATACAGTTACACTGCCTTTTGAGAGACACATAGAAATAACACTATGCCTTACCAAGGGAAGAATACTTCTACCAGGAGTTCATGCCCTTATTATATACAGAGTATTTAATGAAGGATGAAAGCCTCAGGAAAAGCATTATTTTATGACTGACATGATATTGTTTTATATACTTACAATATTGCTATCAAAAATTGTGGTCCAAAACATACTTTCAAAAATGTATTAGGGAAGAAAGTAAAGAGTACAAAGACAGGCACGTGAGAGAAGTCAGAAGGTTTTAAAGATAACACACAAGGTAGTTAGGGAAAAAAATCCCACTGACAGAATTTAGAAGAAGGTATGAATGGAGAGAGATTAGGACACTGGCAAAGGAGATGATACAGAACACTGAAGAGAAAAAAAGCAAAAGCTCCAATTCTGTAAATGAAGAAATAAATGATAGTATACAAGAACTAGCTGGGAATTGAGACAGTGGCAGAGACAAAACCAATAAAACAGGACTTGAACTATGCATGCTAAAGGCAGTTCTTCCAGGCATGGAAGTACTAATTGTCAGGGGACACAGTGAGAAGGAAGTTAGGCTGGAGATAAGCAGAAGCCTGGAGAAGAACAAAAAAAGGAAGAGTGTATTTTAGACACACTAAACAAAGGAAAACAGATGATAACATGCTGAACAGACAGTAAAAAACAGATAAAGATCAAATACAAATGCAAGAAATTTAGAGATTCATGGAAGTATTTATACAGGTAGAGAAAGAAGCAGCTAGACATTGCTGCCATGTAATATAGAATGCCATGAATGAGTTTATGAAGTTACTACTCCAGGACTGGAAACGAATGAAAACATTCATAGCTGTCCTAACTACTTAAGATTATCACAGGAAAGACATGGTGAACAGAGAAAGGCTGAGCAGCCACTAAAAACCAGAAAGAACCAAAAATGGAAACGCATCACAGTCTGTCAAAAGACCTGCTAAAGAAAGCCCACAAGTGGCTCACCCTTCTCTGGGCACAGCAGGATTAGTGCAGTGACTGTTGTGACACTGACTCTGTGCAGAATGTGGACACTCTGAGTTACTTAATCCTCAAAGCACTTGATAGAAGCACTGCTAGGGGAGCTTCACTCAGAAGGGACAAGGAGTTGGGGAGGTTCAGGAATTTTAAACCCTGTATCTCTGTCACACATCTTCATGCAACAACAGCCCTTCACCCTGTTAATCTGCAGATTACAGCATATCTCAACACTTCTTTCTTCTAAAAATGTGAAAGTAGACATTTTGAAGGTCAAAATAGTTTTCTGTTTCATGTGCAAGAGATGCAGGATTTTGATCAGAACTTTTAAGACTCCCTAAAGACTTCCACGGAAATACAGCATAGTCAACCTCATTCACCTGAGACACAGTAATCCCTTAGCACAAAACAGGTTTTTAGCATGCTTATGCTTTTCTCCATGGCTTAAGAGAAAACAGCTGAGGAAAAAATAACATGTACTCCAGATACAAAAAACATCCACAAACTTGAACTTGTTTGAGGGGAAACCCTGTTCTGCCACTTTTTTCCTGTTAATTATGAAGTTTATTTGTTTCTGTATCTTACCACTTTGTAAGTACTAATTTTTTTTATATTAATAGCACAAATATGTTACTCACCTCTGGTGTCTGGACAGCAGAACTCCACATAACAGGTCTCTGAAGAAAAATGACTTGCTTTGTGGCCAGATTTCCTTCACTAAAATTTAAAGAAAATAATTTCCATGTTTTAAAGGCAGTAATTGTCACTAACATGTTCAAAGTCAACTTCAAAGCAGCTCTAAGTCCATGAGTGAGAAGAGGACAGACTACAGAGCATTATCCAGTTTATTAATTCCTCAACAGCTCTATAAAGATATTGTAAAAAAACCAGAAGCATAGAACTGGGTTAAGGCAATGAACATGAAAATATGGACAGACCAGGAACTTGTACTACCATGACTGGAGTTATTTAACATATGTTTTCTTGAAAGTTTAAATATTAGAGCTCCTACTTTTAATCCAAGTCTACACATTTATGTCTGAAGCAAACCTTCAAGTCTTTTAACTTAATCTTCACTGTTAAGTATACAGCAATATATTACTACCTATTAATGTCACAACAAGAAGGCCTAATCTTAATAATAGATCCATAGATTCAACAAATCTCTCAATACTTTGTGGTATGAAACTTAGGAATTAACATTCTTTACTGCTAAATAAAAGTTGCTGTAAAATGTCATCTGACACAGGAGGATAAGCTTGCTGCCTCACCACCTATGGATAAAGGGACTCAGCTCAGTTTTAATAAACTCTGCATCAAGAATGAGATAAATGACATTGGCTGTTTTGTATGAGGAAGGTACCAGCATAGGCAGGACAGGAGAATATTTCAGTAACATAAATAAAGAACAGGAAAAAAAAGAGCAACTTCAGTCCTGGAACTTTTACAGATACTAATACTGTTGTGGTAGACAAAGCACAGGTGTTGGGTTTTTTTCAAAAGGGAGTAGTTGTAGAAAAATAAAAGTGACAAGTGAAGTTGGTCCCAAGACCAAATCAGACATTACTGATATGATGTTTTGTAAGTATTACACCCTTAGTAGTGGTGATAAATATATCCTCTTTAAGTTCTAATGTATTTTCATCACCTTTACACCAGAAACACACATCGCCACATTGATAGGATACGTAATACAAAGCCCAACTCCATATGACTGAAGGCGAAACAATTTCAAGGTGAGAACTCTAGAATGAGAAGATTTAGAAAAATTCCCATGTTCTTCTAAATATCAGATACTACATTTTTACAACCTCTTCTCCCTCCAGCTGCTTCTGGGCAGTATTCAGCAATATGCTTAAGCATACAAAGGCAAAACACTGAGATACTTTGGCAGAAGGGTGATTACAGATTTAAGAGTGCACTAAATATAAGTAGCAAAATAGAAACACCAAAGAGATGGGGAGTTCACTTGAAGTATTTATGATTCACCTATTCTATCACTCATAAAACTGTGTTATCATGCATAACATTACAGAAAGAACTACTAAAATAATGTAAGCTTTTACTTCAGTATGGGCATGTCACAAGGTTAACATCCACACACATGAAGTTAAGGCAACTGATGCATCTTTCAAGACTGAAAATTGTTTTGTATTTAACATCAGCAATTTGCGTCAAGAAAAACCAGGGACTGACACTCCTCCTATGAGCTCAGAAGAGCTTGTTAACAGCCTGTCCTAGTTAAGCTTCTGGAAGAAAGCTCTGAGAAAGTTCACAAACCAGTGCTAGCTCCGCATAGACAGCGACTCAGGTCAATAGTGCTGAGGGGTTTGTGATTGTGTTTGGCCCCTCACAATCTTCCTTCCAGTCTGGCTGAACTCAGGTCATGGCATATCTTTGCATGACTTCCTCGGACGAGAACAGAGAACTAAAATTCCAGCTTGTGGGAAAAACAAGAATGCAGGAGAACAAGTTCATTCATTTCCTTAAGCCTAACAAGGTTTCCTGTTCAAAGGGTCCCTACCTCACTATTTGCATTCATTAAAATAAAGTGTTTAGATTTTATGTTATTACAAGGAAATCTGCAATCCTGTAACCTTATTCCACTTGGCTAGGTATTTCTCTGTGCCTCAGTTATGTCTCTTTTGATCAATTGAAAAATGTCTCTTCTAAGCAACAAGGCTGAGCACAGTCCCTGGCATGGGGAAGAGCCTAGGGCTTATTTTGTAACAGTGTCTGCATTCCTTCAGAGAAAAGAAAAAACCCCAAACATTAAGCTACAGCTTGTACAAATTCTACTAGAACAGAAAAAGGACACGATGGTGAGTAGACAAGAAGTAAATTAACAATTTTCTAAGTCTGACCTTATTAAAATGCCACACACGACAAAGCTGCTATGAGCTTAATTCACAAAGAACTCAATGACAGTGGGATTTCCACAGAATTTAAATGAGAAAAAGTGCTTAGAGCAAGGGAAGCTCCATAGTTTCCCTCACATTTCTACATTCCCTCTTTGCCTCGTAAATCATGGCATTTTGCAAACATAGATTAAGTAGTGAGCCATGATAAATTAATAACCACCAAGTCAGTGGTTTTGCACTGCATTGCTCATAGTCTGCATTGCCCATTTTCAGGGACTTCAGCAATCAGTGAAGGGAAATAAAGGTCACTGCAGAGTAAGGCTGCTGAAGCCTTTTTCCTGTCTCTTCTTTTAAGAATCATGAAGAGCAACAGAGACTCTTTTGTTGAAACACCAGCAATTTGTTTGTCTGCTTATACTGTATGGGCAAAAACTGTGTCCTCTTACACGTCTATGTTTAAGTCATCCAAAACAACCATGAAGCTCAGTAGTACTGCCAATGACCTTGGTTTTTACAGATTCCTTTTTTATGCATGACTATTTGATCTACAAAGCACTTAGAACAGAAGTTAGACAAAAATTTTCTGAAGAATGAACACAGGGAATAAGAAACTATTTTCATCTATTCAAGGTTTTGGTTTTTGTTTCATTTTTTCATTTCTCAAAATAAAACTCTGCACTCCTTTCGAACTGTACAGTATCTAGACTTTCAGTTTTGAGACAGGCACCAGCCTGAGATACGAAGTGTCCTGGCTTAAAGGATCTATTCAATGAAAAATTTAAAAAGCCTTAGAAATAATTCTAATTTTCAACCACAAACATGTATGGACTTACATAAACTGATGATAATACCAGCCTAAAAACTGCAGTAGCACTAATTTACAAGCAAAGTATTTTCTATATATTCACTAAATTTAACTCCTAAAGGGACTATTAATTTTTTTCTTGCTCTTTATCTTCTGAGCTTGGCATAATTACTATCAAATTCTTGTCTTAAAGGAATTCATCAATTAAATAAGACTTGTATATAGTGCAGAGGGTTCTTTAGGTCAATAACATTTTTTTGGATCCATCTGGCATTCTTTTATGGTCTGCTTTCTTTCATCTAAAAATTTCTTTATTGACCCCTGATACAGTTTAAATACCCAGCACAGATAGATACAACAAACATTGCATCATATGCATTTTTTTTTCATGTTCTATTTCCTCATATTCCTGGACAAAAAAGAATCACTGTCAGAAGAGGGCAACTTCTATGCAATCTATAGTGTGCAGGCCAAAACCAAACCCAAAACCCACAGTGCTTATTTTTCAAACAACACTGCACCAAATCACCACTGTGCATGTTTCAAGAAAGGTAACTTTTCTCAAGGAAATGTTTCCTGCATCCAGCATAATTTAACCATTGAGGTAGGAGGTAAAGGACTAAACAGGTCTCCAGACTGCTGTCCCTGCACAAGTGGGACAGTGACCCATGACATGCAGCTTTCAGAACACTCCATGCATCAGCACATTTGATTTTATTCAAGTAAGATCTGTAAAAACATTAGAAACTACAAACCCACACAGGGATATGAGAGCCTGGTGTGTTTTTGAACTGTTTCATATCCTAACTATGCAAAAACCTGAAAAGGAACAAACCAGGGCACGATGATCCCATCACACCTAGGACCCATACTGGCCTGTTGGCTACACCATTCATCTGCAGACAAGCAGTGGGCACAATGTCTAAGAACAGATCACAAAAAATCTGAGGGAAAGTTTTGCAATAAATTAGGAAAAGACAGACTAGAGGAAAGTACTATAGTGAGTAAAAATGGGGATAATAGGTAAAATTTTATTTAAATACTATGCACAAATTCTATATTAAAAATAATTATGAAAACATCATTTTGTCAGATCATCCCAAAATGTGGCTTATTTTGTTTTTTCACTGTTTCTGAAGTCTCTTAATATTCAGGCTGGGTTTTGAGGTCAGAGTTTCAAGTCTAGGAAAAAAAACAGCTGTTGATCAGCATAAAGTGTCCTTCTTTATTAAGACTTTTGCATTCCTAGGATAATCCACCACCACCACAGTAATGGCATCTTCCACAGCAGACACACAGTAACCACCCAAGAATTTCTTCTCCTCTTTAAATACCAACATCAAGGCCCAAAAATAGTAGTTATCAATCACTATTTAGCCTATCAGAAAAGGAAGGCATTCATTTTCTGACTCTTATGAATCCTCAAATCCTAATTTTTTTTAAGAAAACTGAATTGCTGTATATGAGATGTACTACAGGCACACAAACCATGATTCATCCTATTTCTTCCAAGAGCAACTCACAAACCACAGTGGGACAACAAGCATTAGACAATTCATACAGACTCCTACTCAACCATTTAGGCCAGAAAACAAATGGGTTTTATTAGTGTGAGTTACTCTAGTGTGGATACAAAATGAATCCAGTTTCAGATTTGGCCAGGATACAACCCCCTTCAGCATGAGCACTGCTTTTAATGGGCTGCTTGTTTCACAGCTGGGATACAGCACTATTTGAGACCTAAATATCTCCCTGGTATATTCTCACTAATTCAAGGAACAGCTCCAGCCTAATCAATCTGTTAATGCTTCCTACTGCACTGCATCCTAATTTTTCTTTCTTACAGCACTTTGCCTCTTTTAACTGGCCCTGCCTTTGCTCTGTGATCTGTGAGGTACAAGCCAGCACCATCTGACACGCTGCAAGCATGGACTGACACTCCCAGAGTGTCACTCAGCAGCTGCTCAGGACATTCCTGACCCTGCTTGTCCAAACCCCATGGGGCTGGGTTCAGTTACATTGCTTGTGGGACACAAAAGGCTGGAAGTTAAAGATTCTCTCATCCTGTGACTCACAACACACCATGACTACTAAAATCTCACTCATTCTTCACTGGCATTCTTTAAAGATTAGTCTCAGATTCTGAAGACTTACTCTCAAGCTCTAAGATTTGGCCAAAATTACAGCTGATTATGAAAACCCAGGCCCAGTAGTTCATATAGCCTATAAGTCACCATGTTCAAAGCTAATACACTTAGACTACAAAATTATTGAAGAAATTAAAGGATAACCATTTTTTTCATATTCTGGAAATGCTTCTTCCAGAGGAAAACAAAACAGAGACCCTTAAAAATCTAAGCAACAGAACATGCCATATTTTACTACAACAACCTTTGTCCTTGCATTTAACCAGTAGGTTAAAATCAACTATTAGGAAAAAAACTCCCAAAAAACCCAAACACCAATTTCCTGACCACAAAAGCCTCCTCACACAGGGTGAGTTGATTATTTATGTCAAATCACTTGACCAGAACTCCACTTTCTTGCAGCAGTTTTTTCTTAGAATCTTTCATTCACATCTTTTTCATGCTGTCTTGATTTAACACAGTGAGGTTTGGGATCCAGAGATTACTCAAGTCATCCATTCTTCCCACAGCTGTTAACGAGCCCTAAACCCTGCCTCAGTACATTTGTTTTTGAAGTTTGGCAATCTTATGGGTGGAGAACTTTAAAAAAAAAAAATAAAATGAGAGAAGAGGAGCATTAAGAGTGCTTGGTCTATCTTTCATTTGCCATTTTTTAGCTTGATACTGTGATGAAAGCCAGAGTACCTTTTTGGGGGGTTATTAAAAAATTAAAAAAAAAAAAAAAAAGTCTGGATCCTTATAGGGAATCCAGGTCTGCAATTTAGCTCTTCTTATGTAGAAAAGAGTGCCATCAATGATCTAAATAAGCATTACAGCTAGAGACCTGAAATCCAGTAGCCTGGTCCTATATTTGAGGTGAACCACTACGTCTATATTAAAGAAGATAAACAGCCCAATAACTTGCTGGATTAGCACACTCTCCGCCCTAATTTGCAATAAATACTCCATGACTGTCTTGTGACAACATGACTTTTTCCATCATCTAAATCTGTCATTCACCAAGGTCCTAAATTAGTGAAACATTTCAACACTTGTTTCCAGTTGAAGCATGAGTAACCTCATTGCTGTGGACTGGGTATGTGATAAAAAGTTTCCCAAATAAAATCTTTCACATTTCGATTTACACAATATATTTTAAATTTAGAATTAGATTCACTGAAATCAGTGGTCCTAAGCAGATGTGGTAAAACACTTGATGGAAATATTACTTACATCTCAAGCTTTACATACATTTAACATCATCAGCATTTTTCTTCCTTTTACACTTAACTTTGCAAGTATTATTTGATAATTCTCAGACATACACACCAAAAATGCTGTAATTGATAGTTTGGGTACCTGTCATGTCGTACAATTGGTGTAGGCAGGACACAGGTCAGGAGCCATCCAAACTCAGCCAGCGTGTGCAATAAAGGTCCATAATCTGTTTTAATTTCACACCCCTACATTAATAATCATAAAAAGTAGTAAAGAGACTCTGTACAGGTTTTATTTGCATTTCTACACAATTTCAACACCTCCCCTCTCACGTCTAATGAGATAACCCTTTGAGATGACATCAAGTTGTTGTTGGATAGAGACTCATTATTTCCAACTGAAAACAACTTGAAAAGTTCAAGACTACAAAATCCACAGAAAACAGAATTTATTAACATTAGGTATGAGCCCTGACTCATCAAGACATATACTTCAAAGCACATCTCACTCATTAAACTTGTCACTTTGCTAAATTAGTGCCTAAAACTTTTTAAGCACCATAATTAGGTGTCTCAATTGACATCTTTACACTTTTTACTCTAAATGTGAAAAAGAAGTGTCTCGCTTACATACATACTTAAGGTTTTGGGTTTTTTTTGTGGTGGCTTTTTTTTTTAAATATAAAGGTTTTTAGTTTGATATTGATTTTTTTTTCACTTTGGTATATGTATTTATCATTGGATATTTCAAAAGTAAGACCTTAATCCAACAACAACTGCTTTTAGATGTCAGTGCTATTAATAATTGTAAAAGACTAGAATATTTCTAAAGAGTAATTTAAGTAATTTTATTGCTGTAAATTACTACAGCAGTACACATAAATTTATTAGGAAGTCCAAGTCTTTCATATTTAGCAGTAAAATTTTCACAAAAAACCATACCTGAATACCATACTGAATTAATTCACTATCAATTTTCTCTTGTTCCGTTTCTAGTTCTAGCCATTTTCTCCTCCTTTTAAAAAATATACTTAACATTATCAATGTCACCTGTGCTTGCTGAAACTACACCTAAACATCTAAATGTGGTCTGAAACACACAAAAACCCCCAAAACATTTTCTTCCAACGTTGTATTTGTTGGTATGAACGTTTACAAATGTCAGGCCAGAATTCCCCTGATATATTTTTTTATGCACATTCACCAATGCCTACAAATCTTATTTCATTTTTATGACTCGTGGCTTTATTAGTTAAGCCTATGCAGGTGACTTCAGGAAGCCATCCTGGTACCAGCATCCTAAAGGAAAAAACAAAGAAAAATACAAGTAGGAAATAGCATTGCTAAATAATCACCTACTTACCTCAATGACTGTCCATTGTTCAACAACTATTGCATCATTTCCTTTCCTGTTAGAACCCGGAACCCCAGCACCTTCTTCTTCGTAGATAAATAATCCTTCTAAAGATTTGGGCAAATAGTCCCCTGTGAACACAAACATTAAGTTTTAGGTTAATAGATTACCAAGATGTACACGAGATGTTTCTTTCTCACTGAACAATCATCTAAAATAAAATGACTCAGCAAAGTCAATTTTGTGTTTATTTTTGCATGTAGATACAACTTGGAGCGTGCAAGTCAACTTGCTATTAAAATCCCTTTTTTCTATACAAATTGAACTATAAACTATTTTCTCAAAAGCATTAACCCCTTCTATACTCCAATCTGAATTCCAGTTCCCTGTATTCAACATATCCATTGCAGAGGATGGGCACAACCCTTTTTTTTTTTCCAACTTCAATATTGTCTTCCTGACAAGAAGTGTGGCTTTTGGTGCAGTGGAAGAGAGCATAAAAATGAGTGAACCATGAAGTGTAAAGCTCAACCACAGCTACTTAAATATGTAAATGGTCACAGGAAGAGCCTGAAACAAGTAAGTGTGGGAGGATTCCTGATGGGAAGGAAGTTTCAGAGCACAACTCTGACTCACATGTCAGAGCCCAGGAGCATCCGTTTGGCCCAAACTAAAGCTGTGCATCAAATATTGGTTCATTTTCTGGTTTTGCTTCTCCTAAGAGCCTCTGGGAAGCCTTTTGTGGAGATTTACCTTGACAGCTGACTAACAAACTAAATTTGTACAGTAAAATTATGTAATCCTCAGAATATCAGCTTTGAATCCCCTCCAGTACTGGATGAGGTATGTTATTACCTGGCTATTAAAGACGGGGGAGTTATTCATGCACAGAAGAGCAGGCAGCTCTCTCTGTGGGGAATGGGAAGACTGTAATGTAAAACTGTTGCTGGACAACAGCTGCAAAGATTAATTTCAACAGCTGCCAAAACCACCCCTCAGTGAACTGTAACAGATCTCCAGAGAGTTCTTTTCCAGATCTAAAAGAACTCTGTATTGAAAACTACAAGGCTAAATTCTCATCTCTCCTCCCCCAAAGGAAATTTGGTTCTTCCACTGAGTTAAATGAATAGGAGTAACAGTTTCAGAGCAAAAAAGATGACTACCACAAACTGTGGCATTAGACTCTTCATGTGCACAAAATGTGCAATTTGAGAGGGACTAGCTGCCAAATTCCATCAGAAGTAAATCTACGTTGATGAGCTTATGTGCCTCTGAGTCACTAAATTTACTGCAGAGCTACAGAAACAGTGATTCACACTCAAAACCATGGAGAGCAATGAAAACTGAAGAGGTGTCATTAGTGCCAGGTTTTTGTTTTTGAGGAATCATAATTTAACTTGCAAAGTTCTTATGTTTTACATTTTTAAAAATTTAATTTAAGGCCTTCAATAATCCAAGCCTTGCAAAGGGGATGATGGATGCATATTGTTCTAAATCAGACTTATCAGAAAAAAAGCACAAGACATAGCAAATATAACAACTACTCACAATGACAGTAGTTTTACCCTCCTCATATAAATGTATGAAGCAGACAAAATGACTTATGAAAGCCACTTTAATACATTATTAATTATCTATTACACTTGATAACCAGCCTGAGCATTGCAAAAAACTGTTTAAGGTCCCTGAAATCTTTTCAACAAACATTTGACACGACTTTTCTCCACTGCAACCCTGTTCTTGGCTTGCGTACACTGCGATAATTAATTCTAAAGGAACATCAACATTTGCAACTTAGCACAAGCAAGAGAGGTACAAATCCAACCAAAGTGTCACCTCAGTGAAGTATAAAGTGTAAGTTTGCTATTAGTTATTATTACTAATTAATAGTTAAAATAGTTAATTGTTTTGGAATTTATTAATCATGTCAGCTTGTCTCAGTCCATACCCCTAATGCTAGGGTATTACCATTTTCTTCACTTTTTTTTTTTAAGTAGTTTTACAACAGTAGCTACCTACTAGTTTTTGCACACTTTTAGCTTCTGTCTTTCAGACAAATTCAGTTCAAATGGAAGTGAATCTCTCAATTACATATTTTATCAGCAACAGAGTTTGAGAGGTCTAAATACTTTTCATCCCACTGTCTTCTTCTTGAAAATGCACTAACCAAACCAAAAGAATTAGCACAAAACATTTATTTTGTTATAAAGCTACACTACTTTGCTGTTTTGGAAATTATCAATTTGATAAAGCAGAAATTTCAATTACTTAGTCTACTATAAATTTGTAGAATCGGAGACCTAAAACAGGAGTAACTTATTTTCATACATGTTTACATAAATACTCTCCCATCAAGAAGCAAAATATATNTTTATTTTCTGGGCAGTTACAGATCTATCAGGACATGTTTACATAAATACCCTCCCATCAAGAAGCAAAATATATTTTTTTCAAGTTACATAGTTCTGTGTAAACAAGCAGAAGCTTCATGATGTCCTGGGACAGTACTCACCTTTAGAAGTTTCCCAGTGTACAAAAGAATCAACTAAGGACAATCCTTGTTTATAATAAAATGTAGTTAATTCTAGCCAGTCTGCTTCCAACGTACTAACAACTGGCCCTTTTCTTGTTACTTTCATAGACAAAACACCTTCATGGTACCTCCAGCAGGTAGAATCATCATCAAAAACATTGAAGACTGTATACAGCTTGTCTAAGGAGAGAGAAAGGAAGAATGAACCTCAAAGACATTGCTCCAAGACTAGTAATATTACTAATCTCTTATTTTAACATCATTTTCTAATTCTATGCAACAGTTTTAATAATTGATTCTTTATGTGGCTCTGCTTCAGAACTAAACACACTCAGGACAAGGTGTGAGGGGATTGACACTTGGGCATATGAGGAAAATGTGAACTTATTTCAGTTGGGCTCTCACTGGACGCTTCAGGTAGGTGGCATTTGCATAAAAAAAAAACATACGAGGACTAAGAAAAAGCCAGGGGAAACAGGCTCCATTTCTGCCACTCATGGAACTGCAGGCTACAAGTATTTGCAATTATAAAAATGAAAGACAATTTTCTAAGTTTTCAAATATAAG
This sequence comes from Vireo altiloquus, assembly GCA_013396875.1. Taxonomy (NCBI): domain Eukaryota; kingdom Metazoa; phylum Chordata; class Aves; order Passeriformes; family Vireonidae; genus Vireo; species Vireo altiloquus. The sequence continues at coordinate 754,000 of VZRF01005754.1, forward strand.
GAACACTTTGTACTGATTTTTACCCATTATTTTCTGAAGCTAAGTACCAGTGTAATTAGCTGCCTGCTGGGATTTTCCCAGAGTAACTGATGATTAGTGGAAATTAAGGATATAAAACCAACAAAAATTAATAACTCCACAGCATTGTAGGAAATCACTGGTACAAGTTATGAAATCCCAACTATATGTATGTTCTCAGATTGCCTAATACTGCTGGGCAGCCTAAATCAATGCAAACCAACCTCTACACATGGAAGTTTTCACACTGTCAAAACAAAGGAATCTGCTTAGATGACACCACTTAAGAAGCCAGTCTCTCTAGGCTCCAGAAACACAGATAATTCCAAAGTAGGACTTTAAGTAACCTGAATGAGTATCTGGAAGAATCCCTCTCTGTTTTGAGAAATGTTACTACACTCACTGCAGGTGACATTAGCTGCCTGGAATAAAGCAAATTCAGAACAAAATGTTGAACTTTCAGTAAGAGATGACTCTTTCTATAGAGTTTTATCACCTTATATTAGAATGGATGTGTTTATCTTGACAAACTTTAATTTCTTTTTCCACATACTGAAGTGAGATCACTTACTCTGTAGAAAAAAGGAAAACTGTTTCCCAATACAATTATTCAATTCCTCATGCCTACCAGAAATTTACCTCTGCCAGCTATGCATTATAGTCAAAATTCAATAGAATAGTTCAAAAAGCAATGTCATAGTCAAAATTCATACGTTACAACCACCAATCTATAACTTGCACACAGTTTTGCCTCTTTTGAGCAGAGGTAAAGGGAAGTGGCACACTACCATAGCAGTACATACCTACACACACGTAAGGCTGCCTTGGAAAATTCACATCAGTATTTTTCAAAATGATGGTTACATAAAACATACACCAAGAAAGGTGGTTAAGTTTCCAGAAGTTTTATCTTATGAACTCCAGTGATTTTCTATTTGACTAATGTAGAGAAGCCTGGCATATTCTTGCCAAAGCTTTTCAAAAAGTTTCCTGAGAACATTGTATGTAGGGGATGCACTGGCTGCTGATCTTTCTGGTCACACCAGTCTGAACAAACAAGGCTCCTGAAAAGAATCAGGAGTTTTCCACTTCTTCCTTGCAGGACTTCTACTCTGCTATGTATAGCAAACCCACTATTTCAAGCTGTAAGGGAAGAATCAAGCTTTAACTGATTATGATATAAAGGCTCTCTTGTAAGAGAGCTGCTTTTACTCAAGTGTTAAAAATAAGAGGGACATTGATTATCTCAGTGCTTAGAGTCATTCTCACAGTCTACAAACTGGAGAGGATGCTTTAACAGGAAAGTGAAAAGGTTGCTTTTGAGAGCAAGTAAAACATGTCTGTCTCATCAGGGAAGAGCCTATTATGTCAAAATGCAGCCTGACATGGAAGTTTCATGCTGCCTGCTTTTCACACAATACTGTCTTGCATTAATTCTTATATTTAGATTACTTCTTTATTACCCTCTCCTCTTAGCAGCCAGGAGTTTCAGTACCAGAAGTCAATGTTTCAGGCCATTTTTTACACAGACTTTTTTATATTTTTTACACCAAGCACCTCATTCTTCTACAACTAAGTTGTCTATCACAGCACCAGCATTTTTTCAATTATGCTTTTCATTCCTATACTTCTAGTGCTTACTTTTCTCTAATAAATTCATTTTGTAACAATTACTGTCTTTGATTTCATGGTCAATGCATTAATTTACGTGATCTCTTTCAGGACACTTCTTGAAGGCACGTTAACCAGAAAGAATCCATTATGAACGGATTTATTTGCTGTACATTATGTGAGCTGCCTGGAAGCATGTAAAATTATGGCTCTAGCTGGAAGGGGCTCTCTTTGTTGTCAGCTTTGAAAGAGGCACAACTGGAATCACAACATATACTTGGACATCATTAAATATAAATAATTATATTTATTAAATATATTTAATTAAGTATAAATATACTTGGAAATATTAAAATATAATATTAAGTAAAACGATGTGTGCACTGTAGAAAATATTTTCTAACAATTGCATCCTTTTAAAATGAAGGATTTTTACTGCCACATGTTCGTTATACACCTACCGAGCAAAAATCCTTTCTGGTTGCACCCCAGTTCAAGCCACAATTACACCATGGGTGGTTTTGAGGGGTTTGTTTGTGGTTTTGTCTTTTTCTTTAAACTGCAAACTAGAATTCTGACAGTACACCTATAATACTCTATATGAAAACTGAAATATCATTTTAATATATTACCACAGTTCACATACATAAAGCAGAAGGTAAGTATTCCTTCTGCTTGCTTTACTGGCAAGTCTTTTAGAAATATGTATGTGTATGCATATGTAGAGGCATGTTCCAAAACCACTATTTGATACAACAGAAAATGCTGTTCTATTTTTTCCAACACCTCAACAACTCAATAAAATTATTGTTTCTGCGACAAACAAGCAGCATTTATTACCATCTCCTTTTCGTGGTTTAGAAGGGCTGATGTCTTTTCCAAACTGGAAATCTGAATCCTCTAACAGTCTCCTTTCTCCATGCATTTCCTCCTCTATCCCACTCTCAGATGAGTGACCACTCAACGTCCCTTCATTCCAGTTTTTATAGTTTTCATCAAAGTTTTCTCTTCTGTGTTCCTTATTTCTTCTGCCCAGTGTTGATTCCAGCTCTGCACCTCCATCTGCGCTTGTTCCATTACAGGCTTTAGGCTGAGGAAAATGTTGTGTTACAAATCCCACAAACTTCTTTCCTCTTTTAGCAGCTTCATTAACCTGCAATACAACATAAACTTAGCTGCAAAGTCATTTTAGAATTGAATGGACCTTTTTCTTCTTTAAAACTTCTACAGACATGAACTCCTTAACTGAACTGCTGAGGACATAAAAGGCCTAACACTGTATTACAGAAGGGTGACTCGCCTTTGATGCTGCCCCTGCTTCAGAGTAAATGGAAGTTTTCCAGCATGTCTTTGGAGTCAGGCCAGGAAAGGTGGCCAACACTGGGACTGACTTCAGAGTATACCAAGTCTTTCATTTAAACAAAGTCAAAGTATTTTATTTACTGTGTTATATTGCTAAGTATAGTAGAGCAATAAATAGTATTTCTCTAAAGATGTGATGTCAGTCATACTAAAAATGACCTCCAATACTACAGGAATATCTGTCTCATGTCATGAGGCATTGCCCTCTGGTTCCCTTGGGAGCTTCACCAATACTGAGGATAGTGGAGGAGCAGAGAAAGGAGGGAAGCTAGAAGCAAATGAAAATCCTCTTCACTCCTTCAGCCAGTGATGTTTTTTTCTCTGCACTGAAGTCTCAATACACAACTGTAACATCTGTGCCACCCGTGGGAAGTGTCTGTTCTTGAAGGTGTTTTTTCTTCCTGGGTTACAGGGTGCTGCCATTTAGGAAGGTGACCCCACAGACACCTTGTGCTGCAAGCTCCCCTTGTAAATACAGAAGCCTCAGCTCAGAAAGAAGACATCACTTGGGAAGCACTGGATGAAGTGAGGGCAGAGAGGGAAGCATCTTTTATTCAGTTTACTCGCATAAAGTATTAATTACCAGAGTGAGTAAAAACCAAACGACTGATGGTACTTTTGAATCCCTTTTTAGTATCATGATAGTGACACTTCAGTCTATCTACTGCCATTATTTATGGCATATTGTATCACTGTACAATCCTTGTGGTTATACATACAGAGCTGCTGCTTCAAGGACAACCAAGATAGTTTTAAATTTAACAAGCAACAGAGAAAAACAGGCAACATGATAATTTTTTTGCTGAAACACCACAAAGACTTATTGTTTCAGATCTTTAAAAAAAGTATTAAAATTTCACTGGATTAATAGCTCTGCCTTTTAAAAATTATTAAAATCAAATTATTCTCACATACTACTTCTGTAACAGATATGTTTCCAAGACTCCACCACTACTCATTTCAGCTATGTTTTTCCTTCTAATCTTTTGTCTGATACCTATTTCCAGGTTGGTGGTGTAGTGTATCTATATTGTAAACACATAATACAATCTCATTTTAAATTTGAAACACCTGACAAAGTCAAAACGAGCCATTTAGAAAGTCTAAACAACTCTTGAAATTTCAAAGATCATTAAAGATCTCCAATATGCTTTTTCTCCTACTACCCTCCATGGCAACTTATGCAAAAGATATCACAAACTCTTGTAGTAACAACAGCTTCCTGTTTCAGCCAGTCTTCAATTTTGCAGAGGAAGTTAAACACAAAAAGAACCAGAACTATCAACTTGCACTCCAGTAGAAGTTTACTTTAACTACACAATGTTTTCAAAAGCTGTGCCAAGTAAATATTTAGTATAGCTCCTATACATGTTGTATTTTTTGTTAAAGAATGAAAAAAAGCATTTCTTCTTAGGTACTTAACTCAGAAAAACATAAAACTTCACATATCATACAAACATTTTATAAAGAGTGAGTGAACTTGGGCCTGATTCTGCTTTCAGTGGTGTAAGCAGCCAGACTTCCAAAGCTTTCCAGGGATACTTAGTCCTACATTACAAAAAGTAACTCTTTTCTCATTTTGAGAACAGTTTTGTAGCTTCTGTAAAATAAACACAAAACTAAAAACACAACCAATAAATGTAACTTATGCATATGATAGAAATAAATATCCAAAGAGAAGCTGGAAAAAAACTTCCATTACCTTTTCTAGCAGTTCTTTCACTACTTCATTTGTCAGTGTTTCATATGTTAAAGGACATTCCTCAATCACCAGCCTCGGGTGCCTTTGTCCTCTGGGTGCTGCATGCTTCTGGCTGGAACACAGAAAGAAAGCAGTCTTTGTCAGGAGTTTGCTGCTAACTTGAGCAAATGTTTGCATATAGAATTCTTTTTCTGTTGGAATAATCATGAATGAAATTCTGACAATGCTTGTTCATACTTCTTAGAAGTCTTTGGGTTTTGGTGTTTTGTTTTATTTCTTCCACAAAGTGGCAAGTACTATGTGTTTCAATGCCAGGAAAAGAATATTAATATTTAACAGGAATTTCATCTGAAGACCATGCAGAGAGATATTTTGGAAATTGAGCTTTACTGACAAACAGCTCTACCTTTGTAATAAATAAATGCAAAAATATGTCATAATGCAAAATGCACAAATTTAAACTATTAATTTAGTAAGCACAAAGCAGGTTCAGTTTTGTAGAAAACACACTATGAATAGAAATGGTCCTTTTACACTGTTAACATCCTGCTTTAGTTTTTCTTACTAAAGCAGAGCTGTAGCTGTTAAATGAAACAGTATAGGCAAATACTAGAAATACAACACAAAAACACTTACTGAGGGTTAAATAATATTTAAATCTCTCATATTTACGCTGACAAACCCTTAAACTCTTATAGAATTGTACTCATGGTTTTATCTAAAGCCAGTTGTGTTATTAGTCAGACAATATTTAGTGTATGCCAGTACTATAATGGGATTTTATTTGATGCTTCCTTCATATAATCATTTCCTTTAGAAAAGAACATCAATGAGACACATTCAAACATAGAAGGTTACTTTCCAAACAGTAGTTGGAGAAGGTGTACTCGCCTCCAGCAAAACCAGCCTTGATACATATGGCACCTGGGAAGGAAACTGGGAACCTGCACCAGTTTCACATGTAGGTTACAGTCTCATCCTTCACACATTCAAGGGCCTAAGGGTTCAAACAACAACTTCCAAAGGATGCCACACCAACAGGGATAAGGCAAATTGTGGGAACTGTGTGCTGGCAGTGTCAGCTCTTGGAAGCCTCAGTTCCAGAGGAAGCAGTCTGCTTTCTGACAAATCAACCTTTTGGCCACATGAACAGCATTCACCTTGTTTGCAGATGAATTGATACAGGTTAAGTTGTATGAGCAGCAAATACTCTGGACCAGGCTTATTTAATTAAAGGGTTTGAGAATTTCTCTCAAACGAATGTTTTATGAAGGCACTACTGGAGTGGCAGGGAGGCAGCTTCCAACTCACATCCTTCCAGTCCTTAAATAACAGTGAGAACCTCTGTGCATCACATAAGGTCTCAGGAGAGAAGGGGAGGCCTGACAGCTCTTAATGCAGTAAGAAATCCACTTTTCCACTTACTCAAGAACAAAAGATTATCTTCTTTGCATTCAAAGGAACTAATGGTAGCATTGCTTTGTATGTGTTCTTTAGGATCACATGGTGATTACAGTTAAGTAAAAACAGGAGTAATAAACAAGACTATGTATCTGGAACATATATGAGCTCTCAGCCTTTCCTTCAGTGTCAAAACCAAGTTTTTGTATTATCTCTGATCCAGAATGATGACTTTCTTTTTTAGGAAAAAACCCCAAACTATCCCAGACAAATTAATTCACTATGTAATTTTTCCCTGGGAAAAGAAAAAAGTTTTGAAAACCAAGAAAAAGCAGACATGAGTTAGTTCAAAGCAGCTTATTGCTCTCCTAGTATTTTGGTTAGTCATTTATTTGCTGCAAGTTCTAAGATAGATGATACTACACTTTGGATTTTTGTTAGGACATTTACTAAGGCAAAGCATAAGTTAGCCTTTTGTGTGCTTAGCATTAATTAAGAACATTACTTACTTGCTAATCTGAGGTGCTCATTTCAAATTGATAATAAGCTATGCATGTTGAACAATCCACTTACAAGTGGCTTAAGTAAAGAATCAGTGTATTCAAATTATTTCAGTTACCTTAGTTTTAATCGTGAAAGCACCACTCGATACATGTGACTTGCAGGGAAACTCCTTCTCCGCCCAATTGGCAGCATAATGGGATGAACAGCTCCCACGACATATCCTTTGCTGTAATATTCCTCCACCTGAGATGCTATATCCAGCACAGAACTGATCTTGATCACTTCTGGATTTGAGGAAGCTAGTAAGCATTGAAAGCAGAAGAGAGGCACATGATACTGGATATGTCCATAAACATTTTGGGTGAGTTCCCTTTATGTAAACCACACAAAACCTACCCCCAAGGCATTTATTTAAAAATGACAGTTCTATTTATATAAGAAAAAGCAGATTCATGGATGATTCAACACTATTCAACTACCTATTTTTACAAGTTAGTATGATCTGTTTTTAACATACTTGGCAACATTTTCTGTTTGACCTAGGTCTGCCAAGCTGATTTAAAAGCTGTGTTAACATCTAAATACACAATAGGGCTGAACTTAACAAAGCAACTATTTTGCCTAGCCAAAGGCTTCCACATACTGTATCCCTCAACCCCAGTTCTGGGGTAAATTCCCACATAACAGTTTAAAGCCTATAACAATTGATCTGTTCCCATTATTTTTTTTTCCCCTTAGAAGTGATCTGTGGAGTATCAGTTGACATTTTGACAGTCCCAGTTCATTTCTTCAACAGACCCAAGTATACATCACCTAAGTACACTTGTGGTGTCACTGATTTCTAAGGAAGGTTTCAGCATGTGCAGGCATTTTGTATCAACAGGCAGCACCTGGATAAATACATCTCTGGTAGGGAAAACTTCTCAGAGAACCTTTTTTGAATGGTCCACAGCTTTTCCAGAGAGAAAAGGAAGATTCCACACTGGTAAGAGATGATATATTCTGCTACAGTAAGTCTGATGGGTCAGTAATTCCTGTTCCTCTCAAGTACAACTGGAACTGTAAATGCTCTCAGAAAGCAGGAAATCAATACTCATACCCAAACAGCAGCAGAACAGTAATTATGTCAGCACAGATTTGTCAAAGCTTTCATCCTTTGCAGTTTTGGGCTCTGAAAACAAAACAGCTTGGCTTGAAATCTGCTGGTGTACTGGTGACCCCTGCTCCAAGCAGCCTGCTTGTCTGTATTCTGATGGGTGCCTCTGTGCAGGACTTGCCATGCATTAAGACCAGCGCTCATCTGCATTAAAGGATGCTTCAGTCAAAACTAAGTGACCTCCTAACACTTTTTCCAAGATACAAACAAACTTTAATGTGGTGCCCTGAACATTCCTCTTCAAACTATACAACTGAAAATAATGAAATATACTAATTCTCCTTTGATTCTGTAATTTGAAAAGTATATAAAAACAATAAGTGCAATTACATAAATTCTCATCACTTTGTTGAGTTAATTTCATGTTTCTACCTTCTCTTGTCTACCTACAGTATAGTGTACCTTGGCAATAGCAAGGAATTTAAGGACCTAAGACACAGAAAGTCACAAAGTTTGTCTATCCTACTGTTTTAAACTATCATCAACCAGAAATTAGACTCTAGTTTGCTCAAATGTTGTATTCTAATAAACTCAATTGGAACTCTGCTGGTTCACAAGTGGCACTCTGTAAAACCTCTCTATACTGCTTTCCCACAATAAAATGAGGATAATATTGATATACATACACATTATGGAGGGCTTTAAAAAACCCCACAAACCATCAGAAGCTAGTATTTTACAACACTCAAATGTTTTTTAATACCAATTTCTACTAAAGGGACAAAGGAATGCACTTTGCTTGTCACTGTAAGAGCCTTAACAGAAAAGCCATCAAGAGGAACCAGAATAATTTATACTGTAGGAAAAGCACACTACCAAAAATTATCACCAACATACATATTGATGTTTTATTGCTGCTAACTAGCAAATTCAACCTATTAAACTAAACTGTCAGTCATTCTCAGTCACCCAGCAGTCGTAAGAACAGGGCTGCTGCACTTTTTCTTTTTAAGCAGACAGTAAGTCATAGCCCCACTTTTGTAAACAGATATTTTGCTCTTAGTAATCCTCCATCCCATGATTCCACTCATTGAAAATCCAGGAGATGCATGTGTTGAGAAATAACTGCTCCCTAGCCACAAAGGCAGGAAGGATGCAATATGATCATGACTTAACAGATTTTACAAATTTCTTTAACCCTTTTTCATTAAAAAAAATTCCATCCTGATGTGCTCTCAACAGGTAGGCAAAATACTGCAGCAATAACAATGCCACTCAACTTTCTAGCTGTATAGTAAGCCTCAGATGCAGGATGAAGATGATGACAAAACAGCTATTTCATGCATATTCATATTGGTACTTAGAGTGACAAGAACTTGACAGCATGTCATCATAGTCAGCTGCATGAGTATTTCTTTTTTTCCCTTAATAGGAGGGTTGTGGATAAAGGATGAGCATTCTGCTTAGTAGAACTATATAAACTATCTCTACTTCCTGGTTCAACTGACTTAAAAAAATAGCAGCTGTTTCTGTTATTGGGATGTGCCTCATGACTGAGGCCTGAGAACTTACAGTCACTGACAGGCATTTAAAACTACACTTCAGAGTTTACTGCTCCCTTTTATTTGTACTATTCAGTTCTACCAAAATAAAAGATTGGCTGAAATTTTCTTGTTTGGGATTCTCCTGATGGAGATGATCCTTCATGGAACTCAAAGCTAATTTTTACAGTAGGGATGGGAGCATTTTGGGGACCAGGAGGAGAGAAGCCAAGGTTCAGTGCACAGCTAATAACTAGTTAAGATGCACAGGGACTGCAGCCAGCAAATTTAGACTACAGCATGGTTGACCTAATCTGCATCATGGCCTGGGAGAAGATCAGGGACTGCTGAAAGTTTCCCCAGCAGGCTCATTTCAACTTCACATTGCATGTACCTGACCAAGCACAGAATAAGGCATATTAAATTAAACTAACACATTTATGCTTCCTATACTTTTATCTTGATGCAGGACATAGTTTACTGCAAGATCTTAAAACATTATTAAGTACAGATTTTCTGCTTTACTTGGTGCAAGATCCAGTGGCAAAAAATCAATCAGGCACACAGAAATCTCCTATGTAGGGGAAGAACTTGCTCTGGAAATTGGCACAGCAGAATGAGGGCCAAAAATATATGGCACAACTTGACAGCAGAGCAGAAACTTTGGTCTGAAGCGATAAAGGGCTCTCAGTTTCATTTAGCCAAAGGATATTCAAATAGCAACAAGTACATGAGCAAGTTGACTGAAGTAGAAGGAAAAAAGAAAAAAAGCTCAATACATTGTCCACAGTACTTTAGCCAATTCCCACATTTCAGAAAGAAACAGAACTTAAAAATGCCTCCAAGATAGTATATATACACACCACGGTTTTTTTCTATATTCTAAAAAAGACAGACTTCAAAGAAAAATATTTAAGGTCACATACATGCATAGCTAGAACCAGTCAACAGGAAGATACCTGTGTTTACAAACCCCCTTACTTCCAGAGAGAAACCAAAAAAAAGAGTTAGGCAACTATATGAAACTGTTATTTAAAATTCGTAATTCCACTGAAGTTATTTGCTTGAATATCAGACAAAACAGAAGAAAATGAATTTTTACTCCTGTACTGCTAGGTTACTAAAACAGAGATACACCTTCATTTGCACTTATTTGATGGGTTTTTACTTAAAACATCACAAGCATCTTGACAACAAATAATTTATACAACACTTCTAGAAACTGGAACTTGAAAACACAGCAAAACTATCGAGAACAGAGGTTATTTAAGAACACTAAACACTCTTCAGTTTCCAAAAGAATTTATCCTTTCTATCAGTGGATTAATAGGTAACCCACATATGCATTACGCAGCCTAGCTTTATTTCCAACATCTTACTATTACTTACTCAACAGTTTTGTTTCTTCAAAAGGAACAAGCAAGTGAGAAAGTTTTTGTGTAAATAAACAGAACACAGTTACATTCTGCTAGGTTACTATACTGGAAATCTATCTTGCAGTTTTTTACAGAAAAGACTCCTGTATTTTAGATAAATTTTAGATAAAAATATTACAAGAGTTAAAACTAAGCAGAAGCCAAGTTTTGTTTATGAAAAAGTTCCTGTAATTGCAGAAAGACCTGCACTTACACTGTCCCCCCTTATCCAACCTTTCTAGTACCAGCATTTACTTCAAATCCCTGTTAGTAAGCATTTCCAGTAGATTGGGTTGTTACAAGATGCAAGTTACTATAAAGTGAGTGTAAAACGGAGCTGTCTGTTCTCTGAGGGCAGCCATCTGGGCTTGTTTATGTTTTCAACTTTGTGGAACAGGGAGCTGCTCTGTTAGAGATGGGACACCCTCGGGAAGGAAGTATCCCACAGAGCACTGTCTGCCTCTAGCTATGCATACAGATTCTGTTTCATTTCAGTCACAATATCAAAAGACTATTCAACAACTACGAGTAAAGCATTTGGAAAAAATAGTAAGCTGAAACTCAGACTCTTACAGAAACATCTATCAAGAGACTGCGGTGGGCGTAAGAGGGGAAGTTACTCCTGATATACAACTAAGGAACAGATTTACTTCTGCATAAAGTAACAAGGACAATGACAGCCTGTTTTCGGAAGTTGAGTGCATTTAAAAAATTGTTATTCAATTAAGGCTCAGGCACAGTGTATTTTCTGAACCGTCACACTGAATTCCAACAACCATTATTCAAAGCGAGTACGGATGGCAGTATTTGACTCACAGGAAACTAAGAAAAATCTCTAAGTTTTTAGCCAGCTTCCTTAAAGAGGACAGTTGTATAATTTGGAGGGTTTGGTTGTTAAAAATAGTTCAGCAGTTTCCATTGTAATTTTATACAAGAACGAACCTTCGTCATGATTTGTGTTTCAAAATAAAAGTCTTACATTTTGGCTAGCTTTGATAAAAGTGCCTAAGATTTACTGTAAGTCAAACAAGACAAAGCTAAGTTAAATCCTGTTCCTCCTTATTTCAAAATAGTAAAGATAGAGCATTAAAAAAATACCTTCTAAAGTAAAATCCAGCAATACATATTCATAAGCAGAATCTGTCTTTGTTTCAACTTGTGGTCTCTTCAGTGTAGAAAAGATTTTTCCAGGACTGCTATCATCAGGATCTTCCAGCTTTCTCAGTCCGCACCCCATGGCAAGATCTGCAAATGATTAAGTTGCAGGAAAAAGTGGGGGGAGAAGCAAGATCTGTCACTCTTACTATAGGAGAAAAAAGGAACCAAATAATTCCCCTTGATTTTTTTTTCTATTAGCTGTAAATCCAAATAGAGCAAAAGTCCAGTTCCCAAACCAAAAAGCAAAGGTACTTTCCATTCATTTTTAATATAGAAGCAGTAAGCTCGTGATGATTTCAGGCTATAAACTTGGTTAAGAGTAGCCTTCGTTTCGCAGCAACATTAGAGCTGCTCCAAACTAGCAGAGATTTTCCATGCCACGTCAATTTACAGCCAGCCCCTATCAGTGCTCTCTTGCAGAGGACACCAATAGTGCTTTGTTTGTCCTTCTAGACTGACTGGGTGAGGGGGGGCGAGGGGGGAAGAAGAACTGAAAAAGAAAGTTAGAGAGAAACTTGTCTGTCATTACTTACCTCCAGAAGTTCCCAACAGCAGTAGAAAGTCAGAGAGCAAAAAAGCAAGTTAGTCAGAATGAAAGAATGAGAAAAGAGCCTCAACATGGTTGGAGACAAAAATCACTTCCAGAAAGGAAGTCAGCTTCAAGAGGAAATTGCTTCTGGCATCTCAAAGGGTAGAAAGGCAAATGAAAAGCTGTTTGGTCCTTATTTTAGATTTCAGAGTTGGCTCCTATTTCCTTTCTACAGGGACTTGCTTTCAGAAAAAAAAAAAAACAACATGAACACAAGGTAATAGTGTAAAAATATGTAGCAGTTTCTCGTCCAGAAAAATCAATAAGAATCTTTATAATGAAAATTAACTTATGTAACTGGTTTTGAAAAATAGAAAAAAATACACTGAAATACTCCTAATTTCAAATGGGAAAGATATTTTTTTCAACACTATCTATGAATAAAGTTACAAAACTCTGTTTTCCATTACTCCTGGATATTGAACAATCCTTTTCTCCTCTGTTAAACTGACCTTAGCTGCTACAGCCACAGCCTTTTGAATACAGCTATGTAAACTTTTCTTTAGGTCCTAGAAATTCAGTTTAATTTTTAGGGCTCTCGTTACTCTTCTATTAACTACTGCAAGTCACTTATAACTGTATGACACCTGATGGAGACCACAATAATGCATGGGGGGAAAAAAGGAACATGGAGTTATTTTCTAAGGCCCTGCTACTCCCAGGATGAATTGATAGAAATTTGCCCTTTTCTTTTGATACTGCATCTGAAGATATTAAGAGTCATCTAGAGAAAACCAAAGATCCATAACACCATTTTAGATTATGTGATCTGCACACTTAAATTCAAAAGGCTTTTCTGTTTTTTTTGTTGAAATATAGATACCTTATTAAAAATGCTAATATTTTCTATAATAAATAGCACCATGTTAGATTTAACTATTTGTGGGTTTGTGTTCTACTGCAAGCAAAGTGATCTAACTTTTTATTTAAGCAACTTACCAGGAATGATAAGTCTAGAAACAGTAACGCTTTGAAACACATATTATAGGCTGAAGTCACTTAATTCTGGAAAAAATATTAAAAATCACTTAGTGCAGAGCCTAGAACTGAAGCTGTAATTACTGCAGTCTTTAAAACAAGCTCCCAGGTGCTGAAACAGAAAGGAAATCCTCAAGTGTTGTCTTCTTCTAGGAAAATGTATCAAATGTGCAGAATTCTTAATCTTCCTGCATGTCCTCTTACACAGGAATTGCTTCCAAACACTACTTTTTTTTCAGTAAAGGTTATCCCTGAACTTTTGCCATATCAGCCACACACGTAAACTGTCCACTCAACCTTGAGAATCCTGCTGCTTCATTCTACACACCCCTTAAGATTCATTGTAACTGCTTGTATAAAGCCGTAGCACGACTAAGATAGCCGCAAGTAAAAGAGCTTTTTGCAACACTGGTCCAGTTGCCAGCAGGCTGCTTTTTAATCTTTATTTAACTTAAAATAGCTACATTCCTAGTGAGGCCATTTTGAATACCTATTTTGAACTCTTCGTGACAAGGCTTACACAATATTCCAACCCTCTCATCAAGACAGGACTTTCCATATTATAAACAAACTCTTACAACACCACGAAGAATCACAGTTACAGATAAAAGCAATGGTCCAAATTTTGTGCAATCCTACATTAGTATAAATAGTTATGATTTCAAGTTGGAAGTCAGTCAACATTTGTCATTGCAGACTTGACTCAAGTCACTAACCTCAACCAATGAAACCAAAGGTCGCACAGACCAAAATAAAGAAAACAGAACTAAATCGGCAAGAATGAGCAGCATCCCCCACAGGAGTACAAAATTGCATCAAGACACTGGAATGACTCGGGAGAGACACAGCATCACAAGAGTCTTAAGATTCAAGAGCTGCTTAAAGAGCTGCAATTTCCTGTTGCAAAGTGGATATAAACTACAAAACAACCTACTTTCAGTGACCCAAAATGCAAAGGCTCTGGGAACTTGTATCAGAGAAGAGCAAGTCCCTAAAACTACACTGTGATTCACCAGCATGTTGTATTTACAGCACCCTTTCTGAAAGGGCGTGTGACTCCTTCCTTGAAGCTTGATATAATTTTTAGACTTTAAAGTAGGCAAAGACAGTCAGACAAAGGACCAATGAGTCTAAAGGAACTTTGCCTCCATGGAAGGCTTTCAGGATCTCCCAACAGCTTTTATTCTGATTAAATGGAAAAATGATACAAAGACAGCAAGAGAAGCACACCAATAGGAACATGTGCCCCATGCTGGATTACTGACTGCTGTTGGCAACATAGGACAAGAAGCAGCAGCAGCTATGCACAGCAGCTTCGACCAGACTGGAGACAAACAAGCCTTGCTGTCTACCCACACCTCAGGGCTGCTCCTCCTCTGCTTTGTTCCCTCTTGTCTGAAGGAGGTTTGAAAACTATTGTGTGGAAGGCATTTTTGTTTTCCTTGTCACATCACTAGCTGAATGAACCAAAGGACACCATCCCATGCTTGAAACTGCATGGAAATAGATATGCCCTTGTTCCTGACTGTGCTAAGCTGCAATCCACACGACTAACAGCCAGGGCAGGCTCTCTGTCCATGGCCCTGGTGCCAAACACAAGTGGTACTGGCACCTCTTTGATGAAATCTCCCTTCCTAGAATTGTAAAGGCAACACTTCTTGGGGTTTGCAACATCTGTGACAAACCCATCTGAACACAAAGCCTATTTACAAGAACACCTTCCCTTGTCCAAAACCCATTATGATCTGGATAAGCCATTTAATAATGCACTTTAAAATGATGCCTTAGGTTTTAACTTTTATATTTTTCAAATCTTGTACTGTTAATGTAACTCTCAAGTTTCCTGTAGCTCGTTAAGTGCTGTTCTCTCATACTAAGATAGACATAACAAAGCCTCTCCAGCTCGCTCTCCAAGGACACCCAGACTGTCCTAGGCTGAAAAACTGTAAACCTTCATCTTGGGGAGAGGGGGAAAGCTTGGGGAAATTCCATCATTGGCTGGGTTCTGGTTGGTGAATTTATGCTGATATAAAAGTGTGAAGAACTCGTGACCTGTCATCCATTTTGGGATCCACTGAGGCAGGACCCTCTGGAGCCCAGAGTGTATCTCTGAAGGCCTTTCAAATAAATCCCTCCTTTATTCCTGTCTCGTCTCTGTTTCTAGGTAGCCATTTAAGGCATCAAAACATTTCCTCCCCCATTACCTTAGGAGATCAAGAATGGGAGATAGTACCTCATCATCTGTGTCTCCTCCTGGCTAAAATCATGAAGTGTAAGGAAAATTATGAAAAAGATGCAAGTACACCAAAGATGCTCCTTGTCTGTATGCACAATATCTAAACCAAAACTCAAGGAAGAGCCTAAATTAGTGAATCTGCAGTTCAGTCACTCTACCAGCATCCATACCAGATGTTACTTAAAGAGAACCCTGTCTCCTTCTGATTAGGATACTGGCTAGTGAGTTAAAAGAAACAGGAATCATATTGCTTTATTGGTACATTAACTTCAAAAATAATCAAAAGCAGCAGTATCATAATTTTAAATTTCAAAATAAAAATCATGGACTTCATGAAAGGGCTGTAGAATTAAAGGTCTATCACAACCATGACATGACCCCAGCTCAATCTCACAATTTAGAGCTGGATGAAGATTCCAGGAGGAGAACATGTCCCATCTTCCAACCTGTTAGGCCACCACTGGGAAAAAACCACTAGTCTGGGCAGCTTGTACCAGGGAATTTATTCCAGGTAAGCTCATCAGTTAAAAATTTTGAGTGAATAACCTTCTCACAGATGTACCAGCAGTAAAGATCCATTCCTCTTCTCAAGGCTGACATAGTGAGCAGTAGAAATGCAAATACCTTAAACTTCTACCAGTTACTTAAAGGATATATTATTATTATCGATAAAGATTCCACTGGGACCAAAACTGACTCAATGAGAAACAGAAGGGATAACTTCTCCTGACAAAATGCAAAATATTTGGACCAAGCACATTTCCTACTCAGGAAATGTTTGCATGCTTACAAAGGATATATTGGAAAAAAAAAGTTTAAAAAAATCAGCATTATTATTGGCTATAGATCAGTCATCACTGACATAATGTTTTTAAACAGAGGACAGACATTAATAAGAAACAAGGCAGCAGATTACAAAGACTCAAAATTAGTCAGATTTCTTCAGAACCTGAGGGTATTTGAACAGCTACAAGACTCAAAAATAACACATTTAAAACCTCCTAAATATTAATAACCTCAAATTGCAACATTTTTGAACTTCAATTCCTCTTTGAACTTTTTTCAGGTTTACTTCCTTTGTTTTATGACTCAAAGCAAATGTAAAGTTTTTACTTGAGAGGATAATGACAGAAAAAGCAAAAAAGCTTCCATCAGAAGAATTCTGCAACTCAATTGTCAAATATTTTTCACACCCCCATTCCCAAGAGCATTTAACTGAAACACGGACATTTCATTCATTTTTCTCTAGAATGACTTGATTTAAAGATACTAACAAAGTAGCAGGGTTCCATTTTGAAGGGTCTGGGGTTTAGAAATTTGCCTTTTTTTAGCCCAATTTTTTTTTCTTTGAAGGAAGAGTTTTGTGAATGTGACAGGAACAGTCTTGTTAAACATGTTACCTTGAGCAGAAAAACCAGCTTTTTCTGCTCTAAGTTTTAACTTATATGTTGTAAAAATAATGAACAGAGATGACAACAATAGTTTGCTTTTGCAGTCATTAAAACATAGTTTAATGATCAAAGTTGAATTCCATTTTTTAATGTTTTTCTAAACCCATATTTAAACTCTGATACTACAATAAACAAAAGTTACAATCCAAACAGTAAATACAGACCAGTTGGAAATAACTTTGTAGCTACCAACTCAGAACCTTATTAGAAATCCAAAACTATAGAAGTTTGTTTATTATTGCTGTATTACAAGCAGTTTCAATAGAAAGAGCTTTCAATTTCTAAAATTAACAGTTCTCTAAAATGAGATCTGCAAATTTATTAAACTTTTCTCGCTGTGCATCCATAGTGTCTCACTTACCATGGCAGTACTAAGTGTATCATCTGTATCTCCAATACAGTATCAAACCACAGCCATAAGTCAGCCACCAACTAACCCAGGGATTCTAGAATAAAACTGGATGGTCTAGACCTGGATTTCCTGTATATACAGGACTGCACACATGGCACTGTCATCTAGGTCCTTAAAATAAGGATTTAAGCTGAATATTTTTAATTTCAATGGGAAACTTAGGAAGTTTTTACACCAGGTGAACTGAACCTTGCTGTACTTCAACATTACAAAGCCACAAACCTATTTTACAAAAAAAAAAAAAAAGCTATTTTGCAGCCATACAACTTCACACATTTTATAACTATGATAAACAGAGAAAAACATTTCAAGAGAGCCATGTGTTCTGCTAGTTTCTGCTCAGCTACTACAGGAATGCAGTTTACTCAGTGACATTAGCTATTTTGGAAAACCAGTTTCAGAATACAAAGAATTTAAAATGAAAACTGTAAAATTTTTCAAGGATCATGAATGGACTTCTGATGCATAAGATCTGAAGCAGCAGGAACCAAAAATGCTAGAGAACTAGAGAATTCTACTTCATTAAAAAAAAATATAGGAGAGACAGAACTTCAGTAACTTTCTGCCTGTCCATAGGTTTTTACCGAGTGTAAATCAAATAGAGAATGCTAGAACTAACCTTCTGCAATGGAAATGAAACATTAAACAGTATTTCCAGCAACTGCTGCCTGCAACAGCTAAGCTCAGTAGAAAACACAATATGCCAACCAGTTCTCTTAAATTCTAAGGGGTGGAAGCCAGAAAATTAACTTATTTTGCTCCGATGCGAATGTGATAGCCACTACATGAGGATGATTTGCTGTCAGTTACTGCATGTCCCCAGGGCACAGTCCTTATCAGATACATTCCCTCCCAGCACATGTGTGAAGCCTTACAATTATCAATGGGAACTGCACAAGGCCAAAGACAACATGAGCCTTTCTCCAGCCCCCAAAATCCTCATCTGAAGATCTGCAGTTAACTAAATTACTTCTGTTTACAGCATGGGAATCCCCCCATTCTGGAAATCTGAACTAGCAGAATAGTACTGTGCAGTGTAAAGGAACAAGAAGTCATGAATACTAGAACATCAAAACAGCACACCTGCAGGCACTGAGGAAATGTAGCTCTGCCTCAGCACATAGAAAATTCGACAAAGCTAAGTCAGTTACATCTCAACTGTGCCTACAGAGATTCAACTCCTCAAAGGTTGGTTCAGTCACTGCTGTCTGATGTCATGCCATCATTCCTGGCAAGCATTCCGAAGAAAGATGAGCTACAGTATAAATGAAAAGGCCTCAGTATTTCAACAGTGACTGCCAGTTCCTGGAGGAAAACCAATATTCAGAGCTACTTGGTTTCTTCTCTCACATCAAAACAAAGCTTTGTTAAGACCTGAAGATACAATCCTAACTAACGCTACCTCCAGACCGATGTTACACAGCCCACAGGGGAACACTGCAGGCACAGTTAAGTGCCTGACACTGAATATCCTTACAAACAATCAAGTTCACATGCAAGTAAAAAGAAAGTGAGTAATCTCTGAAGCAAAGGCCATGGGATGAACTCATTATCAACAACCTAACATCTGCACCAATTAAGAGAAAATAAACTACATTTTGTGAGGGTCTGGAGTAAAGCCACAATCTGATGACATGTGACTGCACAGTATTTGTACACTTTCAAGCAATTAGTTCAAGAGACTTCCCTCTAAGCACTCACTGTAAATTTACTTCTTGAATCTCTAACACTTTATTAAAAACAGGCAAGTCACATTTGGTAAAGAAAGTGCAGATTCCAAAAATAAGGGTTTGGGACTGAATCTCCAGAATCCTGGGTAAAATGTGCATTTCATGACACAAGAAATAAGGTTCTACCAGAACACAATCTTTCTTTGGTACCTTCGGAGACCAAACTTCATTAAAAAAGTATTTACTATGTAAAAATTCTTGCATGGAAACGAATTATGGCTTTGATGAGCCAAGATTTTTGTGATACAAATGCATCAATGAATTCTAAAATATTGAAAACTAAACAGAACTGGACAGATGTGTTTAGTGATACAGACTTGCTCAGAAACATGAGAACTTACAACAGATGAGTACTTCCCCCCTCAAAAATATGCTGAGCTCTACATGTACCAAAAAAAAGGTACACCATTTTTTTGATGCTTAGTGGTAAAAAAATCCACTACAGCTGCTACAGCAACAAATTGTTAAAGAGAGAAACTATTAAAATTATATTTGTGTAGAATTTTCCTACCTAGCAGAAGGTGCAGAGTCACTTGAGGAAACTTGCAACCAAGACCTAGTACATGGCATCTCCTTTCACAACAATTTCAAAACAGCATAAAAACCAGAAATGGACTCCAACTCTCTTCCTGGACAACAACATAATGCCCTACTGAACCCTAGAATAATCTTCAAAGAGATTTACATATCATACATGGATAATTCATTGACTATAATGCCCATTTGGCAAGATCTCTGAATGATTAAAAAAAGGAAAAAAGTACCAATAAAATAAATCCACACAAAAAGAAAAATCCCAAATAACTACAAAACAGATAAAATTGAACAGCTCAAGGATACTTTAAATACCTAAAGACTTCAGTGCTGCAGAAGCAATAAGCCACAGCTTGCACTCCTGTAACTACAAAGGCTGTATTTTTCAACCTTTGGGGAAACTGACTTTCATAATGAATGGAAGGAACACTAGGGGATGAGAGGAGAAACAAACCAACCAACCAACTTACCACCAAAAGAAAAGAAAATTAACACCCTGAAATGGAGGAAAAAAGTATTTCATGTCAATTTGTGATCCTACCAGGGAGTTCCTTGTTTTCATACAGGCAACAGAAAATGCCAAAGAAGCAAAGAGAAGTTTGCAATGGTTTTTCTAATTCAAGTAGTCAATTCTTGCCTTCTTCTACAGCTAAAAACATACTATAAAACCAAATGCATATGCAAGAAAAACATTAGGATGAGAAGAAATAATTATTAAACTAGGGGTCCAAATTTTATTTTAAAAAGTTATTACTGCAAACACTAAAATAACACACAAGTAAAACACCTTATAAAAGCAGAAAATACTGATAGCAAAAAAAAAGCTAGACAAATTGTTTTGGAATGGAAATGAAATTCACATAGATTTAAATAACCACATTTTAACCATAGCACAGAAATGCTGTCAATATGTGGCAAAATGGCTTCAGCTTTGTAACTAACACATCTTTAAAGTTTACATAAGCCAGAAATTAAAGGTGACATTATCTCTTTAGTAGGAGTATGCTGGCTTTCAGTCTGGGTTAGTAACTGGAATATGTACAGTAGACTGTGTTTCAGAAATCATCCTTTTGTCCTGGAACAGGGTTTCTATTAAGAAAGGAAGCATAGGGATAAAAGTATTATTTCCTATGTTTTACCTGACCAAACTACGAAATTTCATGTTATTCCTTGACAAAAATCAGTGGTATTTTAACTGGGAAACCTGCAGGGAAATGTCAGAAGTTAAGAAGAGCATACCCTCCCTGTGATGGGTATGTTAGCAAAACACATGGCTAAAAAACCCAGTGTTTTACACCATCTGTAGAAGGAAGTGTAAAATTTTCTGTTCCATTCTGGAACCTTTCCTAAGATGAAACTGATGACTTGATGCATACTGAGGTTTCAGACTCACAGACGAATGATGCAGAACATTTCTTCTCACAGAATGCGACCTCAATTCCTAAAGAGAGGAAAAAATGCTGAGTTGTTTCTTCCATTCCAAAGTGTGTCCCATTTACTGCATTAATAATGCTTCAATGAATAGTTACAGTCCACTTCATTGCATCAGCTGGACAGACTTGGTTCAAAAAGGAAAAACAGATTCTCATTATGCACCTAGGTTAAGCCCCCAGTGGCAGGAAATACCTTCCTTTATTTACAAGCATGGAATCTTAGAATGAGTTCAGAATTCTTTTACTAAAAAATAAACCCAGTTTTGTTCATTGGTCATACAGTCTTACTAAAGTATGTCAAGTTATTAAAGCAATTGTATCCTCTTTATAATTGGATAGGGAAAATTTATTTTTACAAAGTGTACAGTGAAAAACTATTTAAGCAATTCTATTTTTTTATTTTAGCATTCTCTGTAATGTAGAATAGAGCAATGCTTTACTATGAGTACTTATAATAATGATTACATTAAGTTTTTAGTAGCTAACAGAAAACCTGAGGTAAAGAACTGAAAGCTGTTTTATTTGTAAACTGAGAAATAGGCAATGGACTGTGCTTACATAATTTGTCAGTGGATGTCACTAGCTGCTGACAAAAGGATGGTGAGCTGCAGAAAACACAGCTACCATTTTAGGTACTGGCACAAACAGATTTTAGAATACTTGTACAATTCTGTTTCTTCTTCCAAAGATCAAATTCTCTTACAGTCCCCCTATCTCAGCTGCTCTATATCCCAAATGTGCAATGTCCATCCCTTTTACTCTTTACTTGACTATGTCATATAATAGGCTCAAACTGCCTTTTTTTCTGACCTTATTTCTTACCCCAGGCTTTTTCAGTACTAACGTATTTTTTGATTTGTTAAACTTAACTTTTTACCCTCTTCCAGATCTGGGAGTTTCCTAATATAACCAGCTGCAGCTCATACACCTCTAGCAGGATATTCAACTCACTATAATCTCAAGACATCAGTCTCTTTCCATCATCTACTAACTCCCCATCATGGTGTGCACTGCTTTCAAAACTTCAAGGTTCCATGCTCTTTAGTTTTCATGATACCAACTTGACAGGATTTGAACCCCAATGTATTTCTTGTTCTCTTTAGTTTAACTCCTATTAGTATAGGGAGGACACAAACACATCCTCTTTGTCTTCTGAGAAAGTTATGCTCAGTTTTACACTGGCAGGCTTCTAACACTTGTTTAAAAGCCACAGCTGAGGACAAATCATATAGGCACATAAGCAGACAAGAAGTTGCATCTTAACATACAGCAAGGCCATGCTACAAATCAATGAGCTGTTTAAAGGCTATCAAGTAAGAAATTTACTCTAATTTTAAGATGTGCAAAACATGCATTTTCCCCTAGCTTCCTTTCATCAAAATCCTAATCCTTTTTAAAAAGTGTAAGCAACTAAAACAGCCAGCATTTTCACAGTAAAAACATTCTTGAGCACCTGCCAGAGTATAGCTCTATGAAAACAAGCTACTGTGAATTGCACAAAAGAGGGAGAAAAAGGGAAAAAGTTGTCAAAGGAATTAAAACAGTTTTCAGAAACAAAAAATCACACATTATAAGTACTGAAAATTTCATTCTTGTTGAAGGAAAACAATCCAAACCCATATAAATTGAAGCAGATAAACTAAAAAGAAAATGATGATGGAATTTACATATACATTATCATCCAAGGAATGAATGACACTGATTATGTAGTTTCTTTTATGAAAAGAATTATTAGCAACTGTCAAACTGCAGGAAGCAGCTCAGTGATGCTGCAGACTATGCTAGATCTGAGCACATTTCATTATTCACCAATTCATAAATAACAAACATTGCAATGAAACAACTGACCCCAAATTCCACAACTGGCAGCTGCTAGCTGGTATGTTGATGATGATCTCAGCCACACAGGAAGGACTGGACACAAGAAAAAAAAAAAAGTTAATCAGTACATATAGACCAGAGTGGCCAAAATGCTTCAATAGAGAATGCTCCATAGGGTTATCAAGAAGAGAACAGAGTTCAGACAAAGCAAAAGAACAAAACTTACTGAACTGAAATAAGAGCAACTGAACAGAAAAGGAGAAGTTTGTAAAGAGAACACAGAATCAAACAACATGAGAAAAAGCATGCACCACCTGCACCTTTCCATGGTAATATCAAAATTAGTAGGTATGGTTTCAGCGGAGTTTAAAATAGCCATTTTAGAGGCAACAGACCTAACTACAACTGCTGACAAGTCTCTTGGCAATCACATAACTAGAAGTTTAGATTCACATTTCTTAGACTAAAGTATCTTTAAACAAAAGGCTTAGCCTCTTTCAATTTCATGTACCTATACAGAAAATATGCTGTAGTATTTTTTATTGTTTCAGATGGAATATCAGACAATAACATGCTGTACTAATATAAAATAACTAAAATTTCCCCAAGTGATTACACCAGAACTCTTATAAAAGACAATTTACATAAATCTAACTGCACATGTATCTACACACACACTTATAAACTCACATATTTATGTGCATTATACACACAGAACACAAATCCTTACCTTATTACTCTTAACTGCAGAGAAAAACAGTGTGCTACATTCAGTTAAATGTACAGAACACTCACAACCCCAAGGACATCATACACCATTATGATATGAACACAAATATTCATGAACTATACCACAAATGACGCTTTATTGTCTGGTATTGTTGATGCAAGCCAGAAACATTGTTTGACACAGACTATGGGAAAAGCAATAACTGTGACAGACTAGAACCATGCCTACTTCTCAAAGGGGACACTGCAGCTCAAAAATGCAGGTAAGAAAAAAAAAAGCTAAAGGCGTGAAACAAAACAAACCCCACCCACCCACTCCCCTCCATGTGCCAGAACCTTTTACAATTTATTCACTCCCTGTAGACTGCAACTGTGTGCTCACTTCCTCAGAGGTCTCCCTCACATACACACAAGATATACAAACATTTACCAGGTCAGTGCCTCAGAACTCAACCACTCAGCAAATCCAAAACTTAACTCACAGATATTTCTCCTGGGCCTGAAATCAAAGATCACAAATTTCAAGACTCCTTCAAATTTCTACTGTTACTATAGACCACATAACTTTTACTACCAGACACTATTTCACATATACCCTCTGGAAACATCCAAACATTCATCTCCATATTACAAGATGATATAGGATCTGAAACATCCAGTAGAGGTGAGAAATCCTCTCCCTTCCTAAAAAAGAAAGAGTCACCTGGCAGCCTTTGAGAATGAGTGTTAACCTTACCCACTAGTACAGGTGTGAATACATGAAGTCACTTCCACATGCTCAACAACAGAACATTCCTTTAATTGCCAAAAGAATTTAGCCTAAAGTAAATATATTCAATGTCATTAGCAAACACATGATCACAGGGAGGGTATCAGTATTTTTGATTCAAACCTGATCTTAAATACCAAATTTGGATCTCAAAACTATTTACAGTTGGAAGTTGGAGAATGTTGTCTTCTAACTTTCATTTAGCACTATTAAAAACTTTGTACTAAAAATAGCATTTTGTTGATGTAACTCAATGGTTACTACTGGATCTGCTGATGGTAGAACAGAGGGAATGATCTGGTGTGAGCTGCATTTGAAAGCTGTAAGAAGTCTACAATGTCAAAAGTGTCTGGATACTGGCTGTAGCATCCTACTCTGCCCATCTGACTTACAGCTCCTAGCATAAAGCACAGGAATTGCACTGGGAATACACAATGCAGGAGAGGCAATTAGCAGATTGCTACAACCTGCTTATATATATCTATCTATTTTTTTTTCCCCTCTGAATTTGTCTCAAACCAATACACCTTCAAGGTCCAGTCATTACTTCAGGCACCTGCTTTCTCTTACATGGCCACAACTTGGCAGTTTTCAAGCAGCAGATAGATTTGTTGGGGTATTTTAAGAAGACTACAGCCAGCAGGCAGTCGCCTTCTGCAGCCAGGGAGCAGGTGGTAATGACACAGCCACGTGCCTAACACATAGCAGAGTGCTGACAACATCTGCCTTTTTCAATCATTGAGGAGAGCTCAGCCACAATGACAGACAATACAAGCTGATCATATTCATTACCTGGGAAGCATACTCAAACTCCAAGTGGGTATGTGAAAAGGTAACGTGAAAATTTAAAAAGGAGAGTTATATTTCAGAACTGCTAATTACTAGTAAGTGAAGCTAACTAAATAAATAAAACTTATACCCCAAAGACTATTTAGCATTGAGCTGTAACAAATAAAATTATCAGAATTCAGTAAGCTTCAGTTTAACTATCTGTGAATCTACTTGAGACATGAACAGAGCAGCGTTTCAATTCTAGGTAACAAGAGTTCTGAGAAAAGAGGAAAGAATGAGCAAGAAATACAGACTTCAGTCCAAGACAACACTTAGGTTACAGCCCCCTCTGCTGGAAATATCTAGTACATGACATTACACAATAGTCTGGAAAAAATGCTAAGTAAAATAAATAAAAAAAATATGTGGAAAAGAGAGCTTCTAACACGGTTTTTATTCACTCATGTTTAGTCTTTCACTTGCAGCTGCGTAAGCACCTTTCACAGAAGAGGAAGTACTGTAATATCAAGTATAACTATTGACAACTTCAGATCTCTGTCATCAGGCCAATCAGCTCTGACATTATTTCATGGATGGTGTGAAAAGCCTTATTAATTTAGGCAGGAGGATCTTAAACTGGGAAGCAAAAAAATCCAACAACTTGCATCAGGTGACATGGAATAATATTTAAATAGCCTAAATCAGAACTGCACAGAAAAACACCCAGAGGTGACTGACTGGGTCAGTTTTTCATTCTCCATGTTCCAAAAATCTCAACTCTTCACAACACGAGGCACTTTTCCAAGGCTAAAGTAATGAATAGTGTCAGAGAAAGAAACAAGGACTTTTAACCACCATTTCAAAGATCTGAATAAGGCTCACAGTTTTCTCTCAAAATGTTTCTCATTTGCAGTTTACTTTGTAGCTCAGTCTTAAAATACCTAGTCATGTTTTGACTTCTTAGTTTCCCCAAAGAGTTCCAAAGTAAGTAACATATTTGTCTCTCTGTAACAAAACCTCAAGTGAAGAAAAATCTGAGTTTCTCTCCAACACTTCCCATTTCCTTATTTATCAATTCATTAATAAAAGACCTTCCATTCCTTCCCCTCTTGTCTTACTGTCACTGCTTGAAGAAAGAAGCCAGCAATACTGCTGTGCTTGCTCTAACTATCCTGGTTTGATACTCACAGCTGCAGGCATGGCTATGTGACTCTGGACATAGGGCTGGTGATGTAGTGTTTGAACTCCATGATCAGAATACAGCTGGTCCAATAAAAAATTAGCACAAAAGCTTGTTAAGTTTGCAGTCTTTCATATGAATTTAGAATCCTCAAAGCTTCAAACTGTGGGCTAAGTTTATCTGAACTACTGACTTTTTAAAACCCACAATTTCAAGATTTAAATCTACATTTTCCCCACTGATTAGTGAAGTTTAGTAAACTTAAATTTATCTTAATCACTGCCACAAATCATTTTCCTTGACAGAAGTAGCAGCTTCTCTACTACAAATCCATTTCACTCAGCTCTAATGAGAACAGTGTTTAAATGTGTAGATTAACACATTCTAATGTAATTCCCAGCACTATCAGACTAATAAAATATGTACATACAAGTAATACAGACTATTCTTGGAACTTTACATCATTCTTCCAAAATTTGACACACTGCTTCCTTTGACATGAACAAATTGCCTACCTAAGAACAAATTGCTAAACCAAGAGCACTTTAAATATTCCTTAAATAATTTCATCTATTTTCCTAGTGCTCACAGGTTTCAGACCTCTGTACAAGTTTATATCTGATTCATGAAATACTAAAGGTAAAATAGTACTGTTAATAAGATTATGATTATAAAATAAATATCAAGATTTATGCACTTTCAAAAAGGAAGAAAAAGCCCCATAACTCAAGTTTTGTATTATTCAGTATCTCTGTAGGGAAATTAAATTACTTCAGTATTTTCCACTTGAGATGTCTGACATACCAGTTTTGGAACTTCTCTTGTAGCAATAAAATACTCATTTACTTTTGGAACAATATTTGATTACTAGTATTACTAATTAGATGTCCTAATTTAGCATCTATTTTGGCCTCCCTGTTCATGAGGAATGAATATTTGAGAAGTATCAATTAATACCAAACTGAAATTGTGTTGTGATTAAGTTTTTCTGTAGCCATTTACTGTCATTTTAATATCCAATTATGAAGAGATTGGTTAAATGATTAAATATTTTTTGTTTACAGTTCTTTTGCTTCTATTTCAGTAGCATTTCTAATGCTCAAGAGATTTTAAAAGTACAATAAAGCACTCTTAATTAATTCAGATAATCAGAATATTTAGAAACAAGCTTCTATTCACAGAAGAATTGCTTCAGGAAACTACTGTGGTTCAGGGATACTAACCCAACACTCCAAAGAATGAACTCTCATTTTACTTAAACATTACTTGCAAACAAAACCAACTGACAAGTCCTTATACTGCTGTCTGTAACACTTCTGTGACTCTCTAAAACATTTCAGAATCAAAGCATTCTCCAAGACAGGAAGAGAAATTCTAACTTGAGGACAACTGAAATTATTTAACAGCAGCATAAGTACTGGAACAATTTACCTAACTGCTCTAACAGCCAGTGCTTAAAATAAAAGATGATATTTTTAACTTGTAAATAAGCACTTCAATTTTCAGTACACTTTTCCACATTTTTTAAAATACCTCAGGAACTGCAGCTTCCATTAGGAGAGGTGGAGATATACATCCACCTTCCTGGTTAATTCCTATTGGCTGGTAAAAGACTTCAGATGGTTGCAGATACAGGAGTGGAGGTGAAGAGGTAGGAGACTGAAATAAAACACATTATTCTAATAAATTTTATGATTTAAGCAGCATGAAGAGAAAAGCTTATTTTACAGTCTTCTTTGCTACATATAAACAAAAGATAAAGCTTTACAAGGAAGTGTCAAAAATAATCTTTGGTAACCTAAAGAAACTAAGTGAGAGGGAAGTGGATAGTAAAGTCAGATAGGAGAAAAAAAAGTCCTTTAATTTTACATAGTTTCCAGATTTTATCTACATTTTGGAGAGCATTGTGAAATCATGAAACTTGTAAAATTCACACTTAATCTCAAGATCACAGAAACATACTACAGTTAAGTTTTCCACTGCAAAACTAGCAAGTTTTTTTGTTTTAAAATAATTACAGTTTCTCCATAATTCAGCACCCTGATTTCAGAGCAGCAGACTGATCTATTTGAGTGGAACAGACCACAACTGGACAAGGTTGGCTGCTACTGAAGTAGTGAGGCTGCACTGTAACAGTTCAAGTTTAAGGGACTTGGCCCTCCTTTCCACTCCAAACTCTTCAAGTTCCTCAAGTGTCAAGATTTCCATATTAAGCTGCTCTTTTATGAGAGAGATAAACTCTTCCCCCCCAAAATGACTAAGTTAACAATTTCTTCTTCCTGTTTCAAGCTCCTGGGTTTAATTTCACCCTGTGTGTGTCCATATACTTCTGCTAACAATACTCCTATGAAACACCACAGTTACTATCAGTTTATTGGCAAGTTAATACCCATTTCTTTAATCAGACAAAATTTAGCATTTTTTACCTACTTCTGAAGGATTTATTCGGTAATTTGATACAAATATTTTGCTAAATGGAAGGGGAGAGGAAGATGTTTTCTTTACACCAGATTTATATTAAATGTTTGAACAGATGCTATTTTATCCCTTCTGTAGGTAGCAGTAAATGTTGTAAATACATTGCTAAAATACAGCAATTAATACTCATTTCAACCAAGTTGTGAATAGTGGGAAATATCACTCTTAGGTAAGCACAGCATACCTTTAAACCAGGTGAAAAGTAATGGTAAAAGCACTGCAATTATGAATTGTATTTACCTGTGGAACAGACCACTGCCACTGACTTGAAAGACACTGTGTTGGTGCCTAAAATTGAACAAGAAGATGTCACTAATGTGGTGAAGAACAAATGAATACATATAGAATATTATTATTCTCAAACCTATAATTAATTCTCAACTAATAAGAGGAAATATGACTTTCATTAAATCCCAGATTATTCAGGAACATGGTTTTGCCTATTTCCACTCAGCCTCCAACTTGGACTAAGCACAAATTTCAAAAACACTTAAGTCAGATTCTCAACAGAGGCGCTCAGAGGGCAAGAATCAAGGGACCCAAGGTGGAACACCAAAAATTGCTGTAGCTTTAAGGGAAAAAGTCTTTTACAATGACAAGGGTCAAGCATACGAAGAAGCTATCCAGAAATATTGTGTGGAATCTCCATCATTGGAGCTACTTAAAATCCAACTGGACAAGTACCCAAGAAATCTGATCTAACCAGCCCTACTCTGAGCAGGAGCTTGGCTTAGATGATGAAAGGATGCTCCAAGCCAGTTGTCTTGCAACACAAAAGAAAATGTAATTTATGTAATTTATACTTACATGCAGCTACATAAGCAAAACAGACTCTTTTCACTAGAATACAGTTTTCAATGAAGTTAAAATATGTTTCACACTACTATTATGAACAGTCTTTTTATTGCCAAACAATAAACAGACCTAGGACAGTGCTGCAAATAGTACTGCAAGGCTGGAGAACTAGTGATTGTCTGAAAGTCATTTTCAAACAGATACCTGATAATGGTATGTAGGAGACTGATAAACAGGTGGAGCAACCATCACAGGTGAACTGGAAACAGAGCGAGACTTCAAAAGAAAAGAAGTTACAAATCTTAATGCAGCAATTTCATCAATTATCACTCTTATTATATACAGCTCTGGAGCACTGTAATGCTGAACCACCTCCCCTCCCTTTTGAAAATGATTTACACTAAGTTTAAACCTACACTTGAGCTTCTTCAAACTCAGTGTTTCAAAGGGCCTATGTTAGGTCAAACAAAAAACCTCTGGCATATTCACTCAGAGCTTTCCAGAAAGCACTAGGGCATCACTACCTATAGATAGTAACACTCCTGGGCCAAGGCTCAGACTGATATGAACTATCCTGATCAGTAAGTCACACCAAAGCAGTCACCCCTGCGGAAGCAAAATAAACTGAAGTGATATTTTAAAAAAACCACCACAAAATAAACAGTCCAATATAAGGAAACCATTTAAACACCCAGCATGAGGCATAGCTCAAGAAACTCGAAGCAGGAGGGACTTGAAAACACTGCAGTTATCCTGCTCCACAGAAAAGCATATATATCAAAATAAATTACTTACTGGCCATGGCTGCTGAACAGGAGAGACTTCAGATGTATGAAAATAAGCCACTCCATTATGGTAAACATATGGATATCCACTGGAAGTGGTTAAGTACATTGTACCAGCTTCTGGTGATACAGCAGTAGTTGCATACATTGTACCAGCTTGTGGTGTTACAGCAGAACCTGGAATAAATATTTTAAAACTTATTTACAAGTTTAGATGTGTCAGGGGGGTGGTGCTCTTCTTTGGACCCTGACATCTGCCAATCTAAAAATAATTTTGATTAATAATATGAAAGACAAGCACTATACATGTAGGCTATAGAGGACAGCAGTATATTCTCTAGCTCTTTAATTCTGTTAAGTATAATGGAACCACAGCTCTACAGTGATATTGCAAGTCCAGATGTTCTGGCTTCATGAACCCCAGATGAGCTGCAGTAGGACAAAGCGTCCTGGTGACTGAGGTTAGATACACTGAACACAAGAGCAGATATACTGAAACCAGGCCCTAGGATATGTCTGGATGACAAGAGCATCTTGTATCACAGATCTGTCCTAGGCATGACAGACAGGTAGTTGAACATATCCACAGATCTCAAAAGAATGCAGCAGCTTTCTTCAAAAAGCTTTAAGATTTTTGGTTTACCTCTCTGTTGCCTCATGTCTCAATTAAAACACAGATATGCCCCTCTTTTATCAATATACACACTCATCACAAGAGCCAGAGGAAGGAAGCCCCGTAAGTCAGGCAACACAATTGAGAAAATACAAGTCAAAGATGGAAAGTGAAACAAAGCACAGAAAGAAAATGGCACACAATCTCTTGATGATGACTGAGCAAAGATCATACTGAATAATTTCTAGAGCAAAAAAACTACACAGTTGGAGCAAGTATTCCATTTCCCCAGGACAAATAATAATCCATACACTTCCACAAGGGAAAAGGGCATAGCTAGGCATAAGTGGGGGAAGAAGGTAAAATTCCTGTCTTCAGCAAGTGTCTGAGCAACAGCTTTAGCATACATATTAACTACTTCTAACAGACAGAAACTAAAGAAAACTTCAGAATTAAACCAACATTGTTCTGGCCTTAGAATAAAGATGAGCAAAAGGATGGGTTTTTCCTTATTCTTCCAAAGGTACCACATTACAAACACCGAAGCAAAGTCCCAAAATACACTTCACTGCCAGCTGCACTTAAAAAGGAAATCTATTTTATATCTCTGACACACAGCCCTTTCTGAGGACTAACTCACAGATCACATCTTAAAAGTTGGTGACTTATAGCCTATATTTTCACTATCAAGATCTTAGAACAAACAGCTCAAGAAGAGAGCAGGGACTGCAACCACCTATTTCTTATGGTTTCTGTAGAAGAAAACAAGATGCAACAATCCTGATAGATTTTGGTAACAAATTAATTAATAATAATGCAATTAATCAGCAGAGCTTGCTTTATCCTGTAGAACCTGTGAGGACACCCTAAATGTTTAGATTTAAGGTTCTGCCAGGAAACTTGAATTTCCATTCAGTTTGTTCCCAGATAGGTAACTCTCTCCAATAAAGTAAAAGAAACAATATATTGAGTGGTAAAAGAACCAAGAGACCATAAATGTACTTACTTCAACATTTCCACTGGCATGCATTTACTTCCACTGCAAACCATTCTGAGCATGCTCCACACACAGCATTAGTGCAGTACAAGACCAGGTACACCTTGGTTAAAAACTTATATTCATATTGACAATACACAAATGCAAGTAAAAATACATACGAGCGTTAGGACTCCGCACTTGTTTTCTTATTGCTGGGCCAATATTCAACTTCTTATCCTTATAGTTGAGTTTTTTAGCCTAGAATTAAAGAAAGAAGACATCATTATTTCCTACATAGATCTAGGCACCTGAAAAGTGGGAAATCACAAGTAGACAAGGTTCTTTGTGGATTAGATACACTGTGCACGAGACCAGTTATGCTGAAATCAGACCCCAGGATATGTGTCTGGAACCTGGCAAAACTCCTCAAGGTCTGGTTTTAATACTAACACATATTTAGAAGACTGCAACATAAAAGGAAATTCTGGAGACATTACTCATAATAGAAGAGTAGGAAAAAAAAACCCAGAGGATTATCAGAGTTTCATATAAAAAGGAATTCAAGAGTACAGAACAAAAACCCATTAATTTCATATATAAATTGAAGCCTAGAAACTCATCTTAAGATGCAGAAAGACCTAGATGCTCCATGATCTAAAGATGAATACGAAGTAGTAGAAATATGCTGAGATGAAAAAGGTGATATACTTGTAGGACACCTAAATTACAGGACTTACAGCAGGCAAAGCAAGACATCAGTAAGACCTCACATGGAACAGCCTTTCAGTTACAAAAGGAGCAAAAATCCTAAGCTATATTCAAAATGGTACTCAGTACCACAGGTGTTGAGTTTCCAGAAATAAAGCCAGTTAAAAAAAAAAAAAAGCCAGGGCAAGAAAGCTAGCTGACTCAAAGAGTTCCTGCTTATACACTATTTTAGCTCCACTAACTTCAAACAAAGGTTGGGAATTTCCAACATTTTAATCAGCCTTCTAATTGTGAGAAGGCAATTTGCATATCTCAGATGCCATTTTCTCTGTTTTTTTTCCTTGCACTTTGATACCCTCACATGAATGACTAAATCCTGACTGACAGATGTCTCCAATACCTTCCACCCAAAATACAAGAGCATGCATTTCACAAAACAAAATGAACTGAAGAGCTGACCATGTCTCAAGGGAAGCTCAACAGGGAGCATCAAGACAGTAAATAGCTAAGAGAAACAAAAATTACATGACTTGAGCTTCATCACTGAAGACTTCAAGGGAACCTAATTGTTGCTAAAAAGAATTACATCAGGTCTGACAAACAAGCATGTCACACTAAAAGACAGCAGTTCTCTTCTTAATTTGCACACAAAAATCTTTACATTTCACATTCCGCTGCTGTCAAGTTTTTAACACTCTACATGTACTGTAGAGCACACACAGATTAAGAAAATAAAGACCAATGTCAAAGTCAAGAACAGAATATGAACTAGAACTTCCTTCCTTAGGTCCAGAATATCTCAGTATAAATCTTATTGTAGATCTCTTGAAACCATTTTATTAACCATCAGACCAAACTTATCTTCAAATGCAACTTGGCAAACAGAGCTCCAGACTACTCAGGTCCAGTATGAAATCAATCATTTCATTTAAGAGACAATGGGGACTACCACTTACATCTTGTAAAATCTTCTGTGCCTCTTCTTGGGTTTCAAACGTAACAAAGCCATACCTAAACAAAAATGACAGAAGCTAAGCCTCTAAAGTTCGTATTTACAAATACAGCTTATTGTTACTCGATGTACAGTACAAGTGACATTACAAGGTAAACTAAGGGGTAAAAAAAAACCAACCATAGAAGATTGAATTAACAACTGTATTCTTAGCATCTTCCTTATTACACTCAAGTATGTGGCACTATATCACCATGAATGACCAGCTGTTCTTGTTACTCAGCCTATGTCTTCAATTCCTTTGTTGCTATTTGTCAAAGATATTGACCTAAACCTTTCACTTGTTGTGGTGACCAAAGATGAGACACTTGGGATTTTTTTTTTAAAGTTTAATATTATACTGTAATTCATAGTGCAGCTCTCATCTACTTCAGCAACAACTGTGAATACTCCACGCTTCCACAAGCACAATCCACTATTTTAAACTGAGTCCTCAGAAAAAGCAGTAGCCATTATAGGAGATAGCCATTATCTGTGAATTTTCCTGTAATTCTTAACATGATTAGCCTTAAAAAGAATTCTGTGGAGATCAAGGATGAAGCAATTCTCATTCTTTGTGACACAATGTGTCTTTTACCATGCCTCTCTTCTAACAGCTGCAATAAATCAAACAGGCTTTCCACACACAGCTCCTGCTTTTCCGAACCCCCTCAATTCCCAGAGTA
Source organism: Vireo altiloquus (assembly GCA_013396875.1). Taxonomy (NCBI): domain Eukaryota; kingdom Metazoa; phylum Chordata; class Aves; order Passeriformes; family Vireonidae; genus Vireo; species Vireo altiloquus. Next base: position 788,476 of record VZRF01005754.1, read on the forward strand.
ATCTTGGGGTCACTGTCAGTGCAAAGGAAGTATCTGAATGTATACAATACTTATATAAGAAAGCCCAAAAATCCTCCCTCACTCCCCCCTCATTAAATCTGACTTCCTAAATTCCAAATATTTTTGAAAACTTTTAGTATTTCTATACATGATTTGTTAGGGGCATAGCTCATTTCTCAGGGTCAGATTACAGAAAGTACAAGTCTCTGCCACTTCTGCTAGCAGATCAGATTTTGCAATACAAGGCATTTGTATGATAATTTAAATATAGAGGTTCAGTAATTCTCTGACCAGCTGTACTTTCAAATTTGTGGGCTTTCCTTGTATTGGCTTCTCTAATCAAAGTTGGAAATACTTGTCTTCAAAGACAACAAAGTATTTTCCTGCTTGGGACTTCACCTACACAGACTTTTCATTCTGTGGACTGTCTGGACAATAAACTAATAGACACAATCACAAACTTGCAAGTTTTTTACATCCTTGTCAAGGAGAAGCAATGAAGCCTGTGCTTGGATTTCAAGAGAAATCCTAACAGCATGGAAAGTAGTTATTTTCCAACATATCTGCTGTGAGACATATATTGGCAATAATTGGCGTAATTATTATGGGTTATATGGACACACACACTGCAATTCTCAGACACTTCCTGGAATTTAGTAAAAGGGCAAGAGGCTTGGTGACAGATTTGGGACCAAAGTCCCTGATGTCATGCAAGTGCACACTGTGCTAAGAACTACAGCTCAGCACTTGCTGATACATGCTAAGCTCTGACAGCAGTAAAATGGTCCTTAATGCTCAGGAGAGAGCTCAGGTGCAAACTCTCATGCACATTCCTTTTGCTCCAGCCCTCTTTCCCCACTTCTCTAGCAGTGTACTTATTTACACAACCATCCTTTGGGTTACAGCAATAATTTTACTATGCAATCTTAATCTTTCTCCATATTTGCTCTTTGGAATTTCTCCTACTGGTAACTTCCAGCCTCAGTCTCCCTTTTACATAACCATGGCACTAATCATGATTAAGTGTCAGATTTGTCCCCTATGCTGCTGTTTCAAAAATCTTCACACAAAAATCTGTTACTGACATGCACTCCAGCACAATCAGGTATACCTTAGCTCTTCCTCCACTTTAGGTTCCTTTCCATACTGGCTTTCAGTAATAGAAATAAATACACTTAGTAACTAAATAACATTGCTAGGATAATTATTTAGGTAACAGTCATTAAGAAAAACTGGAAACTACTGATTTTGTCCTAGTGGCACACAGCTTCATCTTATAACAACATGACTAACAGTTTTAGTTATGCAAATTGGAGACATTTATATAGAGATATTAAATGGCAAGAACAGATTTTTGTATACATGGAATTACTGAAACATCAATGATAAAATATTACAAGCTATGAATATCAAATTTACTATAGTCAGCATTCTGTTATTTTTGATTTCCACAATAAACTTATGCTACTATACCAACCCCTTTGATACTCCAGCTCTGTCATTTATTATCTTCACTTCTGTCACACTGCCATACTGAGCAAAAAACTTCTTCAGGTCATTTTCATTAGTCTAGTACAGTAAGTGAAGAGGAGGAAAAAAAAGGAAAAGTTGGTTTGCATAGTAAATCAATTAATTAAATTAATTAGTTCAATGTTTACCATAAGACTATTAATGAATATACTTTGGATGAAGTTTGCAACAAAGTAATTATAACCTGGCATAAGAAGAAAGAGCAAGTATAGGCCTCAAGGCCCATTTAAGTACTGCATTAACTATTCAGCAATAATTCTAGAAAGCCATTAAAACTTCTCATTAGTAGATTTATGTAACAACTGCCCTTTTACAGTTAAGATCACTGAAGCAGGGGTACTAGATGTGAATTTTAGTTTGTTAATTATGTGCTAGAGCAGTTTACAGTATGAAAAATCACTGCCACACTTTCAACCTCAACACAGCAGAGTACGTAGATTTTCATAAAAGATACACACAGGCCACATAAATGAATAAAAACCAAAACCCTAAACCACAGTGATTCAGAGGTCAAATCTATTGAATACACCATGATCCCTCTTTCTAAAGTAGTTTTAAAATGAGAGTCTGCAGATATGTACAGGCACACTACAGGAACTCCCCACTGTAAGTAAGAAAATGTTATTTCAATGGAGAGTGGTCTAAGTGAACTTGGAAGGAACTGCCCCTTTCAAGAATGCCTGGAATAAATAGGTTTCTAATGCAAAGGTTCACCTAAGCTATGTGAACACTCCTCTGCCTTCCAGGAACCTTTTTTTACAATGTAAGCATGTATCACATATGGCACCCTAAACACCACATTTGAGATTCAAGTTTTGTTCTACATAGCCCGTAATTAATGCTACACATAGTTAATTGATAACACTGGAAGAAGCATGGTTATATGCACACATCACTCATCTTTACTTTTCCTTAAAGTATACAAGTACTGTTTTACCTCTAAGTGAATGACTTTGATTGAATACAATTTGGTGAACCCTGCCCAGCACACCAAAGGTTTATCTGCCTCATCCAAGCCTGGAAATGATCAGTGCTCAAAGCATCATCCAAGGATATGAGGGCTTGCTACACAGACTATGAGTTAGGAAAGACAAAGGCTTATGGGCAGAGCAGTGCACTGATGGGGAATAAGAAGGAAATACTGTTCTAAGATGCACAATGAAATCTGCAAGTACCTGTACAAACACAGTATTTAGAAACTTCTGAGAAACACATTTAGGACTTGCCTTTTCCTGCTTATGATAAGACAAAGGCACTTGTCAGATTCTTTAAGGAAGGTAAAGGCTTAGCATTAGCCTATGTCAATGACACATGGCCTGCACCACTAAAGAAAGAGCTCTTCAGACCAAGATGAAAATGCCCCAACTGTAACTTGCCTTGCTGAAATGTTTCTCTAAATTTGAGAGACCAGATGTTTCCTCTTACAAACAGGAATCACTGTCATGGTGATGGACAAAATGGCAAAAATCATAAAAGAGCTTATTAGAAAGCAAGTAAGTTTTTGTGCCTCCCTTTTTCACAAAAATAAACTCAATAGCTTTTGCATCGCCCCAGCTGACTTGAATAAGATCTTTGGTGTAAAAAAACCCCAAAAGCAAACAAACAAAAAGACCAAAACAAAAACCCTAATACCTTTTGCCATGAGATTCCTGACAGAAAGCAAGACTGACATATAAATCCTATGAGGATTAGATCAGAAATTTAAGACTGTATTTGATATAAAGAGTTATACCAAATGGAAAAGCAACTAAAACAGCTATAGAGGTTCCATCTCTTATTTCCTCTCCCCTGCGCAAAAAAATTCCATCTTCTTTATGATTAAAAACATGCTTAAACTACAGTTGAAAATACAATTTCATAATAAATTTTGAACTACCAGCAACAGAACCAAGTCAAGAGACCCTTCAAAATGAACAATAAGTATGATAATTAATAAAAATATTGATGTTAGACAGAAAAGTATTTTAACCTTTGAAATTGCAGTGAAGACAGAACAAAGAGGGAGAGGTCTTTTTATAGCTCCAGTAATTTGCTTACTATTGGTGCAAAAAGCTAGTGTGCCACTTTATTATAATAAAGTCCAAATGTACCCCAGGTCTGGTACATCTTAAAATAGGAACACCTCTATTTGAATTATCTCAGACAAACAAGATACAAAATTCTGGAATTTCTTGCTTTTGTTATGCTTAACAGTCTGAGTGAACTGTCAATTCTTGTTCCTCTTCAAATGAGCCAGCGCTCAGAAGGTCTCAGCCTCAAAGGATTAAGGCAGAGAAGATACTCTTGGTGGGAACAAAGCAACAGCTAAGCAGACCAAGTGCATTTTGAAAAGTCAATGGCTTAATTAATTACCTAAAGCAGGAAGAAAGGAAAAACCTGAACTGTAAGCACGTCACAAATGTTAAAAGCAACTGAACAAGGTAAAAGTGGCTCAATGTTCACTGCTATTTAAAGATTTTAGGGAATACACAAAGGCACAAGAATTCTAAGAATTAAGATCAATCCTGCAAACTACCCAGAGATGATTTCATACTTCTTTTAAAAACAAACTCTTGCCTTTAAGAAAATTACTATGGTGAGGAATATACACACCATAACTCTTTGTGTGAACACAAGTGTTAGAGGAACAAAAGCTGCTGGTGCACTCCCCTGGCCATATGAAACATTGTGACAGTTCATTAAATTACACTAAGTGGTACATATAAACAAAATCTACTACATACTTTTCTGCCATCAGCTCTGCTGATGACAAAAGCTTTGAAAAAAGAAAAATCTGAAGAATTGATGTGCCGAAAGTTTCTAGCAGCTAGGTGTACAGAGTCAACTTTGTTGGGCAATTATGCAAATCAAGGCTTAAGGCTTTATTCTCTACCAGTGGTGACTGCGTCTCTCTTTTCCCCTGTTGATTTTCACATGATTATAAATTATAATTTAGCAGCAAAAAGGGAAGAATACCTTAAAATCAATTCCTCCAACAAAGACACGATTTGGAGTAACTGTTCCAAACCTTGGAGAACCAATCAGATTGTTTAACCTCACCGGTGAAACAGTGTTGGGACATGAAGGTAAAGATTCTGTTTGCATCTGATCAGTGGCCTGCAGATTAAAGGAAAATATTTTGAAAATCTTACACATTATTCGTCAATAAATGAAAAAATTCTCAACAGACAATATATATATATAGAAATTTTTGATATGCACAGCAAATGCTGAACAACTGATGATTAACCATGTATTCTTATTCAGAATGTAGCCCAGCGTTTAAACATAAGCTTAGTCTTAGTCAATTCAGTAACTCAGTGAATACACTATCATCTGAAGGCCAATGTTAAAGGTTTTTCCAAACTGGACACCAATCTTGGTTCAATTCACACAGCACTCTGCTATAAAAATCTCAGGTTATGAATTCTATTACACAGAATATCTCATACCTATTAGAAGCCCTTATTTCAAGCCTATTTAGAACGGACATTTTAAACTCAGCTCTCACACACATCTACACAACTCTATTCTCTGCAACAGCTTCTGGTTTATTTTCCAAGTGCCAAGCACCCATAATTCTACCACATAAAACCAACAAGCTCTGTACACCTGATGAGAACAGGTCTTGAAGACAGGTATTTTAATTCAACACTCTCTTGGCCACATAGTGGTCTGAACAGAAATTTCCTCTGCAGAAAGGCAACCAGATTCCTCTTGCCCCTGTAAACAAAAATAATACAGTGGGATCTTCGTGAAAACCATTACTTAGTGTAGCTTGACTGATGTTTTAACTTCCAGCATGCTTACACCTGTGAACTGTGAAACAATTTTATTGGAAACGCTTCTCAAAACAAAAACTGCCTTAAAAAGTCAACCCTAACTGTGAGATCATAGCTGTAAAGCAGCCACATTGTATTGTCACTAACTTCTCCAACAGGATTATTTCATATTTCTTTAGCTACCTAAGAATTACTCCTACTAATGCTAAGTAATGGGTTAATGCTACTATTCTGGATCTCTCAAAGACAAATGCAGTTTAGTTCATGCAATTTTAGTTTCAAAGAAGACACTAATCCTTTCTGAATTTACTAAAATACACACACTTGGGGCAGAAGAAAACCTGAGGATGTTAACCTGATCTGTTCAGGAGAATCTAGTATGCACTTCTTCCACTGGGAATACTACCGTAGAGTACTAACTTGAACAAACCCCATCTCTAGTGAGGCAAGGAACAGTCACTACAGCCCCAAAGAGGACTGGTTTTTGCAGCAAACAAACTCTTGAGGGACAAAACAGCTTACATTTTGCATCTCTCACACCAAAGACAACACTGACTGTACAGTCATCTGGCAATTGTGTTCAGCATGGGAACTTCTGGACTCAACTATAAAAATTAACAGTTGACGCACAGCTAAAATGTATTCCTTACCTCAAAGAGCTCAAATTGCATTTTCTCCACACGCGTTTTAAGAGCTGATATTTTAATATAAGCCACAAATACAAAACTCTCAATGGAAGAAATGAGGAATTACAACACACCACTTATGAACTCCCAGTAGTAAATACAGTAAATCCCAGTGAGTTTTAAGAGTTACACGTTAAAATTTGTATGGGGATAACCACCTCTTTATCACCAGTGTGGCAATAAGAAAACAGTATTTTAAAAAAAAGTGTCAACAGCACATCATCTGTCTAAATACTTGTTTCCACTGTATTTTAAACTTCCTTTTAATAATTTTCCCCAAATAATATGGATATGTACATTCGCCAATATTTTTATGGACTACTTAGTGCGTCTGGCAAACTACTCGTTAGCAGAAACGCAACTTTCATTTTTACACTGAACGCACCCACGGTCAACCTAACTCCACCAAGGCCTGGTGATTAAGCGCACTTAACTCCCTGAACACCTCTATTTTCCGCAGTCCGTGAACTGTAAGGTCCGAGCCAGACCCCGTTCCCCGTCCCCCACAGCCGAGGCCGCTCGCCGCTTCTTCACAGCCTGAGGCCGCCACAGACAAAATGGCGGCCCCGCGCGGGCGGGCGCGAGCCGGGGCGCCCCAGCGGGACGACCCCGCTGCCCGCCTGCCCTCCCGGGCGGCCGTCCGGCCCGTGGCCCCGCCGGGCTCCTTACCGCGCCCTCGGGATCCATCGGTCCTCGCAGCCGCCGCCTCGACCCCAGCACGTTCCCGGCACGCGTCGCGCTCCTCAGCTCCGCCTCGCGCCCGGCTGACGCGCACCAGCGGGGATGGGCCTGCAACGGGCGGGGGAGGCGCAGCTTGGCCGCGGCGTGTAGCGGAGGAGTCGGAGCGACGGAGCGGCCCTTCCTCGCCCCGGTACCCCGCCGGCTGCCCTTCCCCGACACGCCTCAGCTCGCCTTCCCCCGAGAAATCACCCCTTTCGCAAATTCCTCTCCCCTGGGGCCCCCCAGTACTCTGACGGGATCCCTGAGACGGGGCGGCCAGGGATACTTCTGCCCCCACCCCTCCCCGGCACCTCCTCGCCTCAAGGCCCTGGGGCTGCCGTTCCCACCCGCACTTCCCGGAGCGGGGAGCTCGCGGCCGCTACGGTGGCCGGAGTCCCGGCCGCTTGTGCCGATGCCCCAGCCGGTCTCGGGGGAACCGGCTGCTTTGCGCTCCCCTCCCCGCGGGTACCGTGGCACCAGCAGCCTCCGCGCAGCAACAGCACCGGGGGGGGCAGCTCTGAACAAGGTGTTAGTACTACCCTTCGGAACCGTGCTTTGAAGCCCTGAGGCAGCCCAGGAGCCTCTCTCTAGCAATTTCCCCAGCACCTTAAGAGGTAAATCTCAGCTGGGTTTTTATCCTCCCAACTAGGGCGTGAAACAGGGAGAAAAATATGGTCATTCATTTCACCTGGCCTCTGCGGGAGAAATACGAAAATGCCCAGGGAGGCAGTTACCTGTGTTTGGCTTACCAGGCCATACTTGATGGGGGTCAAAACATAGTTCAGACTTTACAGATGTCAACGTGAAGTAAAAGTCCTTATTTCAACTCAAAGGGTCTTCCCAAGGTTTCCTAAAGACTCGAGTACACAGGCTGGTTTGAGCACAGCTGCGGGTCTGCGATGACCTTAGAGATACAACTTGGGGTCTGCTAGAGAGGGCTAGAAAACAACACTCACCTTCACAACCACTCCCCAAAATACTCCAACTCAAAATACTTTTTTGTGCCCTTACTGAACTGGAGGGGAAGCATCAATAGTAATGTTTTTGTCAAGTGTACTTCTGTGGTCATTTACTGAACAGCATCACAACCTGCTGTCCTGTTCTGTAATTTCATCCTGTCTGTAAATGCATTTTACCCTTTGAGTATCTGCTGTTAAACAGGTCTGGAAAAAAAGGGTGATTCAAATGCCAAACTCATAATCGATGCAGGTACGAAGGTACAGCCTGTCAAAAATCCTTGATCTGATGAGAACAAGAGCTGTATGCAGACAAGTGTGTGCTGGGAGAACCATGCCAGTGGGAAAACTTTTTCAAAGGGATCAGACATGCACAGGCTAAGTCACTGCAGCTCAACCCTGAGAATCAATGTGAGGATCACTACTATCCTTAGTTACTCTCATAATTTACTTTTTTTTGGTGCTTTAAAATAAAGACCAAGGAAGATTATCTCGACAATGTCTACAATATCTTTTAGTTGAATTCAAATATTTGTATCTTGCTTAAGTTTGCTTTATGCAAATGATACCCATCCCACCTAGACCAAACAGCCCCTTACATCATTTAACTCTTCCTGAGGCACAGCACAGACCTGCAGTCCTTATGGGACCCTACACTGCTCCTTAGTTTTTTGGCACTGCTTCAACATCTATCAGCTTCTGCAACATTACTCTTATCATACAGACTGAAAAACCACAATCCGAGAAGAGTTTCTAGTAATTCTGTGCCTGTAATATATAACAATAGAATGCTTAACTCTTAGTATTGATTTTTTTTTAAGCTGAGAAGACTGTATCAAAGTAAAGACAATTTTAGCAGAGCTGATGGGATTTTTTAGGAGTATTTATTTTGTGAGATTACAGAACTCTGCTGCATTGCATTCATTGACTTTTATGAATATTTATCAGACAGCAACAAAGCTAATCCTAAGAACAGCACTATATTTTAATGATGTGAAAGGCAGAATAGCCCAAGCCTTTCATGTGCTTCCTATCTTGATTTGGGGAATTTAAAGCGAGAACAGCAGAAAGAATAAACAAACATTCAGAGACATGAAAGTGTATTTTAATTGTTGTATCTTCTACATCATACCTCCTCCTTCAGTTAAAAAAACCTAAATCTGGGACATTTACATTCCAAATAAGACAGTTGCGACAAAAATAGGACTTTTGCAAATAAATGAGAAAGATTGAGCTGTTTTTTATTGTGATGATTTAAAACCTGAAAATTCAACACACCTATAAGTGTAACAAGATTACAAGTAGAGTTGGTGAAAAATATTGCTATGCATACAGGATTTGAATATCACAACAAAGGCTGCTGGGGTGCCCTGGTACTGCGTGGCTGCCTCATTAAGGGAATTGTATCCTGGCTGAGGGAGCCACTCTCAAAGGAAGTCAGGAATGTGACTGTTTTTCCTGTTTTCACGTCAGCAATATGTACAGCATGAAATAATCTCCCCTGCTGTTCTCTCCTACAAATTAAAAGGCAGTGCTGGAGAGTAAAAAGGCAGTAAAAGACAAGAGTCTGACTATGCTGGTTCCTGTAGGCTTTTGCCTTTTGTCCTTTTTTTAGCATCAGAGAAAGTCAGAGGTTAAGTGAGGAAAAATAAACTGAAAAAAAGCAAGAGAGAAAAATAGGGAGAAAAAATGAATTGGGAGGAGAAAGGAGGAAAAGAATTCTCCAGGCAGAAAAAGACAAGTATGATTTTATGAGTAATACATGGGCCTTACAGCAGATTGCTATTTCACTGATTCACTGACCTTGAAAAGACATGCTACCTTTTTTGCTTCTATTATTTTTATCTATGGACAACAATGCTAGTTTTCCTACTAGCCTGTTAAGATCCTTTCATGGAAATATAAGCATTAATATATCTTTAACAGAAGGTGTACCTGATGAAAGATTACTTACTTCCTGCTCTAAATTTCATAAAAATGTCTCTTTAGAATGTTACTGAAAGATTGACTTCCATGTCTGCTGCATACACAACTGTATTAAAAGAAAAAAAATCCGCAACTTATAAAGATGTACATGGTGATTTCTCTTATGAGCTTGTGAATGGATTCTCTGTACCCTGAGCGCAAACTCAAAAACCCAAGAGCTCTTAGGTATTCAAGGACTTGGAGGAGACCTCTTGAGGGAGTTAACAGTGTTTAGAAGTACTGATGGTGATGGTCACCTAAGGAGTTTCCCTAAATAAAAAAGTTATGGTCAGTGCCATGTGAAAAATGCAGAAGGAAATTACTCGTTTCTGGTAAGTTTTCCATTTATTCAAAGGGTGTATTTCTCTTATATGACATTTCTATATAGCAGGCCCTTTTCCCACAACATTCCCTTTTTTGGGTTGGACACACCTCTCTTCTCTATGAGCTGTGACTTCTAACTCCATCCTAGTTTCCACAATTCTCTCTAACCTTTGTCTCTACCTCCTACTTTGTTTTCTGTTGCCCTAACAACACTCCTGCTCACCTCCTCTTGTCTCTGTCCCCCTTATTTAAAAACAATTACTAGATACATAGGAAAAACAAGAACTCAAAGCATTGATTTTTAAAATGGATTGCTAATCTTTCTCTACTTAACCTGGAATTTGCAGAGGTTTTTCCATATTAATGTTTCAGTTAGAATCCAGCTTAATGAGATCACTTATCTTGCTTTTGTGAGTGAGTGATTACAGGATTTTTAGGCTTTGTTTCTTTTTTATTCTGCTCAATTTGCAATTCACTCTTTTTGTAGAATACAGTCTCAGAGCATCTGTGAGCTCTGAAATGTTTTTTACCTTTTGCTTTCCATTCAGATGAAGGGGGTTTAAGTGTTTGGACAAATAGGTAATTTAAATTCAATTTGTTTAATTTGTAGTGGCTCGTAAGAAATAATCCAGTGTAAGTTTTGGCCCTCACTATGGACCTTGGGAGAGAGACAAGAGACATCATTCTTCTTTAGTTTTTTCTTATCCTTGCCCAAATCACAAAGCTTTGAATAATGCTATGTTCAAGTCTGGCTCACTGAGGCTCATTGTGTATAATATCTGCTCATAAAACCATTTCTTGGTATCTTTGAACATCAGACTTGCAGAGTGTGAATGAGAAAAGCTCTGCTGCCTTTTGGCATCTGCATAGCCTGAAGAGTTAATACATCTGAATCTCCTAAATCTTGCTACCAAGTCTGACTGTATGCCTAAGCTTAGATGAAAAGAGGGTGACTGGGTAGAATTAGCAGATTCTTTCAAACCACAAAATAAACAGGTGACTTTCTAAGTTTGCCCAACACATTTTATTATTGATTAATCTGTAAATCTCTGCATTTGGGAGTAAAACATTCCTGGCCTTGTGTTTGCAGAATGCTTCAGTTTTGCTAATCCTGCTGTAAGGTACAGGGTAAGGTACAGGTATCCTATGCTGTAAGATAATTTTTTTTTTTTTTTTACCTGCTGATTTCACTCCACTTAGAAAAGACACAGATAAACAGTGGTTAACAATTCTTCTAATTTATTCATGTTACACTCCCACAGTGGCAAATTTCAGGAAAATAAGCTTGCTTGGATTAGTCATTAGGCTTTTGTTTCCACATCCTTCTAATCTGACATTAAGGAACGTGAGATTTTGCAGTGAAAGATTAAATATACTTCATCCCTGATGGAAAATATTTTTAATCTTCTTAAAATCCTGTTCAATTAATACCAGAGGAATTTAAGTTATTTTGAGGATTACATTGTGATCACAATCATGTTGCCTTTATTTTTTTTTTTTTTTACTTTAGGGTGACATTTTCTAATGAATTAAGAGAGATGGGCCAAATTTACACACATGAAAAATAACCAGACATAAAAGTTTTTAGCAGTTGTCAAATTCACGAAATCTTGTGTTTGGAAGTGGTATCAAGGACTAGACCAGCCTGCCTCTAATTTTAGTTCCAGTTTAAAAAGGAAGACTTTACAGGGTATCACTTCTTTGTCTGCATATATGACAACTTTAAGTCAGTGTAGAAGCTGTCAGAAATATTGCTGGGAAACACTGTCTTGACTTTTTTTCCCACGAAACCAGCTTTCTTTGAAATGAGGCAAATGTGGGTATAGCTCTTTCCCCTCTTTCCTTGGGAGGCCAGTCAGGAACAGGCAACGTAAAGACAGCAATATACTTCTAACACTTACTTTCTTTGGGTGCAAGCAAACTTTGGGTTTAGCATTTTCGTTTGGATCAAGGGGCAGTTTTGAAGCAAATCTCCTGATCATCCTAACTTAGCTACTTGGTTCACATCACAGAGTAGTTTCTGAGTGCAAACTGACTTCTCAGTTGAAACCATGAACTATTGTTCTCTTCTCCAAAGTGCAGCTCTTCTATCCATGGGACCTGTACCCCCACCAGAAGTGCCAATGGAATCGATGTCAGGCTCTCATCACCAACACTCTCCCCACACAGATCCACTCCTACTGGATTATTTGATAATTTCACTCACGTCCTTGTCGGGACCCCTCAGAAAGAATTAAAATGAACTCTTTTCTCCTGGTGGTTAAGCTACCTCAATGGTCCAGGATGCTCACGATTAACTTATGTCCAAAACTAGTTAAGCAATGCAAAAATCTTTCAGAGAGCACATGTTAGTAGGAAGGTTGTATGTCTGATTAACAGGCAGAAGAACAGCCTAACCTCCATTCTTGGTGTACTGACCAGATTTTCTCCAGACTCTTTAACTACAAAGTAGATATGAATATGACTCCTGCTGACATTGGTAGCAATTTCCTTCTGAGATGGCAAGATTAGAGACCATAAGAGTAGCTTTTGAACTAGAAGATTACCAGAATACTTTCTATCCTCAGTAAGAAGAATTCCTGGCTAATAGGCATCATTTAAAACTAGTGCTGCTCCCCAGCAACTGTGCAGTTCATGACCAGCCAAATGATCTCAAAAAATTGCAGGTAAGTGTGTGGGAGCCATGGTGCCATGGACATTTCTAACGTGAATATATCATTATAACATTTCTAGCTGAATACATCCATTGAGCTAGCAAGGTACACAGTACATTTGAACCTATGCCTACGTAATTACCAAAGAATGGAGGAAATGGCCTACATCTCTTGGATCATACTCTTCACAGCAGTTAACAAGTTCACATGGCCTGGAAGTTAGCAACAACTACAATTAGATTTCTGTACGTGTCACAGCTGAAGAAATACTAAAAGCAATGATCAGAGGAGTTAAAAAGAACTCTATGAAAGACAGGCATTGGTAAATGTTCTCATTAAGTGGAATTACCACCTACCTTAAACAAGAGTCATAATTATCTTTAGACTTGAATAAGAATTCATCTTTAGGATTCCTTCAAATCCTCGAGCCAATTTTTGTCATAATATATATGACATGCCTTCTTTTCCCTCCCTAAAAACTAAGCAACTAAACATGGGCAACTTGAGAAAGCTTCACTAGTTGCACAAATGAATAAACTCTCTTTTACCTAGGTTGTAGCATGACTTCTGGGATTATCTCAGGGTGTCCATTAAAAACCTTATTTTCAGTTACTTGTTAACTTCTTGAACTTCAATAACTTTGGCCAAAAATCTGAAGGTGGGTGTGACTTATGTTGTGAATCTTTATGTAAGTGAAATGCATTCTTGAAAATCAGATTAGAAAAAAAAAGGTTTAGTTATTTACAAAACTAAATCAGCACATGGCATTTTACCATTCTCCCTTAAAAAAATTCTAATGCCACTTTCTTCTTTATACCTGGTGCCAAATTTGGTGGAAGAATCACTTCCTTATCAGGAATCTGCTCTTTCCTGTCTACAAAATTTGGTTAAACTGTTGCTACCAGCTATGACTTCTTATAGAATCTATCTCAGATTTTACTCTCCTTTTCATTCCAGGTTTTTTACCTAACCTGGGGTCCATTCAGGCTTGGGCCTGTGTCTATATAGGAAGCAGAGGCTGTGAAATAGGATTAAACATGGTCTAATTCGAGGTCCTGATCTTACCCTTTCTCACACTTAATTGCCATATTAAGTGGCATATTAAGGGAGAACAATACTTCTAATATAAAGAATTATTCCTCAGAGCTAAGAATTTGCAGGAATCTTCTATAACCACAGCATTTTAATTATTAAAAATGGATTCTGTGGGGCCCCTGTTGTTGCAAGTTGAATTAGAAGTAGATAGGCTAAGGCTCTGAATAACCGGGAGGGCCTGTGTGAGAAAAAGTCTCTTGGGAAACGGGGATGGAATGTGCAGGTGGGGAAGCCAGTATTGGGGAGTTAGCTGAGCATGAAGAACTGGTCGAGAAGTAAATAGTGGTAGGACATGGGAATAATAAATGTTGCATGCAAGAGGGAACTCAATGGTGGGAGTAGGGGAAACCTAATCTTAGGACTAGACAACCATAAAGATATATAGCTTGGAGTATGATTATCAATTGTTAGAGTACATGATGTATTAGTTTCTTTGAAGATTGAATTTCGCATGAGCTAAGTGTTTGGAAATTGTATAAAAGCTGATTGAAAATGAGGGTCTTTGGGAAGCCTGATTTNTTCCCAGGCCAAGCCTTCTTGTGGGGCTTTGGGGGTGAATTTCATCCCCAAAAGATCAGGCAAAGCTTTTTGACTTTCTTAGATTCCAACAGGATTCACCTGAAAGTACTATCAGACAGTGAAAAGAATTCATCAGTGACTTCAGTTGGAACAAGAAAATCATTAAGATAGAGGCATATCACAAAAGTCTCCCTTGTTAAGTTAGAGAAGACACAACATTCATACTACCTAGAAAATACAATATGATGCGTAAGTATAGTGAGGCTTTTTCAAAGACATAGGAGGCCAGACAAAACAATTAACAAAGAAGGAGGCATTGAATCAATGTGTGTGCATAAATATAGTAAAAAAATAAAAATTGAAAACATATGCAGTATGTTTTAAAATCAAGATTTAACTACATTTGCTTTACACTGATTTGAACTTGCATTTTTTTCCCAGCCTAAAAGCTTAATTATGGTTTTAAAGGCAAAATATGACTTGGGGTTTCTTTGCCAAAATGCGAGTGAAGCTTAGCAACGAGTACATATTTGTATAAATAAATTATATCACTCTTTTTTATTGTTTTATGTCACGTTCATAATGTAACAGCACAGACACAATAACCACTAAGACATTAAAAAATCACTTCTTTAAGAATTACCTAGCAAAATATTTTCTCATTAATAGCTTTGCATAAATCTCATCAATGCTAAAAATAGTTATGATTTGCTCTCAGTGTGAATGCATACTTGAAGAAATCACAACTTTTTCCCTATTGCTTTCCCTGCCTTATGAATTAGATGTTCATCACACAGGAAAATATGTCAGTTTTCACACTTCATCAGCCCTCTTCAATTGGTACAGAAGAACCACTTTTGGCTCCCAGGGGAACACTTAATTTTAAGAGCTTCCCAAAATGCAATGTCTAGGTGCAAGTGCTGGCTTATGTAAGCTGTACTTCAGCACAGCTCCAAGACAACTGTACTTTCAGCCAGTTTATGATACAAACTACGCCCACTGAGGAACAATTGTGTGCCTTAAGGATGGAGATGGAGTAAGATGAGTGTAAAAAAAAAAGCCACATTAAAATAGATTATTGCAGGCACTTGCTGACTTGTGTTCAGACAAACATATGGATGTTTTTATCTACCTTACCTTTCTTAGTTTGAGTGAACTCCTTGACTGTTCTCAAAAACCTGTTCCTATCTGAAGTGTAGACAAGTGTCTTTGTACAGTAGACTGCATTAGACCTTGAAACTGATCATCCTACTGTTATATACACTTATCACCAACCAATCTTAAGTTTTTAGAATTTTCTATGAAAGCACTTTTACTGTAAAGTTACCTTTTGTCAACTCTCTTTTTTATTAGATATCAAGAAGTATCAAAACCAATTGCTGTTTTCCTTCTAATTCATGGTTCTCCACGAACAGAAACAGATAGATGCAGGTGCCTCAGAAGCATCTAGAGATGCACAGTCAGAAAAATAGCCAACCTTTTATTCTCTTCTAGAAAAGAATTTAACTAAACCCTCATTTAGCAGTACCATGCATACTGCTAAAACCTTCTGCATCTTGTGGACAGATCAAAAATACAATTTGTTCAGTGTACAATTTGTTCAAACCCTGGAGGTTTGATGTTTTTGAAACCTAAAATCTGTAGATTTCCTAAAATCTGTAGACCTTTTCCAGTTACAGCCCTCAGGTGTCAAAGCTTGTAATATAAGGTGACAATTAAATGGTTTTAAACCTTTGAGATAAGGAGACAATGCATTTGACAATAAATCTCTCTCTAATATTAAATGTGTAAAACACATCCTAGAAGAGATAAAGTTCTTTAATATGTTTTATGCATCTGTCTGTGCAACATGCTGCAGAATTTCTGGTAGATTCAGATTTCAGCTATGACAGCACTGTGCTGTTACCAAATAATTAAACCAATAATTAAACTTCATGATTTCACAAAATACAGGACAGATCTGCAACATATTTCTACACAAAACAATAATTCCCTCTATTAAAATACTGTGTGGTAATTACCTTCTCTATCATCTTAAAATTAGTCTTCTTAGGTCAGTCTGTGTGACAGTATGTGGATATGTAATAAGCAATAAGCTTTTATTAGTTGGTTTGGGTTTTTTTCCCCCCATCTTTGTTGCAGCAACTTGGTATGATGTTCTCTCTTGTACAACCTAGGCTGGGGTTAAGTCCTCTGCTCCTTCACCAATCTCTTTTCTCCAGTATTGTATAAGGTGAATATTTTCTGTCTTCTTTTAGCATTACTTATTTCACGACATTTTGCACTGAAACAAAGCAAAGTAACTGTAGTATACATGTATTTTGACTTTTTTTACATAAAATTTAGAAGGAAGCTAATGAAAAAAGTTCAATGGTATTTAGATTTGTCCCTTAATTAGCATTTCTTTTTGTTGAATATAATAAATGCCACAATACCCTTGACAGAAGGTCTGGACCTTTTTTAACATGGAATTCTAAACTTATATGTTGTTAATATATGTATATACATATATAATTTTCACATCCTTTAAGTGGCAATTATGTCCTGTAGCCAGGCATTTGCTAGTAGCTAATGACTGGTTAAGGTAAGGAGCTTCTCTTTTATTTTCTTCCTTAATCAGTGATTGCCAACAGGTGCCAAAAGCATTCCTTAGGGAATTACTTTAGAAACCAGGGAGAAATTAATATTCCCACAGAGTCTTACTGCCTTTAAAGCTGGTAACTAATTTTGAATAGTCTTACATCCCCAGTGACTACCAGCTTGCCCAGCCCTACCTGTCCTATTTTCCATTTCACTGGATAATCTCCTCCTCACCTCTCTTTCCTGTGCATTCACCCTCGCTGCACTCCACCCCGCCTTTCCTGAGGTCTCCACGTGGATAATCTCATTATAACTAAATACCCCCTGAAGAATTGCAAGGGACAGCATCACGCTCGCACGAGCTCCTCCAAAGGCTGACCACGGCTCCTGCCCTTCCCGGGAGGCTCCTCTTCCCCGGCTCCCGCTGGAGCCCCGCACCAGCACCGAGCGGAGGAGCGGCGGGGGACGGGCAGAGAAGCCGCGGTCCCACGCAACCTGCTTCGCTTTTGGCTCGTTTTTACGAGGCGGAGGAATCCCAACGTGAGTCTTCGCCGTCTTTTGCGAGCTCTCCCTTACGCCTCGCACCCACTCTGGTGGCCCGCCGTCAGCAGCCTTGAGGTTCCCCTCCCACCCGCAGCCCCCACGACCGGTGCTGCACGTCCCTATTCCTACCACAATGCCTCCACTTGAGGGCTACGCGGAGTTTAACTGAAGTCACCTCTTCCACACGCTGCTTTTACCCTGGCACAGAGGCAGCCCAAACCTGCCTAGAACACGCGCAGGGGAAGCATTCCCGCGGCCGCCCCGGTACACAAGCGCTCTCGACAGGCGCCACGGTCCTCCACAGGCCCTCTTCAAGGTCGTGGCGGGGGCCACCAGGTGTTACAAGACCTCCTACGCCGCCCCAGCCGCGCACCGCCCCGACCGCCCGTCCAGGAGTCCCGCGGGCACGCCCCTCCCCAAGGCCATTGGCCGTCGCCCCGCCGCCGGGGGGCGGCCGCGGCTCTGATTGGCCGAGAGCGCCGTCCGTCAGCGCCGCCCGTCAACACAAGCCCCGCTCCTGTCACAACAGCGCGGGGCTGTGGCCGCACTTCCTGCGCGGTCCTCGCGTCCCTTCCCCGCTCCTCCGGCACCGCGGAGTCCCACGCGGGCACCTTCCGCCCCGGGGACGGACATGGCTCCTCTGGGGAAAGTTGGCGCTGCCGCCACCGTACCGTGAGAGGAGCGCCGCGGGACGCCATCCATTTCTCCGTCCGTGTGACTCCCCCGCCCTCTTAGCGCCCCGGAGAAGTTGACACGGCTTGGCGGGGCGATGGCAGAGTCTGCCGGCGGCAGAGAGCAGCCGGCGGCGGGCCGTACTCCTCCCGACGCCGCTTACCATGCTGAAGAGGAGCCCGAGCCGGCAGCCGGGGGCAGGAGGCGGGAGCGCCGCAGCGGCGTTTCGGCCGTGGGTACCGCGGAGCGCTTCCCCGGCGGCACCTTGGGGCCAGCGGCAGCGCCCGACCCCGACGCCTGCTTGCTGGAGGCGGCCAAGGCAACCCCGCGGAGGAGCAGCATCATCAAAGTAAGGGTGTGCCGCCCCGCCGGGAAGTTTCCGCGGGTCCCGCCGCCGGGTTACCCGGGCTGAAGCCTCCCTCCGGTGCGCCCGTGCTCGCGGTGAGGGTCCGGGGTGGGCAGAGGGGTGGTGGGAGCCCTCCGGCGATGGGCTGCGCGCACTCTCCGCGCAGGTGAAGCGGCCCCTCCATCGCGCAGCGCAGCTGCCCTGCCTGCGGCGAGCAAGGACGGTGGGGCCGCGGCGCTGCCTCCCCGGAGCCCCCGGGGTAAGGTGCGTGCCCGGACTGAGCGGCTCTCTGGGGTCTGTGCTGGTGTGCTGCTCCCGTCGCGACTGAGAGGGGTCGGGGTCCTCCCCCGCGCTCGTGCGTGACCCACGGGGCAGCTTCCCGCCGAGTTGCAAAGTTTTTGTGTAGTAGCTCGTATCTGTTCTTATTGAATATTTATGAAGAACCTGGAAGGCAGAATAAATAGCTTCTACAGCGCTGGCTTTCTTCGTTCTTGAGCAGCAAAATATGCAGTGTCACAAATTAGCAGAAGGTGTGTTTGGAGACGGACTGTAGTACAGGTTGTTGCGGAGCAGCGCCGGGTGTTTAGCACCTATAATGTGAAATTAACTGGTCTGGCGTGATGTTAAAGCCTCCGCCTTTGTTATAATCTGGTAAGGAAAATGGCTTTATGATTATGTTAACTCTTCCTTTTTTTCCGGTTTAATTTTTTTAGAATAAACGGTGTGGTCTTGAATTAAATGGCATTTCCTTGCAAGTATGTAGGCTTAATCTCCAGTTTCTGGGGAACCGATGAATGAAATCTCCTGGGCAAACTTAATTTAGCATACGGTCACACGTGATCCTCTTGTAGTGATTTGCACTTGGAAGGCATCGGAAGAACAGCGGAAAATGAGACTTCTCATCTGTAAATGTGTGAAGGCACTGGGTAGAGCTCTACCTCAATGCAAGAAGCGCAGGCGCATGCTTAGCTCTTGCAGCTTCGTATGTCTATTCAAAGGAAGAATAGATAAGCGAAATACTTGCTTTTTGCATTTTAAAGCTTTAAACGCTCAGAGGAAACCGAAGTAGTTAAATGCAAAAGAGCCTCGAAGGTCCTTTGCGAGTTTCACCTTGAAATATTAACCCATTACGTCCAGCAAAGCGTTGAAGGGTGGTTTTAGTTTTCTGAAGACATTCACTGAATGTGATGGGAATGCTTCCAGTCTGAAGTTGCATAAATGTATAACTGCTTACTAAATCAGGACCAAAGTTCTGTAACTGTACTGGTATGGATATGATATTTTCTCTTAGAATTGTGTGAAGATTTCAAAAATTGAAAATACAGACTCTTGGATTTCAGTTAAAAATGTATTATTATTTTTACAGGCTGTACCAGTTCCGTGTGGTAGATATCTTTTAATGTCATAAATGGTGTCTGTTAATGACTGAGTAGCATTTTCACTACAGGTTGATAACTTGGTATTGATAAATGAGCACATCTAGTGAGTGTGATAATGATCACTTTTCTAACTGGAGGAAGTGTCTTGAGCTATATCCTAGGATGGTGTTTATTAGAAGAAAGATTCCTGAGAGAGGTAAGAAAGTATTAATGTCCTTATACAAGGAACTGGTAAGACCTCATCTGAAATACTGGGTAAACTGAGTTCCTGTGCTTAGGAATGGTGCATTCAAACTGGAGGCGGTGCAAAGAAGGATAGCTAGGATGGGCTGATAAAGTCACTGGATTGAATACTGTATGAGGGGAAATTTGGTTTCTTGGGCAAAAGTGAAGGATTCCTATGTGTAGATCTAGTCTGGAAACTAGAATGTTATTCCAGGCCCTATAAGGGTTTGGAATGGTCTTATGTTAGAAGTGGAATGAAAAACATCATAATTAATCTTAAATTTAATTGTTAAATAGATGGATTAAATTAGATTACATGGCTGTGTCTGATAGCAGGTGTCTGAACTTGAGAATTCACAGGCTGTGCATCTCTAATGTACAGTGTTGGGACCCTATACAGAGTGTTGCATATCTTTTCCCACAGGGTTGTCTCACTGTTTTGGATCACAGTTTTCCTTTGGCATTATACTAGGAAATCCTATTAACTTAGGGTAGGAATTTATTAATTTATTGGTCTGCATTTTTGGGAATTTCTAATGTCCTTGGACAGACTCATCAGGTGTTAAATGCAAAAGTTAGTTGGACTTAAGATTAACTTCCTCAACTTATTTTACATTTTTTCTTTTTTCAGGACTCCAACATTCAGGATTTTTCCTCCAGCATTGTGTGTTTTACAGGGAAATGAATTTTGTAATGATTTATTATATTTATTTTTACTCCAAGAAGTCCACTTGTTCATATAAATCTATAGTCAAAATAGTATTCTGTTGCTTTAAGCTGATCTTATCTGTTGAAAAATGTGACTTAAGAAAGCAAAGGAAGTTGCACAGTAAGGATAAGCTCTTACTCTGCAGGAGTTGAACACTCTTACTCTGTTTTGCCATTTGCCTCCAAACTATTTAAAAGTGTACTTTAAACATGAGTGGTCTTGCTCAATTAAGCAAAAAGTTAAAATTCTGTAGATTTAGATGGCCAAAGTACACTTTTAACAGCATTTTTCCCCAGCTGTCTTTTGGAAGTCTGCAAGTCTCAAGGTTAGCATCTGAGAGTTCAATTCCAGTGGAGGCCAGACTTGCTTACCTTGGAGTCTTCTGGCACCCACAGTGTAACTGTGAAGTACAAAGACTGAACAGGGACTTGCTTTAAAAACCTTCCCTGGAGCAAATTCCACTTGGCATATATTGCAAATAAAATATGAACTCTTCTAAATAATCTTCAGCATGTTCATGTGCTCTATATTTGGCTTCAGAAACAAGAGAACTCATTTATATAAAAAGAACAAAGTGTAGCCAGAATATTTTTATTCCCTTTTTGCTTTGCTGATGTTCGCAGATTTGTAGATTGAGGTAAATTTAAAATAAGATTAATGAGAAATAGTTATAGCCATTCTTATGCATTAAGTCATGTCCCTAATACTTGTGCGTTAGTTGTTTGTTTAGGTTTTGTGTTTTGGTTTTTTTTTTCCAATGCAAGGAAGAGGTAAATGGTCTTACTACAGAACTGAAACAAGAAAGGGAGTTTGCCATGAGGAACCTGAAATCAATGGACAAGAATGCTTGGAGACAAAACTAGAGAAATGGCAAGAGATCATAGAAGTTGACCTGTTTTCTAGGAAGCCTGGAGATGGACTATGCATTGACTAAGTTATTTGCCAAGTATTTCCTTTTTTTTTTTTTTTTGGCTTGTGAATAATCCAAGTCCTGTTGTTTGCAAATAATATAACAATTGCAACCACTTTTAGGCTAGGAGAGCAGAAGACAGTGCTTGGGGAACTGTATTTCTGCTTTCTTTACATGTAATGCTTTGCAAGCTTTCCTGTGTGGGGGGTTCTAAACAGAGTTGGCTGATGTTGTTTTCTTTCTGGCATGTTCCTTCTGACATTGCTGTGTATGAGCACTTTGATAAATGAGTAGGAAGGCTGTGTAATTTGTTTTGTAATGCTACTGAAATACTTCATAACTTTGTACCAAAATATTTCTCTGTCAATTCTTATCAGGCTTCTCTCTCTGCTTTGTTTGCATGCGAGACATGCATTTGGGATCATGTGTTTGCTTTCTTCCTGGATCTTTGTTTTAAGATACCATAGCAGATAACACAGCAGACTGTGCCCATGAAATGAACTTGAAGTAGCAGCTGCAGACTCTTCAACACGAGAAATTTTAACTTCAGTCACTGTAGAGCTATGAGACCTTTTACTGAAGTTCTTCCAAAGGCTATTTACCTGCTTCATGCAGAGATTTTTTTTTTCCTTTAGAAGCCAGTTGAGTTGTCATTGCTTGTGATATTCTGTTAGTCTAAGAACTGCACGTTTTAGGGTTTTGCAATTGAATTAATCAGTGGAAGTGTATCAGGATAGCCAGCTGTCTTATTTCAAGACTTGTATTTATGCTTGTGACATTCTTAGCTTTAAGAAAACAAGCCTGCAATACCAAGCAACCAGGTTTAGTTTCTTTCAGTTTGCGTTCAGAAGTGTGGTGACTGAATTTAAGTGTTTTAAATACATGCCACATCTGTCTATGCAATGTAACTATTTAAGACTTTGTTTTCAGAAGACAGAGTTTTTCAGGACTGTAATGATTCTCCAGTAGCTTTTACACAGCTTTTTGTTGTGTAAGCTTGCATTTAGGCACTTGCTGCTTAATAATCTAAAACTATGACTATGTAAGATTCGTTAAAGCTGATCAATTTGATTTTGAAACTATTTGATTGTCCAATGGTGATTTTATCACAATTGCATTCTTTGACATATATGTACTGGAGGAAAAAAGAAGAGAATATTTAAGTTGAGATTGCATTAAATAATGTGGTAGAGCCTAAAAAGGTCTTTAGGAGGGCAAGAGTGACATGTCTAGCCATGCAAAGACTGCCACAAAGTAAGAAATTCAATAGATGGATCTGGAAAAAGGTAACTGGTGGGTGATATTTTAATGTATGTAAATTCCCAAACATTGTGGATAGAGAAACTGGGAATTGATATCTACTCTCTTTCACAGAATGTGAAGTCAGGGAAAAAACCCAGTAATAATTCTTTAGCAGCAGGTTGAAAATGAATTACATTATTACATTATTTCCTGATGCAGCATGTGAGTAAATCATGTGCTTTACAGCCCCAGAAATCTGTGCAGTCAGACATGTAAATGGGTTTGAGCAGGTTTGAAATGACAAGTTGAGGAAGAGAGCTTCACAATGCACCCAAAGCATCTGGCTTAGAAAGTTCCTAAACTACAAGTGCTTGAACTCTGGGAAGCCACAGCAAAGAACTGACCCCTTTGTACTTCCTTGCTTCTTATGTGTCTCCCCACATAAGGAGATACCAGCCTAGGCTGACCTTTGTCTAACCCAGTATCTCTTAAAAAAAATTTAAATAAACTGTTAAGAGACCCAGGAAACTGGTTTCCATTATTGCTAGTGTAAAATTTTCTTCGAAGTTAAAAGGCTTTGCATTTACATTTGCCTCAAAATACAGCAATTGTAATTTCCAGGCATCTCTGCCCTCAAGTTACTGAAGGTGTCTTCTTTTCAAGGAGAACGTGCGGCCTGGCTAAAAGTCTCTTAAAAATCAATGGGTGCCTTTACACTGACTTACCTAAACTTTACTACTTGAAAAATTTTAAACAAACCCAAACAATCTAGATCCAGGCCAAACTGCTTCCTGTGATGGTTATAGCAAACTTGTCTGCTAACTGCTCTGGAGTTAGCAGTCAATGCTTCTTGTTGTTTTGTTCCACTTGACACATAATGAAACACATGACCAGTGATCTCAGGGAAGATATGGCTACAGTTGGATAAAGCATCGTGTTTGGGGTTTCTTTCCATGCCAGTTTGTAGTAGTCAAGGTGATTTGAGGATCTTGTGCTGAAATCACTGAAAGGTGACCTTTCTGTAGGATAACAGCAAGTCCAGTGGTCTGCAAACACAAGTTCTGACAGGTCTTTTCAGGAAGTTGTTTGATAGTTTTCTAGGTAAGAGGTAGGAGCTATTAAGGTTGGGAATAAGAGATGGAGTTGGTGATAGTGATTGATTTGTGTTTAAATTATGTACATAGAGACTTTTGTGCAGAAGTATATAAATAATGATTAAAAATAATATTCTGATGAACTAGTGGTGCTGGTGGACAGCAGTGGCAGAGGAGGAAAGCTTTCTACTGTTTTCCAAGTATGTTAAACAGCTGTTAATAAAACTGAGTTTTCATATCTGTGTGGAGATGCAAATCCTATTTCTCATGCTAATATTTTATTCATTTTGTAGTTCCACTGAGATCAATGCCATCTGTAACAAAAATGTTTTAATTGAGGTAATGATACATTTTTTTCCGTTCTGCCCTACAGTAGATGTAAAAATGCAGGCAGTTGCTGTAGAACCTATAATACATCTGCTGTGGTGAAACATTTAGCTGATCATTCTCATAAACTTAATCAACATATTTGATTGGTAGGTGTAATTTCTGGTAATAGTGGGTGATTTTTCTAAGAAATGAGGAAGGATGAATAATACTACTTTTAGTTACACATGTATTCTAGGTTTCTTGGTTTTTTTTTTTTAGCTAATGTGACTTGGAGGTTTTGACATGCATGACAGTTTAGAAACTACTCAGACTTGATTAAAAAATGGGTGCTACAAGTGGCTAAATATCTTTACTAAATACTAACAAGATCTGAAGACTCATAAAGATCATTATACACATAGATTTGGAAATGTATTTACAATCAAAACCTTGTTCTTAAATCTGTATCATAAATATTTTGGGGTTTGAAGCCTACTTATGTAGAATCCTGTTTTCTGGAAGAGTCTTACATCATTATTAACCCCCTTCCTGAAATGTGTTTAAATTGCTGAGATTATTGTAATATCTTCATTTAGTCATGGTTCATTGTTTAATGTATATTTATTAAGTTGAAAGTCTCTGACCATTAAGACTATGCACAGGCCCTAACTGAAATTACCTGGAATCAAACTGAGGTAAAATATTACTCCTGTTCCAGAGCCATTTACATCAACAGAATTACCCTTGGGATTATTATTTGAGGCAGCATGCATTAGGTAATGTTATTGTGGCATGCCTATTTAAAGGTGTATCACACTCTAAAAGGTAACTGACACCAAAGTGTTACTACTTTATTACTGTATTGAGGGGATTTAAAAAAATACATTCTAGCTGTAAATACTGTGTGTCAGTACTTCACAGTCTACTGTGAAGATTTGATTTTCCTCCTGAAGGAGGAGAATGCCTGCTCAGGGGAGTATTGACACCATCTCTTGGGTGATCCCAGCTGAAACAGCTACAGAAGACATTCATTAGAGTCGTATTGAATTTTCCCCAGAGGCTCTGCATCCTGCTGGAACTTGGTTGACCTTCTGGTTGACCTCTGTTATGCTGCTTTGGTCCCTCTTGAAGGGATGAAAGGAGCATGTGTTTGCTGCCCAGTTCCTTGTTCAGAGATTTGTTCTAAGTGGAAATGTGTTTGAATACTTCGAAGTTGTTGTATATTGATTTGTGTGGGTGTAAATGGCTATAGAAGAAGCAGAGTATTGGGTAATTAGGAGTCTAAAATCATCATTGTTCACTGGATGCTTGTTTTGGTAACTTGGATACAACTTCTGAATGGGCAATAAGAATCTCAGTTTGATGCCTATTCAGTATGAAGCTGGCTACTGAATTGCATACCTTTCAAATAAGTCTAGAATCAGGTAAAGTGCAGTGCTCAGCATTTATTATTTTATGGACTCAAAGTCTGTTAAGCTAATGTTGAATGGTGATTCTCCCAGCATAATTTGGACCTATTGCCTGTGTTGTATCATAGGTGGACACAGCATGTTTTTAATTCATTAGATGGATTTGATGGATTGGTAATTTGTTTTGATTGTAGGCTATGAAAAAATTTTATACTATTTCACTCTTTCAGATAGCTTGGAGGGAAAATAAAATAAAAAAAAGGAGTTCCTTGACTAAAATGCAGGGTGCACTTTTGGTGTGAGATGCCTGCTGCTCAGGGAAATGTGTCAATATCCATTTTGCTTTTGTGTACACTGGTGGACCTTTCTCTGTTTTGTGTTGATGCATCTCCTAGAAAGTGTGTCTGCTTAAAAACCAAACCAGAAGAACAAGCAGCCAGACAAACTTCGGCCCAGAGCATTGATGAAGAAGATTCCATGAATTTAAGAAATTCTGTTGTATTGGATCCTACTGCAATCCATGCATTTTGAGGAGTAGGTGTGCTTTGGAGACTGCATGAGAATGTCAGCTACACCATGCTTGCAAGAAAAAGGCAGGAAGTAAACAGCAATAGGAGGTAAAACTCCTTGATCAAGAATAAGATCTCAGTGCTTGAGTACAGCAGGAAAGCCACAGGATGGAGCAGGGTGAGAGCACATCTAGAAGCTCAAGTGAAATTCAGAAAATTGGATTATATGTAATCAGAGTGCTGCTGAGAGCAGGGGCTGTCACAGGGAGTAGGCAAGGCTGAAATAAAACCGGGGAGCCTGGCTGGGAGATTGGGCACCAGAGTCAGGAGTCAGCCAAGAGTGCACAAGCAGGGCAGGGGTGAGGTGAAGGACCAGGACTTGAGGAAGAACTTTGAGCACAGCCATGGAGATCCCATTTGCAGACCCAGCGCTGAGCTCCCCTGCAGGGAAAGTCACACAGGACAGCAAAATAACAGTTTGTTTCCTGAGCTGAATTGCTCTGGTTTTGTGGTCTTTTGGGCGTGTGCCCTGCCAAAGGTGTGTAGGGGTTAACGGGACTGGCAGCGGAATGATGTCCGGTTTTGGGGCTGAGTGGGGAACCTGCAAAAGGGTACAAGGTGGCTGCTAGGAGGCCAGAGGGGTTTTTTTTTGCCACAAACATTTATGGCAGCTCTGGTTGAGAGGACAAGGGGAGGATGATTGAGGGCTGCCTTGGTCCTGCTCTTGTCAACTTGGTGGTAATTCCTTGCATCCCTCTTTTCTTAAGTGTAGATTACTGCCTGTTTGGGCATCACCTAGTAAGCTTTTCACACTCCTGTAGCATTTAGGCAAGTTTACCATTGTTCATTAATATCACAGTGATGTTTTAGTTTTGTTTTTTTTGTTGGGATAATTTTCTGAGAAAATAGATAGGTGGATTCTGTCAGTTTTAGCTTGTTTGCATAGAAGAATGAAAAGCATAATTTTTACTTAACGTGAAGTTTTCTCTTAGGACACAAAATACATTATGGGCAACACTTATTGTAAATACAGATGAGTTCTGGGTTCTTGCATTTGATTTTTTTATAAGCTGTAGTTTTGCTTTGAAGACACGTGTTCTTTTGTTGTTCTTTTGATTTAATTTTATAACAACTTCCATGAATATCTGATTCGAAGTTGCATTTGCTCACCTAGAGGGACTGCTGAACTCTTTGAGCT
Organism: Vireo altiloquus; assembly: GCA_013396875.1. NCBI lineage: Eukaryota > Metazoa > Chordata > Aves > Passeriformes > Vireonidae > Vireo > Vireo altiloquus. The sequence goes on from VZRF01005754.1 coordinate 815,811, forward strand.
AGAGCTAGCTAGGTATCAGGAGAGAGCACTGTGAATGGATTACTGTAAGATCCTTCCTCTTTTTCCAAATGAGATTATGTAGGAGGTTATTACATTAATTTAACAAATGTAATAGTTTAATAAATGAACTATATTCCACTGGAGTATGATACACCTCCAGGCTATCTCATGTAAATACTGTAGTAAAAAATTCTATGAGCACTGGCTAAAAAATAGATGTTGGAATTAATGAAGCATAAGAAAAAAGACTTTCTGCAAACGTTTTGTGTTCAGTGGTAGATGGAGTGCAGTCCCCCAGACTGCCTGGAAGCTGTACAGCCTTCATTGGGAATGCTGTGCATGAGCTCTGCTGGAGCTGGCCTCGCTCTGTGGGTAACACCCAAGCCTTGGCATGGGGGCAAGGACAGGTTTGTTCTGGGACATTGGCATGGATGTATCCTGAAGGAAAGCTTGTCTTCTAGCTTTATGTAATATCAGTTGTACTTGTGTATGATTTGAAAATGCAAGTCATGGTATTCACATAGCATGTGAATTTCTTGCTCAGTGTTATGATTCACAGTGGCAGTTGCTCCCTGCAGATTCCAGTATAAACATAGTTTCTGCAGTCTGAAATCAGTGGCAATTTTCCCATTGCCATCAATGGAGGAGGGATTGGGTTGAACACAAATACCCAATCACTAAACCCTGTTATTTTACTTCAAAATTTTCTTTTTCAGACTCTTAAAATGTTGTTAATTTTGTTATCCTGATTCTACTTTAAGCTAGGCAAGGTTTGTTTGGCAAAACTGTATGACTTTAAATATCAGCTCTAATACTGCTGAAGAACAAATTTTGGGGGATTGTTTCTAGATAATTTGTTCTTATTAGAAGCACAAAAAAGACTGAGTTGTTATTAGAACTGAGAAAAAAATAGAGATGACTTAATTCGCAGCAAGTACATTTGTTTATTGTTTGCTTGGCAGTGCTGCTGTGGCATCTGTGTGCTGAATGCAGATTTACAATTCTGTGCATATTCAATACTTATTTTTGCTACATCTTTGTGGATGAGAGGGAGGTACCTTCATATGTAGGATACTATCTAGTGTATATCTCACTATATACCCTCCTATATAGTGAGATACTTCTAAGCATTAGCTCTGTCCATCAGAGTAGTGTGACTAATTTCAATGGACTGATCCAAATCTCAGTTTGATCTTGAGATCAAATTGGAGCCTATTTGTGGATTTCAGGACACTCTCGTGGTACCCTTAGTTGCCACGGAGGAGTGTTCCCTGCAGCAATACCTCCCAAATTTGAAGACTTACTTGGGTTTTTTTTTTATTTTAACCATTATAACTGCTTAAATTATTTTATATTCTCATGCTGAGCATAGATTATATAGACCAGTCCAACCACCGTGGTATCTTTTTGCAGAAGAAGCTGAGTTGCAGCAGTAAATGGGGGATGATGAGAAAATTGTTTGGCTTGGGAGAGTGAAATGTGAGTTAAGCATCGTGCTTTGCCTAGGCTCAGTAGCTCTGCTGGGAGGGGCATGGGTGTGGGGACCAGGTAAAGCTTAAGTGATAGGAAAAAAGGTTGTTTTAATGAGACGAGGTTAATATCCTCATTTGCATTGGTCTGTGTAAACACTGTGAGGAGGTCCCATGAGCTGTGAAATGCTGACATACAAGCACTTGTGATAAAATCTTGTGACTTTGCCCAAAGAGCTCACCTTTCTGAGGGCTAATGGCCAGTATCGTATTTAGATGTGAGCTAGTGCTGCATGGATGATCCTGTTCACCAAGAAGAGATGAGACTGAGAGGAACAGGGAGCATGTTAAGCAGGGAAATGCAGAGCAGAGAACTGAGATGTTGGGAAGCTGCACCTTATACCTGCTTATGGCAGTGCCTGTGATGTCTAGGGAAGAGAGCAATTTTGTTCCTTTTGAAATTATCAAGACTTACATCCTGCTGAGTAAAAAACCCTGGAGCTTAAGAGTACACTCTTATCCTGTATAGCAGTACCTTTCCTTCCAAGTATGGAGGACCACACATTTTTCTTGGCTTACTTTAAAAAATTGGCATAAAGCTGTTGCTTGGCTTCCACGTAGCCCCGCTCTCCAAAGAGAAAAATGTATCTTACTTGAGACCAGCTTTTAACTTCTCCAATGATATACAGGCCTTGGCTTGAATAAACAGCTATATCGTACTGCAAGTGCATTTGGCATAGTTTTTAGAAATTTGAGGATTTGAAAGGAACAGTATGGGCACAGTGTTCTGCTCACCAGGAGAGGAAAGATCAGCTTTCTAACCTAAGAAGGTTGCAGCATTTTCTATCTGGTTTGAACAGTTAAGAGGCAAAAAATATGACCCTGCTGAAATGCACCATTGGTGGGGTGTAGTCTAGAACTTTTTATTTCATTTGAAAGGCCATTTAGTTTGTTTACTTATCCATACACCTACTAAAGGATCGCAGGATGTCTCTAGCTTGTGTTGTGGCATATTGCAGCCAGGAGCTCTTATTGCACAGTTCTCCAAATACTACTCAAGGAAAACACTGAAGTGTTTGTGTATGGATATCTGTATGTTCTAAAGAACATAGTTCCCACTTGCTCAGTTTATTATCTTCCCTTTCATCTATGTATATAAGTATATGTATATACTTTGCATGATAATAGAAATTCACAGAACATGTTAAATTGACTTTTTGTGCTAAATTTTGCATTATTGCATAATTTTAGCAGTGGGAAATTATAGTGATTTTTTCTTTACATAAGTCCAAGAGCTGAACATGGTAGTTATTGCAAGATACAACTTATTTTTAAAAGGAAGTAAGGCCATTTTAATTCAGTATTGCAGCAGAAGTATATGATTAAGAAGGTCAAGTATGGTTTACACTGCTAAATAACTTGCATATATGAGAAATACTTCTTTCCATCTCCTGCTCTTTTTTTGTATACTGTTGGAATGGTTTATTTGAAAGGTTTTTATAAAAAAAAATTGTGTATGAGTAAGTCTCAAGTTTTGAACTGATTGTCATGAGGAGGTAGCTAAAACTAAAGCTGGTACTAGAGTGCCTATGTAGTGATTTGCATTAGGTCTCAATTAAAACAAGTTTCTGTGTGGACGATTTCCATGGGCCCATTTCTTGGAGATGAAAATAGGAATGAGAACAACTAGAGAATGCGAAAGATCAAACATTGCATCCATGGAGTGATGTGTGTACTGCAAAACTGGTGTGCTGACCTGCAGCCTGAGCTGGTGGTTTCTGCAGAAAGCTGCTGGAGGAGGAGGAGAGGTGCAGACTCCGTGCTGCTGTGGCTGACTGAGACACAGAGCACTCCTTGTCCCAACAGAATTGCTTGAACAGAGGTGTTGCAGGCCAGAGATTTTGTGTGTTCTTCAGGCCTGTTACACCAAAGGAGGATTTGATCTGTGTGATTCTTAGGTAGAAAAGACTAATCAGGAGCCTTTGGTAAAACTCTTGGTATCCCAAGTGAATGTTATGTTTATGAGTGCTGGATAGTGGGAGTTAGAAATGAATGCCATCTTTCAGAGCAGGACCAGTGAATGCCCCCCTGTGGAATCATACCAGTTACTCACAGTTTGGGCAGGGGAAATTGTTCTTTGCTCTTCCTTGCTGTGGATGTAAAAGGTCAGCTATATTGTTGAATTAATGAAATAATTAGTGTGTTGGTTTGGTTTTTTTGTTGTTTGTGTTTGTTTTGGGTTGGGTTTTTTTGTGGCTGGTTGTCATGCCTACCTGTATTTTTAGTGATTGTTCAAAAGGTATTTTCTCTTCATGAACTTTGTATGTTTCTAATTAGGGGTTGATATGAATCTGGGGAGCATTTGGGTATAACATAGCATTGCCCTTTTGGGTTTATTATGTCCTAATAAAGTAATTAATGGATGAATGCAAATATGAAATTAAATTATATGAAAGAGTAATGTTGTAGAAAAGATGTAAACATGCTGCATGTTTGTATAACTTGATATCATCAGTTGCTTCTCAGGTGACTTGGCTACTCATTAATCTCTACACCAGATTTTGTTGAGGTACAAAACTTGAAGATTTCCTCCCTCTTTCATGTTTTTGAAAATACAATGAGTTTTGTTTGATTCATTTGGTTTGGTGTGCTTTTTTTGTTTTGATTTTTTTTAGCTTAACTTTTTTATTTTTACTGTTTTACTACTGCATATATGATGTGTGTTTTGGTTGCAGTATAAGATTATACTACATCAGGAAGGTGTTTGGGCTATCTGTCATGCTTGGCTATATGGGTAGTGGCAGTTCCATTGCAATTATAATTTTAAATCCCTTTTAAAAAAGGCTGAAGAAGCTAACTTCAGGAGCATTCAAGACTCAAGACATCAGGGATGTAGTCAGCATCCTTCTGGAAAGACCTGAGATGGCTGGACACATAACAGCTGTTAAATGAGCTTCTAATGGTGTCAGATGAGCCACTGAGAATCAAAGAATGCCAGGCTTCTCTCTTTTCTGTGATAATTTAGTGCTCAATAGCAGTAAAATAATCCAGGCAATGCACTAGGGAGAATTGCTGCTTTTTTCAAGTGGTTCTTTAACTTTTAAGATAAGCTTCATGGTGTTTCCAGTGATAATAATGATTAATGCTTTCTTTGCTGTTGACTGCTCTAGGGTTTGTTTCTTGGTGGTTTATATACTATATGAGACGTTTACCACTGTCTCTCCCAGCAGGTCACTTCCAGCCATGCCTAACTGCTTAATTAATTGAGTCATTATGATAATGGATTCATACTTGGTTTTACAAATCTGAGTGCCTTCTTCCCTGAGGACACCACTGTACGTCATTCTGAGAGGTGTGAAAAGCAAGAAGAAAAGTTTAACTGCCAAATAACTGCACCTTGGAGCATTCAGAGACTTGGGAGAGAACAGCTCAGGAAATAATTCCATGTTCCTGCTCACTTTAAAGTATGTTCTGTGTTGTGAAATGGTTGCTTTTAGGGAAAGGACTGTTTGGCCAAAAGAGAAAGCAGAGCTTGCAGAATGTTAGGGGCAGGACCCTTCCCATGCAATCCTATAGAAATAATCTGCTGGAGAAATTGTTCTTTGTGTTAATTACTGTATGCATGGAGCCAACACACAGGGGTATACAGGATGGTATTGGAGTATCTATTACTGGCAAAATACAGGGAGAAATAGTGTAGTATGGAGTATGTATTCATATAGACAACAAAGGTTGTGATGGGCCTACAGAATCCTTCCCTTGGACTGGGGCAGGGAAGGGGGGAAAATGTCTCAGGAATCAAGTTAATTTTTTTTTAATAACATTTCTCCTGTAAGTTTTTTTTCTGTAGCAAGAGTAGTTTGTGTGAAAACATCATCCTGGCTAGCCATACCTTGTCCATCCTGTGAAGCCAGTGCCTGGTGTTGAAAGTCAGGAACACAGGAGCCTGGCATCTCTGAATGTGTCTGGCAGCTTGGCCGAATAGATGGATGTGTAGAGCAGGGGAGCAGTGCAGAATGCTTGCAGTGGCACTTAACGTGGCCTTAAGTATTTCTAGCCTTTGCCAGACACTGCTAGCTGTTTTTAAATAGCTGCTTTACATCGTTTTATGGCCAAATTCTTTGCTCTTTCCTGTTTCTTTTTTTTTCTAATCTTATCTTCACACCTAAAAATAGAACATTTTATCTTACTGCAAAGCAAATGGATATCAGTTAATTGTAAAGATCATTAATTACATTGTCAAGGTAAAAACTGTATATCTGCAGTATTTTTTCCACATAATCATAGTGTTTGCCCTGCAAGTTGGATTTAAATGTATGCTTCTTTGAAACAATTTGAAATGTGATCCCTGTTTTCCAAATGGCTGGCAAAGCCACACTGATGGTGTTCAACCTGTGAATATTTGCTCAGATTTTTATTTTTTCTCCCACTCACTCTCTACCATAACCTTGTTGCTGTCAACTCAGAATCTGCCCCTTGATCTTGGTCTGTGGCCTTGCCTATACTGGGAATTTCTTGACAAATGGAAGACAATTTGACTAAAGATGTAAAAACAACACATAGAAGTCCAGACTATCAGAAAAAAAAAAAAACCTAGTTGACTGCCATTGTAATTTCCTGCTAAATGTAGGTTCGACTCTGAGACATGTTTTGACTTGATGCATTTATCTAGTCAGTCTTGTATCTGTGCTGTCCCTGAGTAGTTCAAAGCTAGATATTGAACCAGTTCTTTCAGCGTGTTTGGGGTTCTGCCCAAGATCACCTTGCAGCACCTTTACAACAGTAGGGTTTGCCATGACTTGCACGAGTGTTGCACTGTGGTGCCAACACTGAACTACTAAGAGTGACAATATCATGTTGTCAGCAGACTTATTAAATCTCAGTGTGTTCTGGGGGTTTTTTACCATGCTTTTAAAAACTTTTGTTATATTTAACAGAAGTGTGGTGCTGTGATCACTCTTTCTGTACCCTTCCAGTGTCCCAAGACTTCAGAATATGGAATAAAATAGGTAGTTTTTGCTTGAAAACTAACCTTGGATCACGTAGGAGTTACTGTGTTTATTTCTTTTACCCCCATAGTACTGTTGAAAGCTTTATTATTTTTGTTGCCATGATAACATGGTGGTGAGTCTTTAGTTCATGTGTGTAACTGTAGTTTCAGAGATGAAAACCCCATGCTTCATGTGTGTTCAGCTTTAAGATTGATGGTAAGAGAAAGAAAGGCAGACACTCTCGAAGGATGCTATGCAGCACAATAAAAGGTTGTTTGTTTGTTTTTTTAATGAGCTTCTTCCCCAAAAGCAGTATGGCTACAATGCTGGAGAAACAAATGGGAAAGCACAGCCAAGAGATTAATTTATGGAATATGAGGAGTCTTTGTGATCGCTGTGTAGAAGGATGAGACTTTTTAGCCACTGTATGAGAACAGAAATGAATTTATTTCCTTCTTCATTCAGCTTTGAGGATGTCAGATATCTCTCTTGTGTTTGCTGTCAGTGAGGTTAAAGAGGACACAATGTCTCTTGTGCTGGGCTGTTTGAGCACAGCCCCGGGCTGCACAGCCAGTCTCCCTGCTGACCACAGATGTGCAGGTGGGGAAATCACTCTGGAATAGCTTTTACTGAAGTAGACTGTCTCAAATATGACAAATACTGCTTTGTGTGACAAGTTTTTGGTTACTCTTCCTGCAGCAGTTTTAAATCTTAGTATATTTATGTCATGTTATCTTTCTGCAAGTGATTCTTCCTTTTTACATAGCAGGGTGGAGATTGTGTACATTACTCTCCCAAGCGACATGAAAAGCTGAAGATCCTTGGAGGCTGATCCTAGTTAGTATTCAGCATTCACCTTTTGTTGGAATGTGTCCTGAAGCTATTTAGGCTTCTTATTTTTCCAGACTGATGGAGCCTCTTTTGCCTCAATTTTTATTTTCAGTGCAATAATGACACTCTCTTGGCTTCATTGTTCTCTACCATTTTTCTGAATTCTTCAATGCTTGAAGCAATTTCACCTTGGTGTTTGATTGCTCTCTTGGAATCTCTGTTTTCTCACCAGGTTGGATACTTTCCCTTTGGACTTGCCCTCCCCTCCTGCAGCTGCTGTGACAGTGTGGTGCTGTGGTAATTCAGGCCGGTCATAAATAACTCTTGACAGAGGCCTTGCTATAAACTAAATCTCTCAGCTATTTGGGAATCCTTCAGTCAAAGGACCAATCATTGATTGCCAGTTCCTGAAATCAGGACCTCCTGCTGCAGTGTAGGCAATCAGAACTGTCTGACATTTCATTCTTTCCTGCTCTGCCCTGTACAGTTGTCTCAAAGATTAATTCAGTTGTCTTCCTACATTGCCTTTGGAATTTGCCAACACTGTTGAAACTCCATTATTTTGGTAAGAAGCCCCCAAATGGTGTTATATTCTGTGGGTCCTATAAATTATAATTTTTGACTATAAAGAAAAATACTACATTGAAAATATTTTCAGAATGAAATTATCCATACTTAAATGGATGAGGAAAATAACTGAAGGATGCAGGTAGTATTATGCTAATCAGTTTCATAGGAAACAATGGCAAGAGCTGCAACGATGGAACAGTGTAATGAGTTACTTTAATCATGTGTTTGAGAATGGGTAAAATAATCTCAACCTGCACTTTTTAGGAGGGCAGATTAACTTTGCTGAGACATTTATTTTGGATACAAATTGGAAGGGATTTCAGAATGATCACTTCTGTAGCCAAGCAAAACTAGAGACTACTGTTACCAGAAGTCAGCAATTATTATTTTATTTAAAATCTGTGTAGTTCTGCTTTATTTTTCAAATATATATTGCTTTATAAGGTTACAACCATGCAAGCAGAAATCTGCTGTCTGTGAAATACCAACTTCTGCTGCTTTTGCAAAATACTTTGGCATGTGTGTTTCTAGAGAAAAAGTGGATTGCTTTCTCAAAACTCTTTAGACTTTCAGGGTGGTGAAATCTCATTCTCTCACATGAGAGACCACCAAGAGAAATATACTTGGTGTTAGGCACCAAATAGCTGTTATTCTGGATACTGCACATTATGTATTGAACATATGTGTATTGCCAGAATATACAGATTCTGAACTGGTAAAGTGTTTATTCTTCAAAGATTCTTTTATCTATGAGAGGGTCTGCTCAACAGAAAAACCTTTATTTTAGTGGGTTGTCAAATCTAAATAAGATCTCATTGAAAAATCAGCTCATTAAAAGGTGTAATTGCAAAGTATATGAAAAGCATTGGGAAGAATCTGTGTTACTGTAGCCATGTCTAGGAGGTATAGTTTAGTGTGGGTATTAGTGAGAATTGAAAATCTTGCAACTGAGTCTGGTTTAATTTCTTCCTGATGCTTGTTCTTCTGAATGTTTTTGCATATAAAAGCTCTAAATTTTTTTCCCAAAGATTTAGAAATACCAGCTAAAACAACCCCCTCCACAGAAAAGACCTTCCAAGTCAATTCTAGTAATGACATATAACTAGTAAAAGTACAAATAGAATTTTCAGCTCTTTTTTCCTTCGAAGAAGCAGATGGTGGAGGTATGAGCTTTAGAGCATATAAAGAAAAAGTTTTAACTGTTACTTTGATTTGAGTGACAGAGGCATAACTGTAGCACTTCTTATGAAAATGTGTTGTTCATAACTAACTTCCTATTACTAATTTTTGCTACCGGAATGTTATTTAAGGCCATGAAATTCTCAGGTCCTATGTGCAATTTCTGGTAACCAACTGACTTTTTTTTTTTTTTAAAGTGACCATTACAACTATTCAGGTAATCTGTGGGACGTGTTTTCTGGAGGAACTGTTTTCTCATTTCTAATTACCATACTTGGATTGTGTAAGGAAAATCTCTGCAAGGTGTATATTGCAAAATATTCTCAGCAGTATCTTCTTGCCAAGGTCCAGGTGCTAATGCTGTTTGTGACCATCCTTTTGAACTTCCTGCCGGTGCTGACAGGGAGGTGGATGCTGTGGAGTTTGTAACTTCTGGCAGAGTCCCTGCAGCTCCTTCTTTGGGTGGGGAGACTGTCTGGGGAGCTCTGTTGGTGCTCTTGCTCCTGCAGTGAGATATTCAGCCCTGCTCAGTCTGAGGGGATGTGGCAGAGAGTCAGGGGTATATGAGGAGCAGCCTCAGGCTCTCACGGGTAGGGAATTGCAGTTGTAAGCAAATAAGGATGCAGAGGCTGAGGATGTTACTGTGCTGCTGAGGGGATATGGGACAAGGCATATAGAACATTATTCTGCCTCTAATTTTTGGAGGATGTTTGTTCAGAAGTGCCATTTCTTATCTTTTTCATGTTAATTTATTTTGCAGTGGCTTATAATGACCATCCCAACTGCCTTAATTTTCTCCTCACTAGAGTTGCTGTGTTTGGCTTTGCCACAGAGTTCATGTACTGAAGTGTCCTTTTGCTCACTGTTCCTCCAGATGCTTTGTTTTATGATAGCTATTTTCTGATGATCCAGGGCTTGTAATAGTTGAATCTGTAAATATTTTTATTTCATCTTTGTTAAGCAACATTACTGCAGAGCATGTTATGACAGTCCTTCAATTCCAAATAAAGGAAGCTAACATGCTTTCCTTTTTTCCCTGAGAGCTACAAAATTTTGGATGTCGAATGTAGTTCCTGCTGTAAAGCAGCATGGTAAACCAATGCACTGACTGACGTGACCATTAAATTAACAGAATGTGATGGTTCAGAGCAAACACCTTCCCTTGGGTTACTTTACTGGTGATTTCTTTTCTTGTCCTATAGAAACTTTTGGGTTAAAATAGGTCTAGATGCCTAGACCTTTAAATGTAGTGTAGCTCTTACACAGTTATGATTTGGGCAAGATGCATTTTAGCTTATTATTTCATACTGAGATCTTCTGAAGGTGCAATTAACTGAAAACATGAAGAAAATGTTTTATTTCTTGGTTTATCTTATAATTATAAATGGAAACTGATTGTTTCCTTTTTTTTAGTTCTGTTTTTAGAGACGTTGACGAGGCCAGCTTTTCTTGTGCTGGGTGGGACCTTCCTCTAAATACTGTCTTGGTGATTCTTCCAAGGCCTAGAAAGGTTTCAAAGCTGATGGATGAATTATTATTTCCTCTTCCTGTCTTCATTTTTTCAATTTTGTTGTGAAAGTAGGAAGCAGAGAACTGCAAGCTCGGTTATAAATTAAATCCTTGAGGCTTTTCATGGATGTTTTTTGTACTAATACGTTCTTATTTAGCAAAACCTTGGGTTTTGGCTGTTAATCCAAGGAAGATCTTGAAATGATTAGTTAGGCCTTATGAGAGTGTTTTTACAAAATGTTAATGTATGTTGATCAAGATAAATTAGAGATTATGTTTAAAGGATAAGTTTTTCTGGCATCAGTGAGAGATAATTGCTGCTGTGCTGAAGCAACCTCAGGAAACCTCACTGCTTAAACTGCTGCATATACTCATTGTGATATGCTTCTGATTGACTTCTGGTCTCCTGAGCAGCCTCCTGATAATGATAAAGCTGTCAGCTTTACAAATGTGTGAAACAAATAAGTCCAGGGTAGCAAAGGCCTCACTGCTTTGGCAGATTGACTGTAGAACCTGCTGTAGAAGGAGTGTCTACCCTTGAAAAGAAAACTAAGCTTGGGGTATTGAATTGTGTTGCCATTATGTATGTTTCTATGAAAGTAAATTTAAAAGATAAATTTGGACTAGACGAACCTTTTTGAGGAAGGAACTCTGTTAGACGAAGATGATACAATTCTCCTGGATGAAACTGCTCTGCTGAAAAATGTTGGTACTACATAGGTTCAGAATTTGTCACAGCTATGCATCAGAAATAGGTGAATAAGAACGCATGGTCACTGAGACAGAGGTGTTAGTCTAAGTACTAAAATAGCTCATAAATATTCTTATTCCTACCCCAGCAATTCATGTAAGCAGAAGCTTAGTATGTTCTGCTGCAGAGTGATGCAGTATGGACAAGAGTACTTTGAGAAATGAGAGGCTTATCTCTTGGATTATTCATTTTAATCATGGCAATGGGCTTGTAAAACACCGCTTACATACTCCTGGCTCTGTTCTTTGCCCTCTGCGTCAACCAGATGACCTCCCACTGAATTTGTGATGTAAATCACTACAAAAGTAGACTAAGCCAGATACTGCCTTTTTTAACCCACTGCATGCTTGTGGATGGGCTTCATAGATACTAATGGAGGTATTCTTTAAAATAAGACTGAGACAGGGCATTGAAGCAATTTGCCCACATGGACGCTAAATATCACCTTTAGGTTGCTTACATCTCAAGTGTCTTTGGGCAGTTTTACTGACAATTGTAATGTTGCATTAGAAACATTTGATAAACCTGTGGCTCACCAGTGATGGTTAATGTTACAAGAAGAATCTTCTCAGTGTCCTGGTGAATGACTGAAATAGGTGCATCTTTGCAGTCTTCACATTCAACATTTGAATACAAATCTCATTCTAGAGTGCTGCAACTTCTGTTTATATGTGCAATAATCCTGGTTTAGATATGTCATCTTTGTAAAATCTTGTGTCACTTACTATTTCTAGAAGCAAGTAAAATCAGCTCTGATGTTTGCCATGAACAACAGATAAATCTATTTCATCAGTAAAATCTCTTTGTTGCTGATCCATAGGGATGTTCCCTGTGAGCTAAAGCCTTTGTTTATATAGGCAAGGAGTAAAAGGACTCTCACCTTTGTGTGCAGTTCCTTTCAGAAACAGGAAGAAAGCAGAGATGGAGTAATGTTTTCTATTTGTGCATAGCGGGAATGATAAATTTATAAAACAAGCATAAAGATTTATATTGTAATGCCAGTGTATTATTACAGTTGGACTTGATGATCTTGAAGGTCTTTTCCAACCTAAATGACTGGTTCCACTTAGACCTCTCTTTCTGACATTCATTTTCTGAGTTGGCAATTTTCTTAATTGGTGAAAAAAGTCTTTGTGTGTGGACAAATATATACATGGAGAATACAATGTAAAGTATAAAAATATACACACTTTGTCACAACTTTATAGTCTTAATCTTTCATTTATTTGGCCTGTTTTTCTAGGGTTAAGAAGTGAATTACATGCTCTAGTGAAGACTTATTTGAGTGAATTAATACTTCCAGGATAAAACCCACAACACTATGTGAATTTAGCTACATTTAGCACATACTCAGCAGTAAAGCTGTTCTTATAGATGAGATGGCTATTTGAGATGTATAATAAGTAAAGAAAATATGTGAGACTGATTTGCCTAACATAGACATTCATTTAAAACTCACTGGTTATCGTTTTAAAAACAAGTAACTGCATGTTTATCCCTTTTCTGATACCAACACAAATGTGATATGTAACAAACTAGAAATACGAAATGTTGTATGATCTAAAAGTGTCTTTGAGGTGTGGGTCAAGACTGCTTGGAACCTGTCCATTGTGAGCCCATGTGTAGCAGATCATCTGTTTATGATTCTTCACACATTCAAAGTCCAGTGGCTGAGTATGAGACTGAGTGTGAAGAGTACAGACTTCATCAGCCAGGTCAATAAACAGAGTTTGCTGTCACTCTGAGTACACAGACTGCTCAAGTACCTTCTGCCCAGCTCCAAGGTGTACTTTGGCTCCTCACTCTTCTACTGAACAAAAAGACAAGGAAAACATGTTAAGTGTCACTTGGGATGGGACTTTTGTAGGGATGTGTGTCATCCTTTTAATGAGTCTTTTCAACAGATGGAAGTAACTTTTTCTTTACAAATAAAAACAAGTGGAATGATTGCTTCAGTCTTTGCTGTTTTCCGGTATCTTAAATGGCTTTAAATGTCACAGTAGTCTTAAGTGGCTTGCTAAGGAAATTCAGGCTTATGCAAAGTTTGGTCTTTTAAAAAAACCTTTTAAATTTGTTTCACTGTGTATTTTGGAGCCTGCAGACAACTGTGAAGCTCACAATTTAGTATTGCATTTGAAAAATTCAGGGTCAATTGTGGTAAAAGAGTGTAACTTTTGTGGCTCTGTGGGCAATAACTTGATTTTGTGAAGAAGTGGTGTAGCTTTTAGGAATAAGCAGCAGGTTAGGATTCGAATTATAGAACATCTGTTTGAGGACTGAACTATTTGACATCTCTCTGTACCAACTGCTGTTACATGTCTCTGTCCAATATTCATTCATACAGGATAAAAAGGGTGAAGTACTGCAAGAGGAGCAGTTTTGCAGCTCATAAGAAAATGGAGTGTTAGGCATATGGCAATGTTTTCACAAAGTAGAATATTTTTCAGTCCCAAATCAGGGAGTTCATGACTTGCAGAAGTTGTGCCTGGGTTCATGCTTCAGCTTATCCTTGACCTGCAATTTTTGAGGTCATTGACTGGTATTGATGTGGAAACATGAATGGGATACCACCGTAACAGAGGCACTGCTAATAAGGACGCTGCAAATACTTGGAGAAAAAAATTTTAATCAACATAAATTATTAAAGTATAATACGGGGATAATTGTGGACTAGAGTTTGGCAGCAGCTGTCAGCAAATAGGATTTGGAGATCTCTCTCCATTTGTGAGCATTATAGAAATAAACTTCTTCATATGTAAGACTCATGGTTCAGTGCTAGCAAGGAAGACCTCCTAAAAACTACCAGAGTTCTTAGCAAACTCAAGGTTTCACATATGTTGCAAAGCTAGGGAGGAATGCCCATAAAACTCTTGATTATGGAACACCCAGTTAGTCCTAATAGTTCTGTTCCTCAGGCTGTCCTCCAGCCTTACCAGCAGAGAAGTGAATAATCCTTGTCTCTTGATGGACAGGGAAGAAAACATGCTGTCAGTGAAAAAAACTGTGGCTTTTCTTTCTGTTACCCTATAACTCAGTCAGTAATGCTTCTGAAAGAAAAATCAGTGGAGCAGAAGACTACTCAAAAAGAGCCATGTCTGAAGGTAAGAAAAATCCCAGACTTTGCTCATGCAGTTTTTGTCACCCTCTTCCTTTTGCTGGACTTTGCCGTTCAGGAGGTCAGCCTGCAGCTCTCCTTATGCAGTACTGTTTCTGCCCCAGTACGTACTTGATCTAGAACAAGACCTGAAGGACTGACCATTGATAATGAGTAACTTCATTGATAATGAGTAACTTCATCTGTCTGCTCCGTGTACATTTTCAAATAGTCCACTTCTGCAGCAGCATTTGGATGGCACAAAGAGATACTATGTTTTTAACAGTGTAAATACAAGGGGTTTAACAGTTTTTGCTATTATTGAATCTTGAAGTCTGCAATCAATTATTTAGTATTTATTTGCCATTTTTATCACATTTCCAAAGCAAAGTGACTATTAGATTTAGAGCTTATACAGTATATCCCTCTCTATGACAAGTGTGCAGAATTCCACTTTCCCATTCAGCTAGAGTGAGTAAAGGGTTTTGATGGCATGCAATGTATCATCAGGGATTTTCTCCCCTTTACTGTCTATGTAGGGACGTATTCTGAGCTTGGATCAGTAAGTTTTCCTACCTTTCATTAAATGTTGCTTTACTGTTAGTTAAAATTATAGCTTATGAGAACCTTAATGAGAATTTTTATGCTCTCCCTCTGACTCTGTCAGTACAGATGGTGCACAGATGAGACTAATCTGCTTACTGCTTCATCCTGAAGTGTTAGGGAACTGTGTCTTTGTCTACCTAAGAGATGAAAGGAGTTCATTGACTGCCATGCCAGCCTGAGCCTCCTCAGGCTGAAACAAATGCCTAACATACTAGATTTTTACAGAGATTCTACTGCAGTGGGTGTGCTTCTGTTGCTGTAGGCAGATAGTTATGGTTGGCAGCTGTAGAACAAGACTGCAGCAGGCACTTGACTACAGTGGTATCTGGTCTTGTGGGAAGCCTGCTCAGGTGGACAAGAGGCTGGTGGGGCACAGTTTGACAAACTCCCCTGCTGTGGTTGTATACCATATGCCAATATATGTTGTGGTTGGGTACCATATGCCATATTATGCTCTCCTTTGTGCTTCTCTTCTGCTAACTTAGGTATGGATGTTTTCCCACATTTGACCCCTTCCTCTCTGATTAAACTACTTGATGGATATTGCTGAAGTAGCCAGGAGTAGGGTGGGTGAGACTCTGCCATGGCAGAGGGCAGAGAGGAGAGGGCCTTTATTGATGCTCTCATTCCTCCTGGGGCTACGGCAAGGGATTTTTCATCTGGCTATTTACAACAAGGAGCCCTTATTTGAGTTCTGCATGTTACAATGAAGCTATCTTGAGAAAAGCATTTTCATTAATTCTGTTGCATTTATAGGACATACCAAAGGTTAAATAATTGGAGTGGTGGAATGTGGTTATTCCAACCTAGTGGTGTGCTTTGAGGAGTCAGAAGGATATTGTTATAATAGAGGCTACAATTGTGATTAAGAACCTACAGAAACCTCTTTAATTACACTGTCAGCAGTCTGCTGCTGTTGTTGGATGAATGCTTAGTGCAGACTGCATAGGGAAGGAAGGATGGTGGGGGGTTGCTTCTAATTTATCTTTAGATCCATCCAGCCAAAAACCTTTTACCATTTTTTAGGTCTAGAAGTAAATGTAGCTGCAACAGATTTTGTACAAAGGCCTTTGCTGTCCTTATGGTTTTGTGCAGTATTTCCTTTTACATGTGTATGTACAGACTGTTTCATTGAACAGCATGCTAAGAGTTCGGGAATCAAAATTTATAGTACAAATTAAATACATTTTGGGAAGCTGACACTTAAAATGGAAATAGTGGAGGAAAATGAACATATTGAACCACCTACTTAACTGCTTAGTCATTATGTTTCTTGACACACTCAGCTTCTGCTGGATTTGCTACAGCACAAAGATGACAAGAGATGATTCTTCATTTCCTTGTCCCTTGCATTGGTGGTCATGCTTGATGTGAGTATTGTTATATGATCTTGGAAGGTTGTGGGGAAGAGCAGGCATCAGAGATGGACTCCCTGCTTTGTTTCCTGGTCGAGGGTAGTTATCAGCTGCGTAACAGAAGTAACTAAGGAGTTCACTAACTCTTTGGCTATTTATGCAATACATTTTTTTTTTTAATGGAAAGAGATTCCAGAAAGCAAAGAAAAATGCTCCAGGGCCTGATTCTTACAAGCTTTCTACAAGTTTGCCCCATCTCTGTCTTCTTGGGAAAACACAACTTTCAAAACCAGCATCATATGCTTTTCACTACATATGCTTTAAACTACAAGTTGAGGTGAGCACAACTGGTACATGACTCCCCATCTAATAGTACATGACACACGAAAAGCTCTTTCAAATGGTCTTAGAATAAGGTCGCAAAGTCAGGCATTCAAAGTGTAGGTGCTTGTGTGCAATTATGTCTTTGAAACTTTCTCTTGACCTTTCTCCAGACATTGGCAAGGCAACTCATTTTCGAGCTTTCCTGCTGATTTATTTTGGGATTTTTAATGTTTTTTGTTCTTTAAAGACAGGCACCTGATATGTAAAATTTCAGCCCAGAGTAGAAAGGTGGCAAATGTAAAAGCAACTGAAAAAGGCAAGCTTTTGCAAGTGAGCAAAATTGTCAATAGATGGTTTCATTGGCTTGGCCTTCACTGTGAATGACTTTTGAAAATATAGTTCAAAGAGAGCTAAAAATATTTTCTCAACACTATTTAGTCAGAGTTTACCTAACAGCAGTCTAATCTTCTGAAAAAATCTTGATGACA
The DNA here is from genome assembly GCA_013396875.1 of Vireo altiloquus. Lineage (NCBI taxonomy): Eukaryota > Metazoa > Chordata > Aves > Passeriformes > Vireonidae > Vireo > Vireo altiloquus. The sequence goes on from VZRF01005754.1 coordinate 832,978, forward strand.
ATCACAAGAAAGTCAGCATCAGTTTTGCTATTTCAGTTTGCTCACAGCCTGTGTAGGTCACACTGACACCCTTGGATTCTCACTTTCACGGGTAATGGGTTTGCATTAACATTATAAAGCTTTTACTTGATGTGAAGAAGATAAAATGAAAAGCATCTAAGCTCAATTGCAAAAAGCACCTCCCATATTTTTGGCATTAGGAGAGTATTTGTGGCTCCATTCAATCCTATTGTATCTGGAAAACTGTTTTCTACTGAAGTTTTCGAGCGAGCAGGACTGTCATTTTGCTTACATGCACACAAAGCTTTGCTATTTGATTCCCATTCTCTAGGCAAACTGCAGACAAGTCTCAGTTGTGAAAAATTCAAAGAAAGCCTACTGTTGATCTGGTAAAGTCATCTTGATCTTCCAGCCCTTTTCTGGGAGCCATGGCTCTGTCACCAATGAGCTGTGGTTTACTCGATCAAATTAATGCAGTCCCTCAAAGGTAGCATTCCTGGGCTAAGCTGGGCAGCCCTGGGGCGGGGTATTGGAAATCAGATGATGTGTAGGACCAGCTCGGTTTTGTCCGCAGCAGAGAATGTCATGCTGTAAATGTGCCTATCTTCCCCTTACGGGGAAACAACTGTAGAGCTGTTTCTCTTTAATTGTTTGTGAGAAAAAAAAAATGGCATGTAGAATACCTTGTCATTATTTGCTCGGCACACCCCAGGGGTAGCGTGTTTCCACAATCATGTATTGGTTAGGTGAAATAGAGGTACTGCTAATTCTTAGAGAATTTTTCATAGTCTGTAGCAAAGATAATTAACACGGAGATGATACATCTTAGTGCTAATGCCTTGTTACAAATATAAGGAATTGGATTAAGAAATGAGGGAGAATGCATTTGCTTCTTCCCAAAGCCCTAATGGTTTGGTTAAACCCGCCTGACAACTGAGCAATATTTCTTTACATAGATAAATTTACTTAGTTTGTTGCACTTTCGTGAAACAATTATCAGCCTCCTCTGGGTGTGTTTGTCGCGGCTTTTCAGCTGAGAGCGAGAGTGTGCCCTTGAATGGAGCCCCTGATTGTTCCCTGTTACTGAGCCTTGGATCTCACTGCGGAGGGGTTTGGGTGAGAGCACGGTAGGGCTCTGTGGAGGACAGGGGCGTGAGGGATGCTGTGCCTCCTACTGAGTGTCCAGCCTGGGGCTGGGTTAGAGCCAGTCCCAACTAAGCCCTTGATGTGTGTATGTGAGGGGGAAATGGGAGATGGGATAGTGCAAGGCTGCAGTGACAACTGTTTTGTACTTCCAGTTGGGCCATGCTGCCTTGCTGGTGTACAGAGAGCTTGTCTTTGCATGTTGAAAAGGTTTTAAAGACGGGCAGACCCAAGAGAGAGTTGTGTAGCATAATACATATAGCAAAATCTTCAAATGGTGTTTGTCATGGGGGTTTGGTCATGTGTGCATAATTATTTACAAGAAGCTATTTTTATTTTTCAGCATAGATACTCTGTAACAATCACTAGCATTTAAACAATTAAATCTCACTTTTTGCTCACCATGAAAATCTGAGGCAATGCTTATGAAGTGCTGCTGGACAGCCCATTTTTCAGACTGTTGAGTGTAATTTCTTCTTCAGTTATGTTGAAGTTTTATGAAGTTATCTCAGTTATGCAAAATTTAAAATGGCATTTGTTAACAGATTTGCTTGCTCTCTTTGGCTTAATACAACTAATTAAACAGTTATTTAGCTGCTAATATAGAAAACAAAACTATCCTGGAGTGCAGTACTGCTTGAGGAGATCTTGGACAAGCCATGTATATGAAGTTAAGGATACCTTGGGGACTCTAGTGCTTTGCAGGATGTGGCTGTTGTGTGTTAGTGTACTGAAAAGAAGAAAACAACTGTAAATGAGGAGATTTTGATTTTGTTGTGCGTAAAGGGAGAAGATTGCTAACTGCTTTGGTGCAGATATCAGTTGGTCTACTACATATATGTATTTACTCTATGATGCTTCACAATCACAGTAGAATTCAAATAAAAATTTCTTATAGTGGGTTAAACACTAATGTGGCATAAAGGCTCTTTTTCTGTTGAGTTATTTGTATTATACACATGGGCAAGGAAGCTATTCAGTCCTTGAGTGTCCTTGATGGAAAAAAGCCTTTAAAAGACCATAGAAATAATACTTTGAGTATTCTTGGCTTGTTTTACTACTTTCTTATCCTTTAAAAGTACTAAGATAGAAGCAAATTGGTATATAGAAATGTATTTTCACGGGTTTCTTTCCTCATACTAGGCAAGAAACAAACAAAAAGAGGCAAGACATCTAAGTCATTCTCTTTGATTTTTGTGGGTTTTCTTGCAATCACTTTATCTTACTTGAAAATATTTTTTTCTGCCCGCAAAACTGTGTGAAAAATACATATGCAGCAAAGGAAATTGATTAATGCGCCTCAGGGGAGTAGTTCTGGCTATGAATAAACTGTTGTCAAATGTAGAATGTAAACAAACTGAAAATTTAGGACTTCCACCGGCCTAATCGTTTTTTGATGGTAACATTGGAAGAAAACCCATATAATAGCAGTGAGAGCTTTCCCCAAAGAGGCAGGAATTTAAAGGCAATACAGCATTGTCTCCTATCAATGCTGCACTAGCCTCCTGTCCCTTATTTTCTTACTCTTCCAGCCCCCACCTGAAGGTTGATACGAGGCAGGATGGTCTGGGAGAATTTACTCAGGAAGTGGGGCTGCTTTCCCCTCTGAACAGCAGAGTTCAACTCTTCCTGCCTAAGTTAATGCTTCATTTTGTACAAGAAGAGTGTCCCTGTGTCTCCATAAAGCTTTGGTTGTGGTTAGTAGGCTGGGCATAGACCAGGGATCCAGAGTGCTGTTTAGTCAGGCTACAGGGAATTTTTTCCTTTTTTTTTCCTATTTTTTTTTTNGTGGTTTCGTTTTTCAAGGTAGGAGGAGACCATTCTGCTGAAGAGAGGGACAGATCTTTGCTCCTCCCAGCAATGGGGAATTGTGGCCACCACAACTCTGCGCAAATGTGTTCCTCTGCTGGCTTTTGGGACCTGGTGAGACCCTCCTGTCAGAGCAGCACACATGCTGTGTTTTGGTTTTTGTACCCTTCTTGGCTGTGGAGACTGAAGGATTTATTATTGTTTAATTTGTTTGTAGACTGGCGGAGGGAGCTTGTATATTGAAGTATAATGGCTCAGGACTGCCTCCAAACCCAAGTGCAGTAACTATCCTAAATATTAATTGTGGCTCTGCTCAGGATAATCTGAGGTAAGACCATGTTTAAAACCTGTTGAAGATCCATAGAGAGCATTTCCAGCTTTGTTTGTTAAATCAGTTCTGTTGCTTTACAACTGTAGTGTTTTTCCCTTCCTTGAGGGCAGCGAATTTAGCAAAGATTCATTGACCAAATGATTGATATTCCCACTGAGGCTTGAGAAGCTTAGGCAGTTGTGAGATAATGGTTCTTCTGTGCTTCTGCCTACCTGACTGGGTGCCCCAGGCTGCCCAAGATTCACCTTGGAGTGGATATTATCTGTCTGGGCTGTTGGTGGAAGCACTATAGCATTTGCAGGTGCCAGGTGAAGACCCAGAACATACTGCTGGAGTGCAGACTATGCAAACCTGTATAGGCATAATCAAGCTGTTTACTAAAACCAGCTCTTGAAGTAACTCTTAAGATCAAGTCTCATCTAAGGAAGCATCATCTGTGGCTGTAATATATTTATATTCCTAAGCAACAAAGTAATCACTGGATACCTTATCAGCTGCTGTTTTTTTCTCCAATTTAAGCAGAATCATGAAGGACAGAAAAAGCTTTTTTGCTTTTTGTGTTTTAGTTTGTACTTTTTTTGTTTTTCTTTTTTTTTTCTTTTCATCTTGAGTAAAGAAAACAGCATTTGTAAACACTTTTTCTTTCTTATCTGTGGCTTTTAATGAAACCAATCGCATGGTACTGTCACCTCCAAAGTCTCTGCAGTCCTTCATCCTGTGCATACAAAGGACAATATTCAAACCTGTACTGTGCTGTAAACTGCTGCGGAGGCAGTCAGCAGGCACTGACCCAGACGGTTCCTGGTGCTGAGGGAGATGAATGGAAAACTGAGAATCTTTTTGTGGTTGTGTTGTTTGCTTCTTGAAATTGGAGGGACTGTTTGAATACTTTATGCTTCCTTATTTCTACCCTCCCTACCCTCCCTCCAGGATTTAAAATATTTAACTTGCTAAAAGACTTTGGTTTGAAATCCCCTAAGTGAGAAAGCACTGATTGTTGGCAAGTTCAAGTGTAAAATTGGTTGTAAGTACTCGTGGGGGAACAGTGCAATGGAGCCGAACAGTACACTGAAAATGAGAGTACTCTAAATCAAAACACGTTTGTTAATTAATGTTCACTGCTGGTTTCTCAGAGCACAGCTAGTAAACATGCAATCCAAAGTCCATTTAAGTCAATCACCAAAATCTTACTGGAATTCATTTGGGCTGGATTTTTAATTAATTTCTTCTTCCAAAATACTTTACCTTAAATTTCTTTTATAAGGTGTGGATCTCCTTTCCTTGGATGGTTCATGAACATGATTATATAGTGGTTTTATATGACTGAGGTGAACCAGATAAGTATCTTAACCATTAATTAATATGGAAAGCTATAATTAAACGATTTTGATTCTCAGGAAGGAACAGATAAATGTGGATTCTTTGCATTTACGTGTACTTTAAATAACTGAAGCATTAAAAAAGAGGAATTAAAAGCAGTGTTTAGGGAAAGCCTAAAGTAAGTTAATATTGCTGCTTAAGGCTTGCTTTTGCCTCGTCAGAATTGCTGGATGCTCAGATTAATTTCATTTATTGTCTAAGCTTAGTCTGACCCCTCTGTAGAGATGAGGGTTAATCCACTGAAAAATTGCTCTGTTCTGCGTTGTATGCTGTTAAATCCTGCAGAAGGGGTTTGGTTGTTGATTATATTCCATCATTCTTGTTCCACTAATTTGAGAAAAGCAGTATTTGAGGTATGTAGTGGTCTGTAGGTCTGATGCTGTGCCCCAACATCAGACCATATAGTATCAAGGCATTTTTCTATTTACCCAGAGCTGTGCTGGTACTGTTGTCTTGCAGTACTGGAAGCTTGTGCCAGAGCTGTTTGGCATCTTTTCCAGCTCTCCACACAGTGCACTCTCTCTGGCTCTTCTCCCACTTGTTTTGGAAGAACATGCTGAATATTTGTCCCCTTACTATTTCTGTGTAATTTCTGTTTGCTTTGTGAGGGCCAGGAAAGAAGTGCTGCTGCTTCATCCTGCCTGTGAGCAGGCCTGCTCCTTGGCCTCTGGGGTCCTCCAGGGCTGCTCTGTGTTTGGAGCCAGCCAGGTCGTAGGTCCTGTGTGCTCGGGGAGGCAGTTCTCAGCCTCACCATGAGGCATTTTGCCACACGTGGTTATTCTTTAAAACTCACCTAAATAATTGAGCAGGGATATATTTTGCTTTATCTCCCATAAACAAACAGCTTTTCCTACATTAAAAGATCATCAGTGTGGTGGTGGAGTCAGCTCTTGAAGGGAGAAAATGGCAGATTCTTGCCCGGGTGGTCATGCCATGGCTTTCCATGTGTGTAAGTTTTAATGCTCTCTGTTATGGTTACATTGGCCACACAGAATGCTTTCTCTGAGACTCCTATTTAAGCAGCACACAGGAGTGACTCTTTACCTAATGATCATCTCTTTGTTTTTGTCATTGTTGTGTGTGTACCCCAGGCTATATTTCCTATGTGCTGTTGAAGTGATGCTTTCAGGATAGGATTATTAACTAACTCATGAGCTTTCCTTTGGTTCTCATTAGTATAATAGCTTAGTGTTGCTCAGGCAGTAATTACTTGTGCCTGCAAATGGAGGGCATATCTTTAATTTTATAGATGTAGTAACTGAGACATGGAGAAAAGAGCATTACTTAGAACTTGATTTAAAAGACTTTTGAACAGTCCTTAGTATTATATATCTGTAAGAATGGATCAAAGACAGGGTCATCATATTTTTTTGACACATCAAGACAAGGAAGAAGGGCTGGCTTTTTCCCCCTCTAATGTAATTCTTGTAAATTGCAGATATGTCTGATTTGAAATTCAGCTGGTGAAAGACAACACTTAATTTGCACAAGGTGGAGAGTGTTAAATAACCTTAGGAGTAATCAGGCTCATCAACAATTAAGTCTCTGTTTTATCAGGAAGATGCCTGCTCTTTCCCTGTTGTTTGCTTGCTCCCAGCTAGTGATGTTCTGCACACTCACTTGTGGCAGTGGCAGATGGTTGCTACCTCCTCCATACCAGCTACAATCCTTGCAGCACTAAAGTCTAACAGGTGGCATCAGGATGCTGCTCCCTTTTCCTCCTCTGAACGTTGTTTGCTGGAGCTGCCAGGGCTTTTTGGACACATGGCACCAAGCAAGGCTGGCTAACCCATCTGTGAGAGTGGGTGCCCAGGGCAGCTCTTGGGCAGCCTTGGGGGTCCCTGCGTGTGATGGAGGATGTCACCATGGCCTGGTGTTCCTGGGAACTGCATTGCAGGAGAAATCCAATTACCATCTTACTCTATGGATCTGGTACTAACTTTTCAGTTCAGTCAACCAATCAGCATTTTTGCCTTCTTTTCCTGGGACCCAAAGTCAAATGGTAAAATTACATTTGGGCGTGGGCTTTTTCCTTATGAAGTTATTTGTTTTGCTTTTTCTTTTAAAAGGGCCTAGGGGCTGAGTGGAGGGCTGTGTCTCAGTGCAGCTTTGTGTCTGTGACAGTGTGAAAATGGATGTTTGCATATTAATATGAAGCACTTAAATGGGGACCAGTTAGATTTATACTTGCTTTATTTTTTTTCTTTTTTTGATGCCAGAAGAATATGAAGGGCTTTAGTGTAAGGGGAGTGATGGCCAGAGTGATCTAGCTCATCTAGTTGTGAATGCTTTCTGACTACAATATAATACACATCCAGTGCAGAAACAGAAATCATAGTTAACAGTGAATCATGTTGTGAAGGCCAGTGGCAATGGTATGGCTGTATTAGCATGTGTCCTCGTGAGTAAATTGAGATGCGTATTGCAGTAACAGAAAGAATGTGGAGTTTTGTATATATGTGTTGTTAATTTTTCATGTAGACTGGGAAGGTAAGGAAGACTGTTTACAGAGCAAAATAAATCAGGCATATGTGTTTTGTTTCATTAGTTTCCTTGCTTTACATGCTTGATTGTCAAGAGTTCTCAGCACCCGTGCCTGTGTAACAGTGTTGGATGTGTACTTAGCATATATTTATTCAGTACCAGTTTTTGTAACTCACTGACATTTATTCTTTCTATTCTTTTATAAGCTCTCTGTTGGTTGCAGCATAGTGTAACTTCTCTTAGCAGGCAGGATTGAAACCCTTCTGAGTCAAATCACTCATTTGCATGAACACATCTCCTCTTGCTGATCGCAAGACACATAAATATGGAACAAAATGAACCAAAACACATAAATAGGCTCCTGCAGCTACTGATGTTAATAGTAATTTACAATTGTTTTTATTCTAACTCCCCATTCCACTTGCCCAATCATCAGGGTTATGGTTCCCTCATGGCCCCAGTTCAAGAAAGCATTTTAATATTAGTCTTAAGGATATTGTTATTCAAGACAAGCCTTTTAATATTTTCCTGGTGTTAAACCCTGTAAGAGCTGGATTTAATCCCCTGTTTGAATTTCAGCATGTCCTTTTCTATTCTGAATATGGATGCTTTTTAGATTGGAGCCTGATGGGTAACTGTGTAGGGAAAGAATACTTCTTTAGACCTCATTTGATATTTTGTTACATAAAGAGGGAAAAAATAACTCTTACCAAGGAGGCTGTTTTTCCCATTTCCCAGTTTTACTTTTTATTACTGATCATGTTATTGGTGAGGATGCCCAGAGATCTCTGCAGTACAGGTGGTGGTTACAGTGCTAAAACAAAGCACACTCAGATGAATGCTTTGTCCTTCACCTAGGTAATCCCTTCTGAAATGCTGCAGCCTGGGAAGGGCAGGGAGGCAGCAGGGCTGGCTAGGTGGGCACAGCAGGGAGCCAGGCACCAGGAGCTGCTGCCCTGTGCCTGCCATGCACCCCAGCCAGTCCTCACTCCCTTCTGCCAAGCTCCTCAGGGCTGCCACCCTTCAGGGGGAAGGCTGCTGTAGGCCAGAATGACCTTGTTTCCCACTGCCTTTACATCCACTCTGTTGTGCTGGTGTTCAAGTCACTAGATGTTCTGACCATTTTTCTGATTTAAATAAAAACCCTCTATGAATTAAGTGGAAACCCTTGGTTTCCAGTGTGCCTTGAGCTGGATTTCTTTTTAAAATGTACTCCACTGGTCTATGGGAAGGACTTTCAGTTATACTAATTGGTTCTTAAATGACTATGTGTTAATTAGGTGGATCCACAGTTTATCCTGTGCTGGCTGTTCTGGTGTTTGCTTTGAAATAAAGATAGAAATATGTGCAGTAATTTTTCTCTTCTGAAGTTACTTTTTATGCCGTAGAGATGCAGACTGTTCTGGTTTTGGTTTTTTTCAGTAAGAAATAATATACCTCAGAAGTTTTTAGTGTGTTTTGTACTCAGCCAAGTGAACTAAAAGCTTGTAGCTGTGCCATTTATTGCCCTCATTCATTGCTCTGTTACCCTTGTTCATTGCTGTTAGGTTTGCAGCTGTTGTGTCCAGGTAAGTGATTGCTATGCAGTTACATTTTGATTAATGTGCTTATCTGGCTGGAGTGATTTTGCTTCCTTGTTTTCGCACTGCTTCCCTTTTATTTTAGACCCAAATACCCAAATCACAAAAGATACACACTGTGGTGCAGAAGCCTGAAATTCCTGAAGCTGCTGTGCCATGTATCATGTTTTCAGTGTGGGAAAGCAATGAGGATGGGCAGTGTGTTTTGCTCTACTGCTGTCACCCACCCAGGCATGCTGTGTGGGCACAAGGAAATTGTCTTCACAAATTTTAGAGCACCCTAATGTTTAATTTTGATTCTTTTTTGATTTTTTTTTTTCCAGAAGAAGGGGCTAAAAAGAAAAAGGAAAGGAAAGTATGAGAAGGTGTTGGAAAAGCAGAGAAATGGAGGCAAACTGACCAAGGGTTTGTTTTGTTAATGTACTGAGAAACTCAACTAGAGTAGCACATAGAACTTCTGGTCAACTCGGTATCTTACAGTAGACATTTGTCTTCTGAAATAATGAGGTGCTCAGCTGGAAGGGAAAAAACTACTTGCAATATGGAGTCAATGTGATAGAAGAGATTTGGAGAGAGATCTGAGTACTAAGATAAAAGGCAAAAATCTAGAAAATAGGTGCTGTTGTCCAAAGAAAAGAAGAGACTGTGTAGAAAGGGGGATGCAGGAAGATACACAGCAAGAAGGACAGTCTGGAGAGATGGAGACAGAGAAACCTACAGGAGTGAGGGCTCTTGGTATATAGGAGAAGAAAGCACTACAGAATTAAGAAGTTTGATTCACAAATTTTTGCGTCATGTCCTCTTAAGTTCTAAAAGTCTTGCAAAATGGAAATCCAGAGACAAATTGACTCATAAGGAAGAGCATGAATGAATCATTACATTCTCTACACAATTTTCTCTTCAGAGGGAAAAATGCAAAATGCATTTGGTTTATAATCTTTAGAGAAGACAGTTGTCAGTGAAGACCTTAAAAATGCCTCACTAGTGTAATAGGAAGAATATGTATTCGTCATCTAGGGAATCAATGCCTAAAATCTACAATCAATGTGGCTTTTGCTCACTTAAGAGACTACTAAGACTTCGACAAACTGGCAATTATTGTCATCCATCATTAATGTTTGATTGTGTTAGAAGTTATATTTAATGAATAATAGCAACATCAATGTGTATATATATAAAAGAAGTTCATTGCTATATTAGAATTTACTGGCTGAGGAGAAAATTGGTTGCTTCCTGTTAAATAGCAAGTTATTGCTACTTCAGTCTGAGTTGTATTTGTAAGTAGGCAGCATTGTTTACTTGTAAAATCAGCATGACTTTAATTTTGTGAAATGTGTTTAGGGCAGTTTCTCAAAGCTGGATAAATAGAGCTGAAGGAGAACCTGGAATTTTTGTATTGTCTCCTTCAATTATCTGTAAGTGAATTCAGTTTATACTAATGTTTTTCTTAGCCTTATCGTGGCTTGATGAAAATGAGCATGCAGAAAGTTCAGGAAGAGGGAAGACTGCTTTTAAATCACATTTCCAAGTGTTTGCCTGATCTGTAGTGGAGAAAGACAGGCTTCTGATCAGTGTTTTGTTGGCCCCTGCAATTTCTTGTTAGTTTGTTTCATGTAACCTAAACTCTGGATTTGCTACTTCTTTATTTTTTTTGATTGTGCAACACAAAATGAATGGAACTGTACATGTTCTGAGCTGATATTCTAAAGTTGTAATTTCAATAATCAAAATTGGGTTGCCATCCAAGGGACCCTGAGTTTTTATTTAAATGAAATTACCTAAGCAGCACAACTCTATGCAAGAGAAGAAGGTGCCTTGATGAATACAATATGACGTTTGGATGTTTGTTAGCTTCTCAAAACACACTCTGGTTCCCAAAGTGTCTCCAGGCATGTATGCCGGATTTAGCTTGGAAGGGCAGGATTTATATGACAGACACTCTGAAAACTAGACAGACAAATCACCTTTTTGTTATTTGTGTTTAAGAGTTTGGGTGAGACTTAACCAACTAGGACTTGAGTGTTAAGATGGGTGTGAGGCTGCAGAGGAAGCTGCTGTAGGTACAGAGACTGTTCTTGGTGGTAGTGACTCTTCTGAGCTGTGTAAGGCATCCTGGCACTTCCTGGCATTGCTCCCCCTTGCTGGAAGCTGGAAGTCCCTTTGTAGCAGTGCTGGTGAAGGGGGACTGTTGACTTATTTTTCTCTAAATTTCTTGTGTGTAGTGTTTGCATCTGACATGTTTTTTTTCAGGAACAGCTTCCCAGAGAAGGGTTTAGGCTCAGTATGAGCTAGTATGTGGAAGTACACACAGGCTTTATCATGGGCTCTTGTCTTCCAATAAGTTCAGGTTACCTTGGGTGAGTTATTTAATATCCTCATGCTTTTGTTTCCTCTGCTACTCTTTGCCCTTGTCTTTTGTTAGTTGGGATGGTATCTTTTACTGGGCAGGATGGAAAATTTGTCTTAGATGGGTCATCCAAGTGCTATTGTAATCCAAATGAAAAAGAGAGTGTTTTTTTCTTCTTTAGTTGAAGAACTTTGACCATGAAAAGCACTAACATTTTGTTTCTGCTGTTACTACTGATATTCCTGTTGGGCTTTTCTCTTCATTTTGGATCAGAAAAACATATATTTTATGCAAATGCTTGATGCCTCCAGTTGTTGATCAAACTGGGAGGATGGAGAAAAAAAGTGATTCAAAGGTTATTTTTACTGAAATAAAGGGAAACCAAATTTTAAATTTTTGGTCAAATGCAGTGTTTTTGATGTGTCAAAATAATTGATTCTGATGTATGTGAAGCTAATTGTGTTGACATTTTCAAAAGAGTGTTGGTTTTCCCTTGAAAGGGAAAGTGAAGTTCTCAAATCAGGGCCAGAAGTTACATTCCCCCTTTGTGCCAGCTTGACCTAAGGGCAGTGTGCAGGGTTTTCGCTGCTGTTGGAGAGGCTGTGGAGCCAATTTGCAGCACTCCAATGTAGGCCATGAGCAGCCATCATGCTCTAGCAGGTTCTGAGTGGGAATGGAAACTGGGATTGCCATGACTCCTCAGGTAGGACAAGAGTAGTGCAGGTGAGACCATGTAGATCCTCCACAGCTGGGGAGGGACCAGGGTTGAAGGGTAAAAGGGAACAGATTTGGTTGGCAAATCTAACAATTTGTTAGTGGGCAGGTGTTTATTACAAGGGCTTGAGAATTTAATGTTGTGGAAATATTTACAGTTTATTCTGGAACTGCTGGAATAAACTGGTAAGAGATTTTTTTTTGGTGTACCATTTTGCTGAATCTGAACAAAATAAGACAAATACTTTCAAAACCTTTTTTCTTTTGTTGTGGCCAAAGTGTTTGGGAAAATTCACCCTGTTATTTCAGTCACTCTGAAGTACAGGTTTTGACAAAATGAACTGTCTAAAACAAAAGCTGAAAAATATTAAGTCTGTTTCTCATTTTATAGAGAAATGCCAACTGTCTTTTCTACTGGCAATGCATTTTATAAATTAATTCAGTGGTTGCATGAATTAAAAATAAGACTGTCTGTTAGCATAAAACTTTATGATAATATAAAAAAACCTTTTCATTTCCACTGAACTTCCTTGTTTGTGGTACATGCAGCACAATAGTCACAGAACAGTAACAGTAGTGAACTGATTATCATTCACAAAGTAGCTGAGACTGAGGAGTTAGAAATATGGACTGGGAATGACATTTATGATGTTGGCTGTGAAATACTCATGGAAATCCACTTCTTCCATAAATATTAATTTGACATTTGTTTAGGATTTAATAACGGGAATGACTCAAGATGATAAAGATGCTTTATTACATCTAGATAGCCTTAGGAAATACTTCAGTCTGCCATTTAAAAAAAGGTATGAAACAGATATGAAAAGGTTTTTAAGTTATGAAAAATAAAAAAGGCTTGAACATAAAGGTAATTGATATTTAGAGCATATAAAGTAGGGTCACGCTTTTCTTTTTCATTTACATAAATGGAGTCAAAGCCTATTCTGAATGACAAGGGAATGGAGCTTGATTTCTTTCCAAATTTGTGACACATTTTTAAGGCACCTGTGCTCTGAGTTTAAAAATGCCCATGTGCAAAGTACAGGCTTTGTTCCACTGTAGCACACCTAAAAATGCTTTAACTGAGGAACCAAAATAACTTGGAGGTGACCCTTTGCTTCAAGACCTGACTGCTTTAAAGGCAGGTTGTAGAATCATAGAATCCTTTAGGTTGGAAAAGACCTTTAAGATCATTGAGTCCAACCATTAACCCAACACTGCCAAGTCCACCATTAAACCATGTCCCTTAGTGCCACATCTGTACGTTTTAAATACCTCAAGGAATGGCAACTCCACCACTTCCTTGGCTGGAAGCCTGTTCCAGTGGCTGACGACCCTTTTGGTGAGGATATGCTTCCTAATATCCAATCTAAAACTCCTCTGACACAACTTGGCCTGTTACTTGTTACTTGGAGGAAGAGAACATTCCTTGTTAAGTGGACCTGAAGATTTCCTGAAGTGATTTCGTTGCGAAAGGAACATTTCCAGAGAGAGGAATGCTTCCAAAACCATTCTTCATTCTTTGTTCCCTTTTTTTGATTTTTCTTGCCATTTTTCTTTATTTCATGGCATGCTCCAGGTCATAGGTTTGTTGTCATAGTGATGATACCCATCTTTGTAAAATAATAAAATTTAATTTTTTGACAGCAGGAAGAGAAAGTAGATCAAGTTGTTGATATGCAGTATCATAAGTGTTCTTCTTGGCAGGAAACTTGTACAGATGATAAGTCTAACAAAAACCAGACTTTTATCTTCATAGGGAGATTTTAATTGAGTTTTTGATAAAGAAAGGTTAAGACTGTTTCAAGCTGTTGTTTACTTTTCTATTCTACAGCCATGGCTACTTTTTTTTAAGGTACATGTTATTACATTTCCTTTAAAAAGAAAAGAAGCAAAAATACCCCGAAAAACCAAAAACCCAAGCCAACCCCAAACCCTAAAAATAGGAAGTAAAAATGTTCCTGCCGTGCTCCTTGGTAGTTATTTTGGTTTGACATTTTAATTACAGTCCAAAGGCCTCAACATCACTTGAAACCTGGTATTTATATAAAGCAGAGAATTGTCTTTATTCTCCAGAGCTTGTAGTCCCAGAGAACAGACTAAACAGATGTTTGAAGCAAGCACAGGGACTGGGGTCACTTCAGCTGAACTCACACACTCCGTGCTGCCAGGACTGGCTTGTACCATAGCCTCCTGCTAGTGCAAGGTGCAGTTGATCCTCTTGTCACAGATAAATTGTTGGAACTTGTTTCCATATGAGTACTTTGTTCACTGTAAGGACAGGCAAAGCTGGCTCCACCAAGACATCAGTTTGTCTGAAAATTCACTGCTTACTTATTGTGCTTTAGTTGTATGGATTTTATTTTTTTATTTCTGGACTTTAATCCCTGGGGTTCAATTTCTTCTTACTGGGCCAAAGACATTTAAGAAAAGATTTTATTGCAAGTCCCAACAAAAATAGCTCAACCTTGTGAGAATGTGCAAGTGAGGTAACAGCTGCAAGACCACTCCATGAGAAAGATCCTTCCAGCTACCCAAGGACAATTCCAGTATGATGGGAATGCCTGCAGGGATATTGTACAAAGGCAGTCCTTTTTAGCTTGTGAGTTTATAATCATTTTTGACATCTGATATATAACAGTTGAGAAAAGTTGATTTTCTTCAAAACCCTGGGGAAGGTTCCTCTACAAAGGTAAGAAATGTAGTCATAGGGACTTCATGGTGAAACTGCAGTTAAAGGCAAACCATTTCTATACTACTGAAGGCAGCAAATGAGCTAGTTCTGAACACTCTCCTTATTTAGTTTACTGTGAAATAACACTAATGTGGCTCATCCACACAGACATCACCTTCCAGGGAAATACCTTTGCTGTCAGTGAAAAGGAGCAGTCAGTTCCTCTGCTGCAAAGCCTAGGGCATGATGTACTGCAACACTCAGCTCATTGCAGTTGCATTGCTCTTGCCCCTTCACTCCTGAGGGTGGTATTTTTTGTTACCAGTGTGGGAGAAGGGATTAGATGGTTTCCATTTTATTATGGAATTTAATGATATTTTCATTTAGGGGAGGAAAAAAAAGTTTTAGAATTAGCTTAGTTGTGTTTTGAGGAAAAAAAACCAAGCCTGACACATGCTCCTCTCAGCTGTGAAATGTAGTTGGCTGGTCCCCTGTGCATATCCTAAGAGTGAGAGCTAATGATCTCTGAAAACTCTAAGGAGCAAGAGTTAACTGCAGGATCAGAATTCCCAGCAATGCCTCCTTATAGTCCTTGACCAGTTATTACAAAAAGCATCTTTGTAGAAATGTGAAAAGATTCTGCTCCAGGAAACTATTTGTTGCATTTCTTTATCACATGCTTTGAATGAATGCTGAACTTGGTATATTTTTGTTTAGTATAGTGGGGTTTTATTTCTGGTTTTGTTTCCCCTTCTACCTCCAGTGAAATCTGGATCCAGATATATTTCAATATAGCTGTTTAGATAACTTATTTTTCTCAGAACACCATCTTAGCATGAAAATGGAAGCTATTTAGAGGTAAATGTGAATAAACTATAGTGCAACAGGTGGGTAGTTCCTAGTTTGGGCAAGGTATGAAAACAGCCATAACTGCTTGTTCTTTTGGTTTAATACACTGCTAAATGATTTCATGATCTATGAATCCATTTAGGATATGCATTGCTGAATTATTCAGGAGAGGAAAACCCTAGGCACAGTGTAGCTCAGAAGTGGGCCTTTTATCTTCAGGTTGAAAGTTCAACCAGTTTCTAAGGCTGTTTTTGCATGTGGTGAACTGGATAGTCAGTGCTGTCATTTGGCTAAAGCTTAGACTTAATCAGGGTTCCCAGGCATCCAGGAGAGAGCTGAGGATGGCTCTGAACACTGCTCCTCTTTCTGTCTGGGGTGTATTGCCTTGGAAATGGGACTGGGGCAGTATTTTGAACAGTTCCTACTGCTCTAGCAGTGACTTGGCTATCAGTTCAGTCAGAGCACAGCAGCTGGAGGAGGAAGAGAGGCTCTGTCACCAATCCTTGTCACATACACCAATCCTTGTTTTCATAAAGTAGGAAAATGGTATTTTAAATATAACTGAAGGTAGCTTTTACCTTCCCAGCTACGCTGCTCTACTTTTCAGCCTGCAGATTAATTTTAGGTTTTTAAAAGTATTTTTCAAGTAAAGTCTGAATATGAAATCTTCTTTTAAGAGCCTCCTCCTTCAAGTAAATTAGCTGAATATGATGTTCATACATGAAGATTTTAGTTTTTCCATGGATAAAGCTTTTGTGTGTGTGTGGTAGTCACACTCATATTTGATTTTTTTTGGTTCTAATTTTATATTAATCATTGTGGAAGCAAAGAGTATATTTAGAGGTGGCAGAAAATAATTGTTAGTATTAATCTTCT
Organism: Vireo altiloquus; assembly: GCA_013396875.1. Lineage (NCBI taxonomy): Eukaryota > Metazoa > Chordata > Aves > Passeriformes > Vireonidae > Vireo > Vireo altiloquus. The sequence goes on from VZRF01005754.1 coordinate 849,165, forward strand.
GGTTAATAGTTAAAACAACAGGGAGATCCAGTTGAAACAAACCCTTGTTTTCCTTCAAATTATGACAAGATAAAACTTTGAGCAGTATCAAGCCGTGGAGAAGACTACAGTATTCAGACCTTAAACAGTGGTCAAGAAAAGGCTTTGTTATTCTTCAGAATGATTTGCCATCTGGGAGATTTTAATCTAGGTCTCTCATGTATGAGAGCCATCAAAAATTTGGCGATACACTTGTGATTGCAGGGTTCAGTATCTTTTTTTTTTTCCCCTTGCAAATGATCTCCTTCAAACTAAAACTTAATGAAAGGAATGCTGGGATGCCAATCCAATAATGTCCTGTGCCACTTCACTACCAGTTTGACATGTAACAATGAATTAATTAAATTCTTCAGATCTTACAGCAAATACAATGCATACTGGTTTTCATTCACACATGCTTTATGAATGTGATGCTATGGGTGTTAATGAGTTAATCCTATTGTATATCTCGTTGAAATCAGGCATGCTAGAATTTACTGTGTTAGAGAACTGCTTTAAAAGTAAGACCACAAAATCAATAATTAAAAATATCCCAACAAAATAAGCCCAATGCATTATACTTGTATTTATATTAAACTTCAAATATGTGAAGTGCCAGATTGATAGAAAGTGTTCGTTCTTCATGTTCTGCTTTTATAGAAAGTAGGCAAGACACTGGACTTGAAACATCCACTCAGCTCTTAAAACTCAACTGAACACCCCAAAATGAACAAAAACCCCAACAAGTTTCTGGAGACTACTGCTGTTTGTGGGTGGAGACCAGAGAAGAGGAAGGCAGTTGGTAACACCTCTAAGAGGATCCATATCTTGAACATGAAATGAAAATGTTAGCCTTGACATCACATCTTGTGCTTTTTTTAAGCCAGATTAGTGGAGAGAAGATGTGGCTTGAGCCATACACACAGTTTGTAGGCTTGGATGCTTTAGAATTGCATATATAAAAATTGCATACCTATAAAAATTACTGAGAATGAAGGAGGCAGGGATTTACACAGATCAAGAGACCTGTTGAGTAGAAAAGCTCTATGGCTTTCTGTATTGTAGGGCAGGAAAATGGTAGTGTTGAGATAAAAGAAGTTTACCTACTGCTGGTTCTGCAGTGAAGGGTTTATTGACTTTTCACAGACATCAAGTAAGTGTTCACTTGCTTTTTAATTTATTGCCACACTGATGAGATTCTCAAGGGGCCTCTGTCTCAGTGCAGAGCCCAGGCAAGCTGTCCAAGTGCTAGTCTCAGTCAGCAGCCCCCCACAGCCTGGCTTAGAGCCTGATTATTCAAAGTACAGCAATGAGCCTGGGCCATCAGCATCCCTTGGATAAGTCTGCTCTAGCAAAAAATCCTATTAGGAAAGTATTGTTTCTGAGAATTCCTTTGCCCATTTGAGAGGAAGCAAGAGGGAGGCCAAGGAAGTCAAGTCTACTTTGCAGGCTGACAGCCTTGCTTTTGCAGCTACAGCTCTCTGGCCCCATGAGCCACGTCTTCTGGTGAGGGCACACACCCTGTTAATGCTGCCCTGGCACTGTGAAACTACCGTAAACCATGTCTAGGAGAGGGCCTTACACAGAACAGAAGTGTTCCAAGGAATCCTATTGCTGCACTTGGCCTGCAAACTTGTCTTGTGTGAGACTGGCCCTGCTGGTTCTGGGAGAAGTTAAAATGGAGACATTTCTCAGAAATGTGTGTGCATTCACTTGTGTATACAGAGACCTGCATCAAATGGTTTTTCCATGTTTGGTGATGGAGTTTCTGCCAGACCATTTGGCATGCATTTAATCAGGGATTAAAAGAGAAAGGAAATGTCCTTGTAAAAACTTTAGCAGTTAGGAAACACTTTGAAGTTCTATTGCTGTTGCTTTCTTCTTTGATCTCCAGATGTACCAGTCATTTTTATTTCCATGCATGTGCTTATTAATTGCTTTTATATTTAATGTTTTAAGAGGGAGCACTGTTTTACCTTTAATCAGCAGTGAAGGTGCTGTGATCCCATTGGTTCACTCCAGAGCAATAGAACTTACTCAGGAAATATGACAGCAAGCTTTAGATTTTTTTTTCTAGTGAATACTGGCACTATAACTGTCACTTGTAATAGTGAATCCACATCTTACATCCAGTTCCTTCTCAAGGTTTTAACTTTGAGATTGTGCATTATAGTACCTCATTGTAATGTATTACAATTTGTATTTATTTTGTCAGTGACAGGGACTTCCCCACAGTGAGAGAACTATAGAAATATCCAAATTTCTCATGTTTGGTTAAAAAGAAGTGAGGGAGGAAGATGTTATTAATGCCCTCTGCAACAGTGATTTGTTTCCTGGATCTGCCACGCTTGCAGTGTAATTCTGAAATATTTGCAATATAAAACAATTTACACTGCTTAGCACAAAGGCCCAACTTTATTAACAGTTCTAGAAACTGGAACAGAAGGGAAGGAAATGGAGATGCAATCCAAACCAGTAAAACTCTGGCTTATTAAAAAAAAAAGTGCTAATCTTTTTTGAGACTCCCCCCACTGTCACCAAGACTACTGACTTAAAGAAATACACAATGCCCTTCATTCTATTTGGAACAACTTCGGAGTGACTCTGGATTTTGGCTAATAAAATTATGTTGAGATTTCACATAGCTCACACTTTCAAATTTGCTGATTTGAGGGCTACAACCTTATTTTTGTAACTAAGCCCTGGGATTACAAGGGTGGTAAGTCACTGAAACAAGTTGCCCAGAGAAGCTGTGGATGCCTCGTCCCTGGAAGTTTTCAAGGCCAGGCTGGATGGGGTTTTAAGCAACCTGGTCTAGTGAGAGGTGTCCCTGCCTGTGGCCTCCGTGTGGCAGGGAGGTTGGGATTAGATGATCTTTAAGGTCTCTTTCAGACCAAACCGTTCTGTGATTTTATGAATAATTTTTTTTAAGTCATCACATCATTTAATGAGCTGTGCTTAGATCTGGTCTTCCTACTCTGAATTTATATTTCTTTGAAGTGATTTCTTTCCTATTTGGAATAAAAGGGAAATAGTTTATTTCTGTAACATTTTTCATGCAAGCAATGCAGTTCACTTTGTAATGCTTGAAAGCCAATAAATAGTTGTGGCTTTTCTTTGCAACAGCAGCATGCAGCAGTTGGGGCTGTTTGCTCTGAATTATAACACAGAGTGCAGGCTTGATAAGAAGACACTGTGTGGGAGCAAGATAAAATTATATCCTTGGGATTATACTAAAAATACATGTGTGAAAATGGTGTTTTCATGGCACAGTTTGACTTAACCTGTCCTTGAAGATACCACACCTCTTTTTGCCTGGTACTGTTTTATCTTGCTTCACAGATGGCATATGGGGAAAATAAAGCACAGGGATAATGGCCAGTGTCCAGTGGATCTGAAGCTTTGCGAGCAGCAGTTGCACACCGTGTTTATAACTCAGGCACTGCATGATTTTTGTATTTATCCCTGCTTGTCAGACCAGGATTCCCACTGGGCATAAGAGCTTGTTTGACCTCCCCTCTGAGGAGCACTAGAGGAAATGTCTGTTTTTCAGAGCACATTGCTGGAGCATCACCTCTTTACCTGTGTTCTGCAAACTGTATTCAGTTGGCTCAAAGTTAAGCAAACAAATAGGCACAGAAACACTTCAAAATACACACAGCTTTTGTTTTGCACTTTAAAAAAAAAGTTACTTAAAATATTTTCTGCTTGGAGCTTGATGTATAAAAATCAGTATGAAGTAAGAAAGGTTTGACTCCTCATCATATATCAACATGTACAGATTATTTACTCTCTTGTAATCACCATTATACTCAGGCTGTAGGGTCCTATGTATCTTAAGTCTTTCCTAGGTTCTTGGGGCTTGAGTGAATTTACTTATGAAGATTGAGCCATGACCTAGTATCCATTCAGTCTGGGAGACAGAGAAATCTGCACATCTCAGTCTGGAACATCTTTTATATCCACATCACATTGAGTTTTTTGGTTAAAAATGAATAGTCTCACTTTTTAAGTAGTGCTTGCCTATGTCAGCTCATAGAATCATAGAATATGCTGAGTTGGAAGGGACCCATTATTACAGGTTTTCTTAACTATCTTACTTGATTCTTTCACTTTATTTTTTGTTTGTCCTTTCTGTAAGGGAAGCTCTGTTGTGTAAATATTTCTGCACTCCTAATATGAAAGAGTAGGATTTGCTGGTGTATCTCTTTCCCAGTTTGATTTTGAGTTACTCCCCATTCCTATTCATCCTCCCTCCTTCTCTGCCATAACCACAAAATAGTCAGTCTGCTATGAAACAAAAATTAAAGATTAGAAAGATTAGAAGGCAGCAATTATTCAAAGCCCTTTTCTGAGAGCTATAATAAAATTGGAAATCCTTTATGTAATGTGCTGTATCCACTGAAGTTATTCCTTTAAATCAGGGAACAGGCTATTACTGTCAGCGTTTGTTGTGCATGGTGAGATGCTGTGAATTTGGACTGGTTCAAAGGGGTCAGGTCTGTGATGCAGCACTCCCAGGGCTATAAAACTCATGAGAACTATATAGAATAGGTTTCTAAATGTTGTCCCAGAGTGAATAGAGCACGTAGTCATTAGGTGGAGATGGATCAGGCCTTTGAATTTTCTCATTTCATCATTGAGCTGAGTTATTTTATTTTGTCCTAAGCAGTGGTTGTCGTGCCTCCTGTGGGCAAGAAGTGCTAGAGCAGGGTCTGGTGGGAACCAAGAGTGCATGGCCTGAAATTACAGTGGGGAGCAAGTGCTTGTTGGGCTTGACTGTTTAAAAACATTGTAAATGTATTTCAGGAAAGAAACAGTCAAAACACTATCTATTTAGGATAAAGCAAGTCTTCCTGGCTTCACCACCTCCAGAGCAGCCTGGCTGCAAGTTGTGTGATGGCAGGAGCCCTGTGGGACTAAAAGAGAACTGAGGGGTTGGCGGTGATTGGAGCTGAGCAGGGCAGGGAGTTGGAGAGAGTGAAGACCCGGTTTCAGCCAGGCTAGCATGTGGATCTCAGACACACAGTTCATGGACTTTTAAGGGATTTGTTGAAAAGAAAAGCAAGTTTCTTTGTTATACTTACACTTCAGACTGCCACTAGAAAAAATACAGGAGGCTAGCTGTTAAAAGAAGTTTGAAAACTGTTATTTATATACAGCTTTTTCTCTATCACCGTCCAAAAATCATTCTTTTCTGCTTCCGTGAGACGTGCATCTGTGGGAGAGGAGTGGATATGCCATTTCAGCTGCTCTCTCCTGCTTGTCATGTCATGTGAATAAATCTCTTCTGAGGGCTGAGTGGGGCAAAGGCCAAGATGCAATCAGGTTTTGCTTCACAGGAATAAGAGATCAGTCTGACTCAGCATTTTTGTTTCTATTGATGTGCTTTTTTTCTCCATCCTCTTCAGGTTTATGCTCTCAGCAATGTGATAGCTTGTATTCAGGTTTAATTTCTGTGCTACTTCATTTAGCATTCAGGTTGTTTCTGAAGACCTATGTCAAGCATTAACTTGCTCCACAGGCTAAGAATGACTGGATTGTGGATGTGGTTGTAGCTGCTGGTATCGTCTTTGCTTTCCCTCAGGACAGGAGAGGTCATTCAAATGCTGCAGTAAATATTGAAAAGCCTGAAGCTTAATTCCTGACAGATTTCCCTCTCCCACATTCCATGCCTTTTGAGATTCCAGTTTTGCTAGGAGTCATAATTATTTGCCAACTACTTTCATAACTCTCTCGATCCTCATGAGACAGATTCTGGCACAGCTTGTCACCTTGGAGGTAATGCCTGGCTTCTCATGCTGGCACGTGGAAATTATCCAGTAGCTCTTAAGTGAGCAGTGTTCCTGCGAAACAGCTTGTTTGTCTGGGATCCTACTTCAAGTTTTTGAAATACCCTCTTGTCATCCTAAATAATGTTATTGAATCTCAGGGTGAAGTTGAATTTTCTTCCGTACCTTCTGTGCATAGGAACAGAAGAATCAAAGGCACCTATAGTTGACTGGTGGTTTTGTCTTTTGGCTTAGGAGTGCTTTTTTTCAGGGATGGAAGGTGAGAAGCAGAACCTTTTCGGAGAAGGATCAAAATTAAACTAATTGAGGTGGTTAGTTTATAGTGCAGCTTGCAGCTTTTACTTTCTACTTATTTGTCTGACCTCCTCATTGTCTTGCCAGTTTGGTTGTCTGGATTTTGCAGTTTCAAAATACAGTGGAATGTATTGTGTTATCCCATTCAGTGTTTACTTGGTTATAACAACAGTTTGTCTTTGATTCTAAAATCCCCATTGTACCATAATACGCAATAATGTCTGCAGAAGAATTAATCATGAGAAAAAGGAGGCAAACCCAAAAACCCTGGAGGACACAATAGGCCAATTCATGGTGTGTTTTTTATTTGCTAATTTTTTCCTGGTTTATTTCCTCTTTTCTTTATTATTTTCTCCTTGTGGTTTGACAGAAGATGCTAAAATGTGAAGGATCCAATTTTGACAGAGCTCTGTCAGCCTCCTCTAAATTATTGCAAGGCAGTTGTAAATGGAGTTTGGCCAGCACTTGTGGTATATTTTATATAAACTGAGTACCCACCATTTCTTTGTTAGTTTTAGTGGGTTTTGGAATTTTGCCTCATTTCCTGGCACTGCTGATTTAATTTCACAGGCTGAATTAAATCCCTTTTTTGTTTAAAAATATCTTAAGGGGTTAAAATATTAATGTATTATAATTCTGTTATAAATCTTCTGAATAAAGAATCTCTGACACAGGTTTGTCCAGGTTTGCCTACAGAAGCAATCAAAAAACCACATTTTTTCCTAAGGGTTGTTGTAGTCTAGTTCAAACACAGTATGTAGCAATTTGGCATTTCACTGAATTATATGCAATCATGTAGGCAAAGCTGTATCTCTTGTGTGTATTTTCTGCAGCCCTCTGGATTTCTTTTGCTTAGAAAATCTGCCTCATTGTTCATTTGCAATTGCAAATAGCTTCATTGCAATAGCGCCCAGAGGTGCTTCACTAAGGCAAATACAACTTATTAAAAGATGACCATAAATCAGTAGGTCTCCAGAGTAGATTTAGTGGTTTGGCTGTATTTCAACTGAAATTCAAATCATAGAATTGCCATTGGGTTTATTAAAAAAGTATGTTGTGGAGATGAGAAGCAAAAAAAAGAATACATAAAATGTAGCCAAAGATACGAGAAACTGCTGTTATTAAAATATAAATGTTTTACATCCTACAGTAAGTAGGTAAGTAATTTTTCCAAAAATAGAAGTGCCACAGGCTTCCACTAATGCATTAGGGACTTTCCCTAGCATTGATTTTTTCACAGAAAGATACTCAGCCACTGCAGTAAGAAGTGACAGAAAAGAGGGAGAAAAAGTAATGCAGGTTATATCGTGTGACACATGGAATGCTAATTATTTAGGCCATGCAGGAGTGTGGTTGGGATTTCTGTCCATGCTGAAAGAAGTGAGGAAGAGTGATGGTGGCAGACACAAGATTAGTGTCCAGCAAGAGATGCTGAGCACAGGCGGTGGAAATTTCTGTGGCCTGTGCCTTTGCAGGGAGTAGATGTGGGCTCTCTCCTTGAAGGTCTGAGCAAACACAGCTGTGTGCTGAGCAGCAGTGAATTCCAGGCATCAGATCTTCTTCCCTGGTGCTCATTTGCACTGGCAGAGCTACAGAGTGATGGTGCAGGCTGAGATTCTCAACACTGGGAAATGAGGAAGTCTGGAAAAGCACAGCAAAATGGCTGTGGGGGACTTAATGATTTCTGGGTAATGGTGGTGTGAAGAATTCATCTGCTTGCACTTGCACAGAGCTCTCTGTAGTAATACAAGAGCCTCATGGTGAGAGTAGATGAATCCCAATTGTTGGAATACTGCTGTTCCCTGGTAAATGATACAGATGTCATTGAGGAGGTGTTACTGTTGTACAGGACTTGTGCAAAAGTCAGTCAGTCTGGACCGGGGGTGGCCTGCTAGAGGGGATAACAAGAGACATGTTTTGAGTGGAGAATGGCTATCAGCCATCAAATGTGATGCTTGGTCTGTTTTGGAAGGAAATACAGACATCTGGAATGGGAGGGAGCTGTTGTGTACCTTGCTCAGGTCCTCAATCTGGCTTCTGAGGTTTCCTCAGTCCCAGGTAAGCATGGAGACCTGGCTTCCAGGCTGGTACACTAGAAACAAGACAACTTGTAGATCATAGCATATTGACAAGAATTGCAACTGCATTTAAAGATGAAGAAAATAGCAAAATATCACCGCTTGAGACATGAGGAATGTGAATAAGAGAGAATGAAATTCAGCCTTGTATATAATCAAGTGTATTGTGTGGTTCTCTACAGAAGAAAGCTGAAGCAGACATTTCAGTGGGGTAAGACATTTGACAAGCAATGGCGGTGAAGGAGACTTCAGCAAAAGTTAGAGAGCTTGCTTGTAGCTTGCTTGCTTACAGACCTGGTTTATAAAGCTGTGGTATCTGCATTTAAAGTGCTCTTCTATTTCTGTGCTTTTTCAGTGTCAGAATGACACAGACTAACTGGAAGGAGTTTAGATAAGAAAGCAATAAATAATTAAAATGTTGTAGGAGAGTCTGAAGAATGAAGCAAGTACAGATTAAGTCTGGCAAAGTGTCGACTGTGGAAAGCTATAAATCTACACCCCTTTGAGTGTAATAGCAAGGAAGGGAGTTCAGCATTGCTGCTGGATATGTGTGAGCAGATTGTTGTGGCCATTGGTTGTGATAGAGGTCTGTAGGCCTGGCTCAGCAGGGCTCTGCCTGGAGAAGTCAGGAGCAGGGCCTGCATGAAGCCCACGTGCAAACACTCATGAAGGCAACAAACAAGACACAAAGCTCATGGAATACCAGCTGCTGGAGAGTGAAATGAGAGTAATTCTACTGCTTAAAATGGTTTAGCTTTAGAATTAGGCTAGGGGAGCATAATAAAATAATCAAATGTAGAGAAGACTTACATGGAGAAGATGAGGACTAAAACTCCCCCCTCAAAAGCAGCAACTGGGAAATGCAGGAGATTAGACTTTAGCCTTTCTTTTTCTTCTTTTGCATGTATGGCTCATGGTACTATAGTTTGTTTGTTTGGGTGTTGTTTAAAGTTTTTGAAGTTTCGTCTTTCGTTTTTTGTTTGGTTTTTTTGTTTGTTTCTTTTGTTGTTTCTTTACAAGCTGGAAAATGGACAGGGTTCAATTGAATGTACAGAGCTACAATTTCATTACTGAACTGAGCTGTGCTCATAGATTGAATGGGCTTTTCCTTAGGAAAGTAATTAAGGAAGGAAGCAGACTTGATAAAATAGCACAGTGATTTAAATCTCTGGTTTTTTTTAAAGTTTTATGTTGTAGTGTATCTTGATTTAAATTAGCAATGTAAGTAATCTTGATGTTAAAATTCTTTCTGCAGTGGAGACTGTGAGTCTTGAGGCAGTCCAAGAAATTGTCTCTGTTTTGCATAGTTTGCCACTGGTAAGGTTTAATTTGTTTCCTAACAAAACAAAGAAATAAAGAAATCCAACTCCAGAGCAAACAAGCTTTTCTGCCAGCTCCAAAGACTGTGTGTTGGCTGCACTGATGTTTATCTAGGATACAGCCAAGGGCTCCTGGTGCTACACCTGGGCAATCCTGCGGGGTTCTGCCTGTACCCACCCAGCTAGCAGCCAGTGGTCTCCTGAGATACCTGCCTTTCATGGAACTGGGTTACAGCCACATTGTACCTCCTGCCTCAAGGCACAGGGCTGACAGAGCCCCTAACACTGTACCCACATGGCAAAGCTTCAGCAGGAGAAAGAAGAAGCAAGATCTCTACGATCCTCAGATAATCTGTGGTTTATGGTATGCAGAGCTCTTTCTGGTTATCTGATTGTACAGAGAAACTAAAGCAGAGCAGTAATCTTGGGTCTGGTAACACTGCACAGGGCTTGAGTAATGCTGCCTCACATGGAGACTCCTGTGATCCCCATCCCTGCCCTGCTCCCCAGAAGGATATTTGAAGCTCTGAGAAGTCATCTCTTGCCTGCAGTTGAGGTCAAGACAATGAGCTGCTTGGTTGATTGAAAAAGTCCTTTAGGACAGCTGGAATGGAGCTGATGAATGCAGAACCTGAAGTGTGTTTTCCTACCAAAAGCAGTGACTCTTGGCTAAGCTACTCCACAAGATAAGATCGAATCAAAGCTGTTCCATATTTGGAGCAAACTGCAACACCTGTCTATCTGCCACAGGCCCTGCACTGTTGTCATCTATAAAGAATAAAGGGAAACAGGAAAAAAGGCATTTTGGGAAAGCAGACAGAAGCACTGTATAAATCTGAACAGCCATACTGGGTATTCAGCAGCACAGCCTGAGATTCTATCTGCACCTGCTGTCAGATGTAGAAATGAGACCTTATACTGCATATTTACCAGTTCAACTAAATGTAGTGCAATCTACCACTGCTGGATATTTGGCTGGGGGAGGAAGGGGGCAGTTAATGACTTGGATCAGTCATCTGTTCCATTGCTGTGGTTGTGAAGCAGATGCTGGTTCTAATCTTGTGGGAAACTTGACCTATACAAACTAAGTAGTGTTACCATTGAAAATAGGTGTTAGAGTAACAGCAGTTTTGGGATCAATCTGGGGACAGTGCAAATGGGATCTTTAAAACTTATGGTCCCTCAAGACCCACCCTCTTTGAAAGGCTTCCCAGTGATTGTCATGACCTAAAATGCCCCCTCCTCAGATCATAAAAGTGGGGCTGCCTGAGAACTCCACATGGTTTTAAATGCCATTAGCTATTGAGGACAGCTGACTGTGGTTTGGATCTGGAGGATGTTTGGTGGGGAACCACCTGTAGGTATGGCTACCTGTAGGTAACCACCTGGGAATGTGTTCTGTGTCTGTGATGAGTGTAGTGAGGGGAAGGGCACTTTGGGATATTGGGATGGAGCTGCTCTCAGTCTCGTGCATATCCAATCTACTTGTGGAAACACTGACAAAATCTTAAGAATGTGGCATTTGCTGCCAGCATCTGGTGGTTCACAAGAGAGCCAATACTTCTGAGTTAGGCTGGATTAGGTCCTTATAAACCAACAGAACTCTTGGATGTAGCATGACACGTAGATCCAATAGTCTGTAAAGTTTGCTGGGGTATTACCTGTCCTTCATGCATAGAGGAGAAATCAGATGGCCTTTTTTGCAAGTTGCTTGTTTTTCTGACCTCCAGATCTAACCAACTTCTTTGGTTTCTTTATTTTGAAGTAAAGGTTGCAGTAATGGTTATGTACACAGAGTTTCAACAACTAGGAGCTTGCAGAACTGCATATCATTTATGCTGATAAAAGATGAATCGTTAATGGCTCAGGTTAAAGGAGTTTATATTGTAGCTACCATTGGTTTGGGTCGGATTCCCCCCTCCCCCCTCGCTGCTTTATTTTTAAGACAAGTAGCATATGTATGCTATACAGGAGGTATGCCTGTTGTTTGTTCTTACATTTTCCTCACATTCCTCAAAAATGGAGCAGTTAGATGACCTCGGGATGTTGTTTCACCCTGAAAGACTCTGTTGAGACTTCCAGTGTGTGTTGCTATTTGGCAATCTCCAACTTGTTTAGTGGGTGTAAAAAGTTCAAGCTGATGAAACTGCCGAGAATAAACTCAAGAACCTGAACGTTTTTGTTTGCTGCAGCTTCCCATGTCAGGATCAGCTTTGTTCAATTTGGTTTGGTGCATATTGCCAAGGGGAAATCTAGGGATGTTGGAGAGTGTGAAGTGTGTGTTTTGAGGGTTCTAGAAAGGTTAGGTATTTATAACAGATGTGTGTATTTTAGAACACAAAAAAATTAGTGTGCTTTTCATTTAAATGCTTTGTTTAGTGGAACCAAAATAGAAAAGGAAGATAATGTTGGTAGAGACCAGAAGTAAACAGGATTGTATCACATCAAAATTATACCAAATCAGGATAGGCTGCCGAAACAAATATTTATAATGGAAAAAACCCAAAGTTGTGCCTGTTGGAACTGTGTTCAGGCCTTTTTTGGATTTGCTAGGTGATTGAAGGGAAGGAGGAAGAAATGGTTTATGTACTCTATTTCACAGTTGCTTTTACTGTTTTTGGACAGCGCAGGGAAAAAAACTCTTCAATACAAAAGCTTAGGAATTTTGCCCAAAGCAAGTCCCACAGAAAATATTTCATCTGTGTAGAGGCACAGGCATAGATGCTCATGCCTTGATGCAATAAACTAAGCATGTCCATAGTTTAAATGTTGTTGTAGTGTGTTTTAAAATTATGCATATTGCTGAGGGAATCTGCAGGACTGGAGATTGCTGCCAAGCCAGGAGATTTGAAGGATGCCACATGGAGTGTAGCCCACCCACCACTCTGCCTTTGTACAGGAGGAACTGTGGTCCAAACGTTTGCATTTGAGGGTACAGACCTCCCAAACTGTGAACAAGTTTGCCATGGCATTTGCAGGATCCAAGTACATTGCACTCTGTCAGGGCTTTCACCGTGGCTAAATGCCACTAAATGCTCTGGAGCTCTTGGAAGCAGCCAAGACAACTCCAACATTTGCTTAAGGATTAGCCCTTCCCATCCTTCAGCTAAGGCTGTTAGCATTAAAAATCACAAAAAATCTCCTGCTTGCAGTGCCAGATTAGAAAGGATAATTTATTATCACTTTTTCTTTAAAAAAGGGAATTTGTTAATTCACATTTTGGATTTGATTAATGCAAACTATGCTTGTTGCTGAGATGTTTCTTACAATGTAGGTTTGCTTTAATTAGTGGTATTACATCAGAGCTCAGTGGCCTGAAGGCACAAGCAGTTACCTCATGTATTTATTGTTTTGAAAACACCAAGCAGAAATGATAGCGGTTTAACCTAATAAGTGATTGTTTTCCTCTTTCTTAAGCAATAAAATAGTTTTTGTAGGAATTTGCAGGGATACATATGATTTCCCGTGGGTCCCATTAGAAGAGAGAGGTTACCAGATATTTTTCTTTTATACAGGCGTGTTGTCTCTTATGATGGGAAGAGCTTTTTTGAATATAATAGTCATGTTGTTATTAGGCTACTAGTAAATGAATAGTGATGCATTATTAAAAGAAACGGAAGTGTTACTTTCTTGGTGCACATACAATTAGTTAACTGCGAGCCATTACTTAAGTTACTTACTGCTGAAAATGTAATAAAGATGCTCATTACCACTGATGAGCCTTTCAAAATATTTGAGTGACTAAAATAATTGCCTCTGGGATTGTTTACAGAAGTTCTTGTCTTTGGTTGAGCCTTGACAAAAGCTATGTACAGGTAGTAAAGCTGTTCAAGCATTAGAGCCTTCAGTGTGGTCAGGTGGCTCCTTCCACAAGATGGATAGGAAATACAAAGTTATTGTTGAAAAGGAAATGTGAGTGACTTTAGTCACATAAAGGATTGGTGCTAAATAAATAGTTACTATGGTTGAAAACTAACTCAGCTGACAGGGAGTAAACTCAGTGAACAAATGTCCTTTTTCATCCAAGGCATTGCAATGGCATCATTAAAATTAACTCCTGTCTTGGAGAAATCTCGGCTTAATTAAAGAAGAGGCATAATTTTTTTAGCCTGCTTGCAACTACAAGCAAGCCAAGCATGCTGTGGCATAGTGATGGAGTAGCTGCTTCAAAGTGGAAACAGGTGCAGCTGAACCCATTTGAGAGCTGCAGTTGTGTTGCTGAAGTTGTGCAGGGGAGCTGCAGTGCTGCACCCCCCCGAGCTCTGGGCCCCTGACACTGCTGCTTGTCCTCCGGGTGCCCCCTGCTCCCTTAGTAGAGAAAATCCAGTTGGGCTGCTTTCAGCATAGAAGATGATGTGTTAACCAGTTTTTCACCCAGAAAATTAGCATGAAAGGGAGTAATGCATGGCAATGAAGCAATTTTTTTCTTAACCACATAGGTTTGAGAGAGCATTTGACAGTTTCTATTGCAATTTGCTCTGGCACATTCTCAAATGTCAGGGTATGCCAATAGAAATAAAAACTAATAGCGCCGAGGTTTTAAATCAGGCTGCAACTTCCATGTTTAATTAAGTCACTCAAATTGTGTTTGCTTTTATGTAAACACTGGTGTGAAAAGGGAACTCCCTTGCACCCTCCTATTTAATACTGCTCTTGACTACAGTAGAAAATCCTAGACACAGACAGCACATTTGTCACATAGCTTAAAAATGGCACTAGAACACATCTGCTTTGCTGATGGTACAATTCTCTTTTGTGGCAACTTAACCTGTGTGAAAGAAAAACCTCACACTCACTACCCAGAAGACTGGGAATGGGGAAGAGCAACAACAAAGCGTAAGATGAGAACAAGTTTTGTAGCATTGTGATTCCCTAAGCTAAACACAGCCTTCCCCATTGTATTTAATATCTTTTGGTAGATACTTCTTCCATAAACTTATCTGATCACTTTTGAACCCTTTTATGCTCAGGGATCTATATCCATGGTATCGCAGAGGAGCAATTGGAGAGCAGAGCTCGCTCTCCTCCTTTCCCAGTGACTTGTGACCGACAGGAGGTAGTCACAAGAAATAATGCCACTGGCTGGTAACAATCGCTCTGGGGTGGTGTTTCCATTCTAAGACACAAATGGGTGAAAAATGCAAGCCTACAAAAAAGAAGGAGGTAATGCTTAGATGTATCAGAGATGAGACCTCAGAAATACAGGGTAATATATGACTTGGCTTATGTTTTCCCTTTGGAAAGGAGAATTTTTCTAGGCTGCTTGGGTAAAAGGTGGAATGTTACCTTACTCATATTTCCAAGGGTATGTCTACTCTTAAAAACAGAGGATAGGAGATCAGGTTTTAGGAAATTTTTTTTTTCCTCCCCTCTCTCAGCGCAACCCAAAAGTGTTGGGGGAGTTTCTGCAGGAAGGTCATGGTGCTGAAGTCTAGCTTTCTTGAACTTCTTCTAAAAAGACTTTAGTTACAAGTGTGGTTTTCAGAAACTTAAAAGAATGTTTAAAACCAATGTATACTGAATGAACGTCATGTTGAAGTGCAGAGCTACTGTGGGGCTGCCTAATACGCAAAGAGCTCATTAAATTTTGAGAAGCTTTATGCATGTTCAGGACTGTCTTGTTCATAGAATATTCCCCATAAAGTCCCAGCTATGCTGATTGTTAAAAAGTGTCTTTTTGCACATTTTCAGATAATTTTAAATAGCTAAGCAACTCCATCCAGGTAGTTATATTTGCTGAAGTTCATCCAAGCTATGCTGTTGCTCTTAATAAATGGTGAATCCTGAACAGGGCTTAAATTCTCGAGTCCTTCTGTGGCTGCTGTCCCCACAGCTGCTGCCATTGCCCTGTGGTGCCTGTGCAGGAGTTGCAGAGTGTTGAGTGGCGGGAGGTGTCTCTTCCTGTCTGCCAGGCAGAGATGCACCTGTGCACCAAAACCCCAGCATGCTGCTACCCTGGCCCAGAGATCAACCCCTGATGCCTGGGCTGCATTCCCTGGATTTGGTAGGGTTAGCAAGCCTTCCTCTCTTTAATGCCCCATTCTTTTTAGTGGGCCCTCTGGGGGATGAGGAGTAAAAAGAACAACTAGACATCCTGAATGACTAAGAGACATGCTGTTGCTGCTATTGCTTGCTGGATTTAAAAGCAAATTAATAAATACAATAGCAAGGCTGATATGATTACCAAATATTTTCTACCCAGTTTATCTGACAAATGCAGTTTGAAGTGTTTGTCTAGTTATTCTTTCTAAGCAGTTATTTATGGTGCACCACATAGTGCCATAATAAAGGCAAACTCACTCTTTATTTCCGCTTTTTTGAACGTACCAGACTGTGAGAGCTTATCAAAGCTGTGGGTGCAGAGAAGCATCTGCTGACTCCATTTAAATGAATCCTAGAACAGAAAGCTTTGAGGGGCAAGGTCCCTGAGAAGTATTTTGGGGTTTTCTCCTTCCCTTATTTCTGCTTTATCCCAGATCATCCTTTTCTTTTCTGACTGTTGCCTCCTCTCCCTGCATTGCATCTGGCTGTGACCTTTGTGGGAGGCCCATCACAGAGACCTGCATACCATGATAAAGCAAACACAATCCCATAGCTGTGAGTGGTGGCATGAATTTAGCACTGCACCATGGGGACTATCTGACTTGAGTCTCTCTTAGTTTGGGCATCCCCTGTAGGTTTACTCAGTGAGAGCCTCTAAACTAGCAAAGCACAGGTTAATGCAACAGTGATCGCTGAAATTCCCCTATGAACACCAAATCATGGCTCTTGCTGAGGTTCTCCAAGCATGTACAAGTACTTGGCTATTCTTGCTCAGGACCTTATTTTGCTCTCCTTTGGGCATGTATTACATAAAACACAGGACAAGATGCTTACCTGAGTAGTGGTTTTCTGAACAGTGTTTGAATTGAAATGCCCTGAAGGCAAAATGATAAAGTTTGAAGAAGAAAATCCGGGTCAGCATATGCATGCTGAATGCGTTGCCAGAGCAGATTTGGCAGGTATTTGTATGGTGCACTAGACACTGTAAGCACAGACTATTCATCCAAAGTTGCTTCTGTATTTAAAATAAGATAAAAAGAATACTGTTGTAGTGCCATAAATAACTTCTACATCTTCCTTGGCTTCTCATACAGTTAGTCTTTGGTTTTTTAAAATTTTGTATTCATGTTGACAGTATTTAAAGGTGCATTTGAGACAGAGCCTAACAACTTATATTTTTGTTACTTTGACCTTTGTGGTCCTTGCAGATACTTGTTGATTTCTTCTCTGTGCTCCCAATGATTTTGATTAATTCATGAGACTGCAATTAAATACTTACACAAGTGCTTGGCAGACAAGAGCTGGCTTAGAGGAAAAGTACAACTATTAGCTCAACTTTATTTTTAAAGGGTTTCAGGATCACTTCTTTTTCAGGTCTCGCATGTGTTAAGAATGGAATGCAGTCATTGGAAAAAGAACAATAGTTTCTTCTAGCTACAAAAATGAGGCATGAGGTTTGGTTGCTCTGCCTTTAGGCCAAGAGATTTTACTTGTAGACTCTTATTTACCCACTTGATGTATGGTATTTCATTTCAGTGACATTGTTTAAAAATGTGAATTTTTGTTTATGGCATATTTCATTCTGACAGGAGTTTACAGAGACTTCAGTAGATACTGGTTAGAAAATATTGACATCTGTAGGTGAAACAGCTTTTGTCAGCAATTCTTTGCTCCACTGGGTGTTACGCACTGCTCTAATTGTTCCTTATAAAATTGCATGCTCTGCTGTATCAGAAAGCACAATGCATTTCTGGGGGCTGTTTGTGACTGTTCCCCTGACAATAGGATTTTTCCTCATCTTCTTTTTGCCACATTCTGTCAGGCTGTGTGGAGAGGGCTGAATTGGGGATGAGAGGCTCTTCCCCACCCACATGGCCCTTTCTTTTTTCCTTACCTCCTGTGAAGATTACCCTGTCCCCTCTGGTGTGCTAACAGCTAATGACAAGCCCTGATGCTGACAGAAGCAACGTGATCCCCAGACTGCAGTGCCAGCTGCTCTGGAGTTGGGAGAAGATCCAAATGCTCAGAGCAGCCTGTTTTGCAACAACAGCAGTAGTATTGGATTGTTTTGGGGTCTGTGTGTGAGGGAAGCTCTACTGTGTTACTTGTTTAATTGTAGATATCTAGAGATAAGAGGCAAAACATGTCCATTCCCATGTCTCATGTTTGCCAGCAGTTGCTTGAATGTGGCAGGTGGTCTTCAGATAACTGCACCTGGATAAAATCAAGTTTTTCACATTTTAAACTCTGAGCATTCTGAGTTTTTTATTCCCCAGACCCTGAAGAGAAGATTCCACCTGGCATACAGTGGCATGGGAGATGGGAGGGAAGAAGATTCCCCACTCAAGAAACAACTTTTTTCTGTCAGCACCATTTCCATGCTAGGTTTTGTTTGCTCTTGGAAACATTTGCTCGGAAGCCACGGACTGACTTGAGGCAAGAACATGCTCTATATCTTCTGTGAAAGACTACCTGGATTCAGGCATCTGGAAGATCTAGTTACATCTCTATTTCTGGAGTAAGAACCGCTCAGGAGGGTTGTAAGGTGGCAAGATGATGACAAATTATGCTTTGTTACCTTGTGCTGACTCATGTCATACCATACTGCAATAGTGAAGAGCGTGGAGAGGGAGGCTGTGCATCATTGCTTTGTCCTGTGCACTGAACCAGATGCGAGTTCACCTTTGGTTGTCCAAAAGGTTCTCTAAAAATAGGATCAAATGTGCCCTTTTTTGCGAGGGTTGGGGTGGGGCGGGGGGTGGTGATAAGAGCAGCTCTGTAGCTCCATATGTGTTTGATAACTGTGATATGGTGATGTGGCTTACTAGTGAAAAACAGAGATCACAGGTATACAAGTGGAGATTTCTGAATTCCAAGTGGATGTGATTTTAGGGTTTGTGTACCCCTGAAACTGTCCTCTGGCATTCCTGTTTTTCCAAAAGTTGACATCATTTTATAACTCATCTTACTGCCAAGTGAAACAGTGGAGACTAATGAAATGATTGCATAATGCCATTGAGAATGTGCTGAAAATTACTCAGAAGACATGCCAAAAAATGAACAGTCCATTGTGACTAACTCTTGGAGCAAGAGCACTGGTTATTTAAAAAAAACATAAAACAAACTAAAAACCAACCCCACAGAATTTTCCTTTGAATTACTGAAAAATAAACACAAAAGAGTATGGAAACTAAACAAGTAAAA
Organism: Vireo altiloquus; assembly: GCA_013396875.1. Classification (NCBI taxonomy): domain Eukaryota; kingdom Metazoa; phylum Chordata; class Aves; order Passeriformes; family Vireonidae; genus Vireo; species Vireo altiloquus. The sequence goes on from VZRF01005754.1 coordinate 867,912, forward strand.
GTTTAGGGGGGGCTTTTGATAGTGGTACAACTCAGGCAGCCTGCAGGAATATGGAGTAATTGGAAAAGTGGTGATTGTGGCTCTGCTGAGAAGAGTATATACAAGATTAGACTTAAATCTATTTAAAAGCAAACATGATTGCTATGGGATTGGTTTTGAGGTGGAGAAGAGGCTGTATCTTGCTCATATTCAACTAGCTGAACTGCAAACAACACACTTAACTTGTTCAAGAGCTTCTGTTTGCTACCAGAGCCTGCATGCTTCTGTGGAGATGAATTTCGATTGTGTATGTCAGCACGTGTTTGGAAGGGCTGCCAGCGGCACTGAATGCTTCTGGAGCGAGTCGGAAGGGTAGAACCTGGAAGCACCTGGCTGGTGAAGGATGAGGTTTGCTCTGCCACCTTGCAGTGCTTTGTGAACAGATGGAAGTAATGCCTCAGGCTTGCATTTGTCCAAGTGGGTTTTATCCTCTAGCAGAGCTGTGGGAAAGTTTAAAGGAGGTGGCAAAGTGTTTAAATGGATCAGGAAAGAGCAGATCGTTGTGAGCTGCTTCAGCTGCTTCATCCACTCCATCCGGCAGAAGCTGGGGAGTAGCTGCACTTGCAGCTCATAATTGCAGGTGACTTCTGGTTCCCTGCTCTGGAGGAGCTGAGCTGCTGCCAGCTCTGCTGAGCCACGGGAAAGGAAAAAGAGGTTGCAAATGGCAAGGAGTGGCTCAGAGGCAGAAAAGTGGGAAAAGAGTTAAGTGTGCAAAAAAAAAAAAAGGAAGAAAACTCATTAACTTAAGCTGCTGTGCGTGTGGCCGTTGCATGTGGCCGCACGCTTATTTGGAGTGAGGTTTGATGCTGGGACAGGCATTTATGACAGTAGATTAAAAGATTTTTTTTTGAGTTTGACTCAGTAGTTGCACTTATCCCTCAGGGCAAAGGCATATGTGTTTGGTTTGGTTCCTTCCTTTTAAAAACTGTTCTTGCTCCCTTGTCAGTAAGCTTGCCTGACAAGTTAAACAGATAGTAGGTGGAATGAATTTACGGATGGTTTACTGAGCATCTAAAAAGAGTAAGTAGTCATGAGATCATTAGTAATTATACTGGCTTTGCTGAAATAATTCCTTTCCAAGTAACTGCTACCAGCAGGCATATATTGTTAGATGGAATCTTGTGATTCATGTAAGTGTGTAGTAGAAAAAGTTAATATTGTAGGGAAAAGATGGGATCAGCTGTATTTATATGGGAGTTGCAACATTTCATGTGATCCCCTTCACTGTATAGTATAAGCCAAGAAATGTAGTTTTCATGCATTTTTAGAAGAAAATTACCCTCACAGATGCTGTACATTAGCTCAGAGAAAGCAACATGATCAATAGGACTATGGGAGAGGATTGAGGAGATGTTTAGGGCATGTGATTCCTTTTAACATTTGTTAAATGGAATTTGTTAATGCATTTGTTCATCCTGTTCTGGTATGATTAATCCAAAGCAATACTCTATAACAAATGAAACATACAGCATAGCTAATGTGGGAATTTTAGTTGGAGTAAAGCTATATAGCTCTATTGGCTTTTCCTGGGAAGATGCCAACTTTCTGCACTCGGGTATGTGGCCAGTAATTTCAGAAAAAAACTGGAGATGCTTAAAGATGACTATTTTGTGAAGGAAATACATATTCTGTACTAATTTTGGTCTTGAAAGCTGCTACAAAATAGCCATGGAAAGCAGTCCAGCTATTTGTTGAAATATTCCAGCTACTAGTTCAAATAACTTTTGTTTGAAATTGTATTATAGTTTACTTAAACTGATAAATGAGTCTTGGCAAGAGGAGGCATTCAGGGCTGAGCTCAGACACATGCAAATGGTTCTTGTTTTCAGCAGAGCCACAACCAACAAGGAAAGAATGGAGTGGTGCTTCCTGTGGTTAACACAAAGTATTACTGACATTGAACAGTCTTTCTCAACCTTGTTAGTCAGGAAAAATAATGTGACATAAATAATCATACTAACGTGACACTCGGAATGAGACACAGTTAGTATTAAAGTTGTCTGTTTTGTGGCATTACTCCAGGAATTGTCCTTAGCTGTGTTCCCAATTTCTCTATTGGCTTAATGTCCTTTTTTTTGTAAGAGCACTTATAACCCTCTAAACAAGGCCACTTTTCCTTTAAATATGTGAAAAATAGCACTCATTATCATTAGAAGGATTTATGTGCACAGGGAGAACAGAGTTTCTAGATTGTAAAAGTTTACATTTTAGTGTCTTTTCAAAAACAATAAAAATCCCCAGTGCAGTGGAAAGTAGTAAAAGTAATCACTGTCTCCAGATACAGCTACACTGTGAACTGATCTCAGAAAAACTCTAAGAAAAACTTGTACCAGGAAACCTCCTTTTGCCAACAGTGTATGAGGCATTTTTTAGGATGCCCGCTATTGGGAAGAAGGCTCTGGGTTATTTCACTAGTGGTTCTACAGAAATTTAAGCTAGCTGTTGAAAAATGCCTACACAAACCTTTAGCTGCCACAGGAGCCAGCAGGAGCTCACAGTGTTGCCCTTCCGGGAGGGACAGGGATGCAGTGGGGGACACAGGGCCAGGGTTATTGCTTCTTTCTGGAGGATCTGGTGGGGCTACCTCCCATCCTTCACCCTGCTGGAACCTTTTATGGGCCCCACTGCGATTGAAGGGCAGTCCTGGATGCGGGCATGGCCTGGCAATGGCTTAGCAGAGATAGCTCAAATGAGCTATATTTATTATAACCTGTATTTCCTCACTTCACACAGGCCAAGGTCAGTTTTGTCTCTTAAATGCAGACACTTTGAAGCAGCTGTTAACAGTCCATGGAATGATCTATAATCCAATAATGCTAACAGACTAGGGAACACCTCCTTTCAGAAATCTGAAAAAAAAATTGCGTTATGCAGCCACAGTACAAAAATGAGTATAAACCATGCTTAATATATAAACAGCCAGATGAGCTGTGCAAACCCACAGCCTTCTTTTCTGGGGAAAAGAAGGAAGAGGTGCCCCAAAAAGGAGGATCTTGGGGGGAAAAATAAAATCAACAGGCCTCAGAGTCACAAAATTACATATAGCTCTGTAGCAAGTGAGACAGTTTCTTGGCTCTGATCTAGGAAGGGAAGTCTGGAGAAGATCAAGGAGCAATAAACAACATCAGGTTATAAAGGACAAATTCTACCAGGCAGATTTGATCAAAACTTTAGATCACATTACACAAGTAGGTGATGAAGTGCTTGCTCTATCTAGGAAAGGATGAAACTGCATCGTAACGAAGTGATTAGTCTTGGAGAAGCTTCTTGCTGAGCTGTGGGATGAACAGGGCAGCTCAGGGAAGGAGTGGGGAGCAGCAATATGCAGTACTGGGAGGAGTATCCAGAGATCAGGTTTTGCATAAGGGCTCAGCTGAGGAGAATAAAAGCAGACATGTAGACTTGGGTCTGCCTTCCCAGACTGACTAGCTGGTGTTGTGTGCAGAGTCCTGACCCGGACTGAGGGCGATAAAATGGCATGTGCTGTTTAACACTGTTTCTCTGTAAAGGCAGAAGAGAGCTGCAGAGGTGGTTGAACTCGATAGTGGAATTTATTTGCTCATGTTGCTTGGCAAGTCAGAGAAATAATGTAAATGGGAGAAAGTTTCTGGAAGCTTAAAAACATAGTCAAGAAATAAAATGAAGTTTAAAGTGGAAAAATACAAGCTGGCATGTTTGTGGGAAATAATTAAAAATGCAGATACTCCATGAAAGAACACCGTTGGAAAACAGTAGTGCTGGAAGGGACCTGGGGTTGATCATGGGAAGGGAGAGCAGCAGGAGCTTGCAGAAAAGACATGCCAGCATCTCTGTCACATTGCCTACAGGACTCTGGGTGACCCTGCTGTGAGCCAGATACTTTCTCCAAAATTAGCAAGGAGATGATGATTTTAAAATCATAATCATTTTAAAAATAAGGATTTTGTATATTTCAAAGTGGTTTTTTTAAGGAGTGGTAGGAAAACATCAACTGGCTCTGTTAAAAACACATTTTTAAAAATGAAAAGTTTTGTTTTGGTTTTCTAAGTGTTAGCATCTAGGTTGCAGAATCAAAACATCAGGAATGGAAGAGCTTATGTCCTAAAACTAAGCTGACTCAGGCAACTGGAAATGTAGTTAAGGCAACTCTCTTTGGTACTGTAGTTGGTGCATGCCAGTAACACTTTAGCATGCTTAAGTAAGCTGGTTTGAGGAGCTTTGTGGTTAAGGTCTTTAAAGTTCAGACACTGATCCATAAGCAAACTAAGTACAGAAAACTTTCTAAGTTTTTATTTTTATAAATAAACCTTATTTCTTTGGAGAGATGTATGGTTTACAGTGTTCAAATGTCTTAGGAGGGAAGGGTCTCAGCTAGGTTAAGAAGCAGATTCTTGTGTTTTTGCACCCTAATTACATACTATATTATTAGTGTGAAACAGGCATTAAAATAAAAGCATGAAGAAGTTGAAAACATCAGAAGCTTCTGCTTGAAAGTAATTTGTTACTTTAGAGCTGTAGCAATTCTAATTAGCAGACTTACCCTTCACAGAGAAGAATATATCCAAAGGGCATGGCTTCCATCCAGCTGTAATTGTGAATGTTCCTTATATTCTCCATTCACAACTGTTGCCATTGGGAAGCAATGAATGTATTCACCGTTCAGGGAAGGATTACTTTTGGGAACCCAGTCCTTTAATGAGCACTTCACTATGTAAGTAACTTTACTACCCAGTGTTAACCAGCATGCATTTCCAAGGATTAGGTGCTTAGCAGCAGGAGGCAGGGGTGGTGCTGATCTTCCAGCATCTCTGTGCACAAAATAGTGTTCTGCCTCAGTAGTCTCCTAAAGTCTCATTAAGCAGGTTGTGTCACTGGAGAATGGCTAATACCTGTACTTCATTCACAGTTTTGATAGTGTTTGGGGATACTTCCTTCTCAACATGCTGGTATGATTGGTTCAAGTTTCAAGTTGGTACTGATGAGGGCTTCTGTTCAGCAGCCTAAAATCAAATATTTGCACCAGTAACTTCCTGGTGCTCTGCTGAGAGAGTGTGGGGGGGCTCTTCTCACAGAGGCAGCTCTTGCTAAGCACCCTCATTCGGGAATAGAGAGAGATAGATAATCTTCCCCCCACGTTGCTTTCTCACAGGAAAGAATCTGTCTTCTCCCCATGATCTGTTTTTGGAAATAAAGTGGCTCAGCCCAAGCAGGATAATATCTCTGCATTTTCTTGAATTGTCACTTAGAACAGTTTCATCATGTTCTGACAGCTTTTATGAGTGAGCATGCAGTCTGAGAGCATTCTTAGGGAAAAGTTATGCAAACGTTCAAGTCAAAGTATAAAACATCTTCAGGCTAGATTTTTAGACACAGCTATAAAAAAAGTATTTTTCTATTTTTAGGGGTAAAGCAGACTTGAGAAAAAAGAATAGGAAGCTCTGTTACCAGTATGAGCAGTCCTCTAAGTTTAAAAACCAAACTGATAGCTCTGCAATACAGGAGGATAGGGGTTGTTATGTTCTGAGGGAGGCATTTTACTACTTTTTTCTTTATACTTGTTGCTGCGAAGAAGGAAGGTGTCCTAAACTATTGATGAAGGACAGTTTTGCTAACCAGTGTGCTGATGCTGGAAATACATTGCAATTTTACTCCTACTTGCGAAGTCATGGACGCTCATAACTGTGGAACTGGACCTACTACTGGAATGTTGCTGTCTCGGAGAAAAGGATTCATGAAAATCCAGCTATGGGGCATCCAGAGGTCTCCTTTGATACCTTTATATTGGGCACGAGCAGGTATTGTAGTGACACTTTTGTTGCTAGAGCCCTGCAAATTCCCCCAATTTCATACCCCAGAGTTTAGATTCCTTGTGTCTGCCAAGGGTGCTGCCTTGACATCGTTGGTGGACCCTTGTGCCCCTAGGTTATATGATTAGAAGGGGACAAATGCAGGCAAAGCATTTCAGATTGGTGCTTGTGGTCAAACTTAGTTTTGCAAGGCTCTTGCACAAAGAAATTAATGACGATGAACTTAGTAAGTACCACATGGGGAACATTTATTATATTGAGAGGGAGATTGACAATTCCCATAAGCATGGGAATAATCCTACTCAAGGTAACTAAATGACTCAAACTCCTGCTAAGGCAAGGCCTGTAGGAGCTTCTCAGAACATGGAGGAGATACCTCAGGTTATTATAATGTAATAAAAGAGAAAATCCCCATACTTCTCTCTTGCTCTAAAATCTCAGTCTGTGTAGGAAAGCATGTTTTACAAGTGATTGTCTTTTGAGATGAATGTTTTACATCTGTTGTCTAGGGCTGACAGTCCAAATGACGTGAAAGGGAGAGAGTAATTCCATCTATTGACTGTGCAGCATTTTATCAGACTCATTGGAACTAAATTCACCATCTGTGCCTTTTTGTCAGGGTCAGTAATAGTGTTTCCTAAGCTTTTTTTTCTTTTTGAGAGGACTTGGTTTTTCCAGCAATGTAAGTAACCTTGTGCCAATGTACATTTTGAACAAAATCCTGGGGTAGTTACTACATTTTTTAAAATGCATGTTTGTAAGAAGTGTAAAACCTAATATTTTGAATGAGCAAATCTAACCATCTTTTCTTTAGTTCTGTACTGAGAGATTATTTCCAGAGCACCTTGTACATTGTGAGGCTTTTTAAAATAGACTTTGTTAAAGCTGGTAAACCAGAAATGTCACTTAAGAGTCATATTATGAGCTAGAGGCACCTCTAATTGGAGCACCATGTACCATGTTTACGTTGGAAATAGGATACAGCTCCCTTGTGGAGTACTAGGAAAAACAACCTCCGATTGTATTGTGCATGGATTTCCCCCAGCTTGAATTTGTCAGCCTTAAGAAAAAGGATAGCAATTGGTTTTAATCCCTACCAAAATATCTCTCTGGTTTGAGCAGTGGGGGTTAGCATCTAACCCTGAGTGTACCTGTCAATGCTGCACTCCCTGCCTCCTTTTAAAACTCTTATTATAAATTTTAATACCTTTGGTACACTTTCTTTGTGCTCCTTTTCCCAGTTTTGAGAAAGTTCTGGATCTCCTTGAGGAACAGATGAACTTCGGGGGAAAAAATGCATCTGCAGTCCCAATACTGCTCCCCAGCTCCGGCCAGATCTGGCTGCTGCATTTGCTCATTAGAGTGAGGATGCAAACAGCCGCAGATGCCTGTTGGTGGTAATTAGATAAAAGAGTACTGCAAATGCTGCACTGAGAGGGGAGGTGCTTCCCAGACAGGTTGGAGAGGGATCATTCCTATTTTGAAGGCCTGTTATTAGACTTTCCATAGCCCAGCTTTTCTGACTGTTTTGCTAATTAAGCAAGTGCACTGCCTCTCCTGTGTCCTAGTTTCTTTCTCTTTCTGGCTTTTACATGTCCCTCATTCTCCTGTTTTCATTGCACGTGTCTCTATTAGTTGTTAGTTGGTTATGGTTAATCTGCACCCCTGTGTAGGGACAATCCTTTGGAAACACCAGTCTCTTTCTGCCTTGCATTTTGCAGAGTGTGGCCCCAGCTGCCTGGGGACACAGAGCACAGCTTGGGCTCTGGTTGCTGTGTTTCAGGGCACTTCAGTGTCGAGCTCGTGGGCTGGCTCTGGCTTTTGGGACAGGTCATCTTCTCCTGTGCTAAAAAGGAATGGAAGACTGCTGCACAGAGCAGCGTGGGGCAGAGAGACGGAGGAAAAGTTATTGGATAAGAAGGATGAGCTGCCTTATGATAGCTGCTGTGCTGAGCTCAGTACCTCTTACATCCTCAGCCACCTAAGTCATTCTTGCATGCTGAGGGACTGTGGACATAGGAACCTAGAAAGATGAGGGACATGGTAGCATCTTGCTTTTTTAGCCTTTTAGACCTTGCTTTTTAGGCCAGTGCTTTTGACTGACCTGCTAGCCTTAAAATAGGTAGTTATAAGTGGGAAGACTGTTACAGCAGGACTTCAGGAAATGGATGCTATAGACACGGGGGAGCATCAAAAGCATCCTCTTGTGCTTTATTCAGTTTGACATTTAGTATGTTGGCAGGTTTCAAGCCTGCTGCATTCCTATCTCAGGATGATACCTGAATAGTTTGCATCTAAGATGCAGTTGTTTTTTTAACATAAACTACAAGTTTGTAGTGTATTAACATTCACAGTTCTTTGGAAACTGTGAATATAGTGCAAACTTCTCTTATGTGTAGTGGTGGTGTACAAAGTTCATTCCAGCCTGCTGGCTTTGTGTTTTGTTATGTCTCTCTGAGGTCCTTAGCTGTGAAGTGGACTTTATCAGCAGCTGTGTGTGATTGCAGTGCTTCAGTCCAGGTGTGGCAAACTCTCCTAGAATGCATTTTTGTGTGGTTTTCAATCTGTGCTTTACTTCTTGTGGTCTGGCTGTACAGATTGGCAATTCCTCATCTACATGACCAATCTTCCATTTCAGTTTGCTTGTTCAAAATGCCTGGCTGCTCAGGGTGCAAGCACTCCCCTTCCCTCTGTGCTGTACCAGGCGTGTGCACAACCAACAGAGATCACCTGAGACTGCACCAGTACAGGCCAGGGAGCTGGTGTCACCATGCTGGCAAGGGCAGCTGAGTTGAGGATGTGAGCAGCACTTCAGAGAGGAGCATGCAAACTCTGGGCATTGTGATACTTCAGCCCCAGTTTTAACTTTGACAAAGTGTTTTGTTTTGTTTTTTGAAAAATTCTGCACAAAGAGCCTGTTACCTGCCTTTGTCTATTTGGATTATCTCCATGGGCTCCTCATCTCACAGCATGGGCAGGGCTTCCTGGTGGTGGCTTTTATGTTCTTTATTTTCATTCAGGTATTGTGCAGGAGGTGATCTGGATCTGGGGAGCCATGGCTCCCCTCTAGGCTTCCAACCCAGCTGTGAGGTTTTCAGATCCAAAACCTCCCCTTGGGAATTTCTTAATCCTTACTTTGACTGAGGAGATATTTTGGTTAATTGGCAGGTTTGTTGTTTTTTTTTTGTTTTGTTTTGTTTTTTTTTCCTTTGGAGAATTATGAAGTCCCTTGGATGTAGCCGTATGAGATATGACCCTTCCTATGTAATTCAGTAGAATCTATTCAGATTTTAGCCAAGCAGAAGAGCCCTCCTTAGCAAATGCAATAGAATGGCAATAACTCCTTTCCAGGCTAAATGGTGACTCACTCTCAGAGCATATAGTTTTTGTGTTATGAATCCTATGGCCCCTATAAACACTTAAGTTGATAGTAACACTTTAGGCAGTTGTGTAACTGAGCTATATGAGGGCAGCTTACTTTGGGCTCTTACCAGAGGAAAAGATGTACAAATCAGTATGGTGTGAGCCGCAGCTCTCAGAAAATCAGTTACATCTTTCAAGGAGACTAATCTAGAAACACTGTAAGGTAATTGATTGTGTTTGATACAAAGTTAAATAAATAAAGATGCTAAGTAGGATGGTGTATCATTTTTCCACAATAGTAATAAACCAATGCTGGGGATTCTTTCTGTCTAATGCCATACTTAGTTTGCAATATCCTGCCCTCACATTATATTCTTGCTTTTCACAGTAAGACATAAGAGCTAGTTATCAGAGAGGAGTTAGATCTTCCCACAGATTGGCTTAGGGGAATGTTTTAATGCATCTGTGCCTGTATCCTTTACTGTCTCTCCTGATCCTATAATTCAAAAGCAGATGACAGCTGCAGATAAAACCTATGACATAGCTCATGATTCTCATGGGTATTGAAGAGGAACCTCTGAGGAATAGCTCCCTTTGCAGAGAGAAACATCAGCATGTACAGTTGAGTATGGCACTTAATGAGCTTCCTTAGTCTGCAGGTCAGACCTGACATTAACCAAAGTGACTTGGAATAATTTTGATCGGATGGCTTAAAAGGTCATACATAAATTAAGTTTTGAGGTTGCAGATGACTTTGTAATGGATTACAAGCTTCTATCATGAAAGCATCAGGTACAATTGGTTTATACTTATGAGGGGCTTTGACTAAGACTGATTAGGTGAAATTAAAAAAAAGTGGAAAGCCAAGTCGAATTTCTCTTAGGATTCACGGGGCTTAATTTCTTCTTAGACACTGAGACCCCTTCAGTTTGGGGATTATCTCCCAAGTAAAATAATCACATTCCATTTAAGGACATCTGAAACTAAACTGGATGAAGTATTGGAAAAAGCCCTGTCAAGAGCAATCTAGCACTAGTAGTAAAATGGACTGAATAACCTCAGACTGTTTGAAAAGGCCATGTTTATCATGTCAGCAGAGAGCACACTGCAAAGTCTGGTATATTGCAATTATCTTGCTCCTAGCATACAAAAATACGGCAATGCCTCAGATATGCCCTGATAAAAGCTGCTATATCTGTGCTACATTTTGTCCCTTGTACCTCATACTAAAATATAGGGAGACCACTTTCACCCTGCATTTTTACCTTCTGGCTACCTCAGGACTGAGCTATTCTATCCAGCTGTACAGCTGAGAGGATTGTCTCCTTGCCTCAGAAAGCAAGACTCCTTTTTGCATGTTTGATACCCATCTTATCAGGATATGCATGAACCTTTTCCTTTCTTGCCACTGTTAAAATTAAGAAAAATGAAGTGGTGAGACAGATGAATGCAGTATCAGTGTAGCGAAGGACATGAAATAAAATTCTGTGGAAGGTTTGCAAAATGTGGTTAATGGTCATAAATATTTTACACAGTGTTAATCCCACAGATGCTGATGGGTGGTTAGCAGCCCACATCTTTGAACCCGGGTGTTTGGAAGGATTTGCTGTGATGTATTTGCAGGCAGTTGTTTTATGGAAGTTCATTCATGGGAACATGGCTGCTCTTGAGGATCCAGTCAGTGTATTCTCACAGGGAATGAAAGTAGCATCAACTGTGATGAAGAACTTGTGTGCTTGAAAGTCAAACCCAAAGCTGTTTCCTTTGAAGCTGTTTTAAATTTGGATTTTTGGATTCCAAGGTTGACTGTCCTTGTTCAGTAGCCTTGTTGAGCTTGTAGGTCCTTCAGGGTTGGCAGGCTGTATGAAACCACAGATGTTCATTTAGTGTTTAGTCTGCAATTGCTGAAATAATTGCACAATCTATGTACTTCATGTAATTATTCAAATAAGAGGGTTTTTTAAAATTTACTATTTACTGTTCCTGAACCGTTTAGATCTTAATTAAAATGATTTTGTAATTGGTTTGGACTACTAGGTAATGATGAGAAGTGGGGATAGTGATATTTCAATCTAGAGGATATTTGAGTAATGTTAGTTTAAGAGCAAACAATTTTTTCTTTCTCACTTTTTGGAACAAAAGAGATGATTCATGTTCATTTGACAGCAATTTGCATTTATAATGGTAGGCCATGCTGAAGAGTGTGTGGCAGTAGGACTCCAGTTTTTTAAAATGACATCCATATGGTTGGCTTGTTTTGAAAAGCAGTTTGAAAAATAATATGGGCCAAAACGTCTCTACTGTTTCTTTTCCCATGTTAGTAAGGACAGCACTTGTTGTTGGAATGCCTAAAGTTAATTGTTGTTTGAAATCAAAAGTGCAAAAGGTTGCATATTGTTTAGATGTTGTAGTTTTAGGGGATTTTTTGTTTATTTCTTATGAGTGGTACTGAGGAGAAGGAGCCAAACACAGAAAGCAGACTATTTCTGTAGAGGCTGAAAATGGCTGCTGAGCCATTCAACTAGAGATTAATTATGGGGTAGTCAGCAAATGTTCAAGGGAGAGCTGTCTGTGGGGAGTACTTGTAGGTCTGGCTGGTGGATACTTACTGAAAGACTTAAGGATAATACAGCACAGTTAATGAGACGATTAATTAGGCAGACAATACAATGACACTGTAAAAAAAATTACGATGAAAAAAGCAAACATCTTTCTAATAAGCTGTTCAAACTCAACAGATACCTGAGTTTTGACTCAGAAAACCACTGCCATGACAGAACTGAAGATCTGCAAAGCTGTCTGGGGCACAGACCTCTGAGAAAGATGGTTGGCAGTCTGGGTGAACATCTTCAGAAGACAAATAACCTTTTGTTTGAGTAGATATTCACGGAAATAGAAAATTTCCATCTGTAACAAAGTATGGGGAATGTTTGGTGTTTCTCCCTCCCTTCTCCCTGGTTTATTTAAAAGAGATGAAAACTTGAACTGTTTATATTCTTTTACATTTTCTGGCAGCCTCCCAGGCCTTGGGAGTGCCAGCCCTGCTTTCCCAGCGCAGAGTGAAGGTCTGGACCCTTGGCATGCTATAATATAAAGTATGAGTCTTATCAAACTAACTGCTTTGGGCTTCAATTTAGAGTTGAAATGTGGAACTGCCTAGCACATTTCTGTTGCGTGTAACTCTTAAAAGCAGGTTTTAAAATTTGTTTTCAATTTTCTTTTAAAAATAGAGGAGGTTGCAACAGATACAAAGAATACAGTGGTGCCAAAACCTTCCTGTAGGCAAAAATGTTGCTCGACCTTCATGTGCAGGATTCATTTATCACATCAGTGGAAGGGCTGAAGTCAGGTCATCTTGTGGCATCTTTCAGACATTCATCCTACTGTAGGATGTGCAAGTCATATCAAATGCTTCTGGATTGCAGGTCCCATAATAATTGGTCATAACCTGCATATGGCATGAAACTCCAGATGTCTTTTTAAGCTGACAAGCAGGTAGGGAGGAAACAGAGCAGAGTGGCAAACAAAGGTTGTATAGAGTCAGCGAGCACAACCCACAGGTCCGTGCAGGGGACTCCCCTGTTGGGCTCCATGCCCACTTGATGTCCTTTAGGGATGGATCAAAACAGAGCATAAGGAGAACTGGTAGCCCTTCTTAGGCTGCAGTGCTGCCCATCTCGTACTGTAGGAGTGTCCTGTGGGAAAGAGACAACACAGAAACAACAGTGATCTAGTGGAATGGGTATAAAGATTGACAAGCAGACTTCTGTCACCTTAGGTCTCCTCTCCTACCCACTTCAGTTTGTTCATCCATTGCTCTATGTTAGATGGGCGAGATCCACAGTCTGTTAGACTGGACTCTGTGGAAATTGAAATCTGTGTTTATTACACCCAGAACAGCTGAAACAGACTGATAAGGTACAGGCTAACTCCAGTAAAACCTGCAACTTAATTTGATGACAGTGAGCAGTGAAAAACAATTTCCCTTTAATTACAAACTAAAGAAACATATGTATTTCTGGCTTTTGAATAATGTAAAACAGTTTCCAGATTTTCTGTGGCTTTAAAATGGAGATGTGTTCAGTGAAAGCTTTCACAAATGTGACACAAAAGTGGAAAAGTGACACATTCCAAGTGGAAACTTGGAATATTTTACACATATAACAAGGCTGTTTTGTTTTATATGGAAAAAATACTCACTGCTTCTGCAGTGGTAGTTTATATTCCTGCAAGACTGCTGTCTAGATGAAGAGTCACAGTTTTGCTTGCAAGTGGAAGCAAGGGCTTAAATGGCTGGCCCATCTTATTTGTATTACATTTAATTTATTTGTAATACAACATGTAGTGATTTAAACACAGTGTAGATCTATCAAGCAGTTAATTAAGAATATGGAGTCTAATCTATTAAGAGTTGCAATAAGGCTTCCTCAATATTTATGGTGTGTCCACATATAATGAGCAGAGAGGGATGAGGATGTCCTGGATCAGTCACTTTGCAGTTCAGTTGTTTTGCCTCCTGCAGTGAGGCTCCACATCTTCAGGGCGTGTTGGTCAGCCAAGCCTGGAGGTGTCAGGAAGAATGGGTCTTGTTCTTCCTCCACCCCATTCCTCCCTGGAAAACAGGCAGGGCTCAGGCTCCTTTTATGCCTCTGTCTCTCTCACAGCTGGGCTGGGGAGCTGAAGCAAATGGTTGCTGGAGGGCTGGCTGACTTTTCTACCTGGAAGGGTGAGGGACAGGTTAATGCTGTTGTTAATCCTTGAAAGGAGGGATGTGCTTCTACAAGCAAAGTCTGCCTTGTGCTATCCTGAGGTAATGCAACCAGGATGTCTCCTTTACTGCATTTGATAAGATTTTAAAGGATGCTATTTCCCTTCCAAAATACAATTATCCAAAAAGCTCATAGGAGGAAGAGGACCCAAACTGCCTTTGCAGAAAAGACTCACTGACCCTTATAAAGCTTAATGCTCTGTGCTGTCTCTCAAGAACTGGATTTAGTATTAACTGAGAGAGAAGATGGTCTCCAATTTGCTGTGTTTCACTAAGACTGAGGAGTAAAGTGGAGCTGATTTACACTGGTGAGTTGTGCAGAGAAATCTTGTACTCTGTAGAAAACAGTGCTCTGTGTGCAGAGAAGGTGCAAGGCCATGGTGTAAACCCCTCTAAACAAGGCTATGGTCTAAACATCTGTTAGTGGGGTTGAGAGCCAAATGTGATGGAAACATTTTGGAGCTAGAGGTTGTGTGCTGGAGGTTTCTATCAGGATATGGATAATGACAAACCTCCCTTGAAACAAGTGTTACTTTCTCCTTCAATTCCAAATTGGTGTCTGCTGAAGACACTGCCACCAGCAAAAATGCTCTTCTCTCAAATAACTGTTTCTGTTTAATGTTAGAGCATCTCCTTTCTGTTTGGTTTTTCTTTTATTCCTCTCTAGCTGTGCAATGGATTGCACAGATGGTCTAGCATAAGGAAGAAGGAAAATAAGGATGATGCTTTTTGATGGATTTATTTGTATACAAGTCCCAGTGGACCTAAGCATTAAATAGCTTCTGTTTTTTAAAGTTGGCATGAGTATACAGACGACTGGGCACACGTCACTAAAGCTGGATTTTTTTTTTTTAGTAGATCAAGTGGATTTTAGTCTTAGGGTGGAATTTTAGTAGAAGCTTGTAAATGACTGAACTTGAGTTTCTGACAAGTATAACATAGTGGGGGAGAAACACAAATGGTGATTGAAAGGAAATAATATTTTAGGAGAAACCTTGAAGCTGTTGTTTGTTACTAGCAGATACAAATTGCCTCTACCTATTAGTTTTTACATGCAAAAATGTTTAAATAGGTGATATGAAGTACGATTGGGTATAAAACCTGCTTGTCTGTCTTGTGAGACAGTGGTGAAAGTTGATGTGCCAGAACCCTGTTGGTCAATACCTGCTGAAAAGCTGTTTTCTACTAATCCTCCATTATAAGCTTTGGCTGCCTGCTAAATGACAGAAGGAAGGGACTGATCAGAAAGAGGTTAAAGAGCTCACCTCTGTAATAACATATGTTACTGCACTTTGATTTTTCATTTCTTTTTTCTTTCCATTGGTGGCAACTGCTCAGTTATCTTGGGGAGAGAGGGAGGTGTCTCCAGTTGCTTACAGCTCCATTTTAAATGCAGTCACTGTTTATATGCATTGTAACGCAAAGGAGTCTTGACTGAAAACTCAACTGAAAGCAGGATGTTTGCATGCAAAGCATTGAGGATGGTCTCTGAACCTTTAAATGTAAAGGGTTAGTCAATATTTTTGGCATTGTTAGGGTTGATGAATTATCCCTGTTCATGAGTGGCAGTGCTTAGGATGCTGTGGAAGTGCTTAGGATGCAGTGGAGTCATAGCTATAGGGAGAAATGGCCTGTGTTAGCTGAGTGTGGACACCCTGGGATTGGGCTTCAGGCATTTTAACTTCCTCCTTCAGCTTCTGGAGAGGAGGAGGAAATGATCTCTCTTTCCTCTGCGTTTACTCATCGACCTTGGAGATTCCATCCAAAGTTAGTTATTGTGCATTGGAGTTATTTCTGGCTCATTGTACAGTTACATAAATGCTTGTGCTGGAGAGTACAGGGGGTGGGAATATTCTGCTAGAGAGCTGGAGACAAAGCAGAGCTACTTTGCTTCTTCCCCTCCTGACAGCAGTGCTGGTTTCAGTGGGAGTGGGTTTAGAGTTCTAGGGTTTGGGAGAACATGCTACTCTTCCTTCTTTTTGTTTTGCAGTGTTTCATGTGTCTGCCCTCACCTGCTGCTCTGTGTTCTCACAAGTTGATGTGGTTCTTGCTTATTTCTGTGTGTCTCGTCCCCCTGCAGTGTTGCTGGATTGAATTGTAGATGTTCCAGTTTTACTCTATTGACAAGGTGATAGCAGTGCTTGGAGGTACCAGAGATACCAGCAGTTTCTGGAAGAATCCCCAGAATTTAATATTATTTGAATACTGCCTTTTACCCACCCAAGATTATTAACTCATGTTTTGCAGGCAGAGTTTAAATTCTGCAGGAATAAAAAAATGTGCGCTTGCCAAAGGAAACTTCCCAGGCATAGGTAATTGAGAAAGTGGGTTTTATATGGTTGGGTTTTCTTCATGCCATAGGAATGCTTCTATTCAAGGGGAACTTTCTTGAACACATGCCTTTTGTTGTAGTGCACTTGTGTGTTTTTCAGTGTGAGATACATTTGCAGTTTAGCCTCAAACTGTTGCTTAGCAGTGAGTTACAGTAATTGAAATCACCTGTCAATAACTATATTGATTGACCTTGTCTTTGTGGGCATCTTCATGAGCTGAAGCATGAAAGCATGATCTAGTGGTGCCTAATAATAGAAAACAATTTCTTCAGAGCTGCAAATACTGATAACCTCTAGAGATGTGCTTGGTTATTGTCAAGTTGTTCTATGCATGTATGAGCATGTAGGCAACCTGGTTTCTGTATAGTGACTACAGTATTCTCTCATATCTTCCTAGTTCAAGACAAGTGTACAGAGGAAGCTGCAGATAGGGGTAGAGAGATGTTTTGCCTTCCAGTCACAGAAAAATGGTCTGATTTGGAGAAGGGAGAATGAAAAGTCATCATGAAAAAAAACAACAGGTAGTACAGTATAGTATGTGTAGGAAATTAGGTTTTTTGAGCGCAGAAGGGCAAGTTTTAAATGCCTGGTGACTCCCAGATGCAATGGAATTGGTCCCACAGCTTTGCAAATGGATCAACATCTCTGGGTATCAAGGCAAAGAGGTTGGTCAGCCCTGTAGCAATGGGGAATAAGCAGCCTGTTTGGTGGGACTGAAGGTGGAATGTGCAAGAAGCAAACAAACAAGCCCAGTTCTGGGAACGAACCATGGAGGTTCTACTCTGTGAGAATAGAGGTGGCTTTTGTGGTCACCCTGATAATGAACTATTAAATACACCTTGCAGGCCATTAAAGGATGGAAAATAGTTGTAAAGGATGTGCTAGGTTTTACTTACATTCTATTCAAGCTTTAAGAGATGCTAATAAAAGTGAATCATATGTGGAAAATATATTTATCTGTAACTGAATCTTCTCTTTATTATATGTGTGTTTCCACGTGTGTGCATCTCACATACTGATAAGTGGGATCTGTTTGCATGTATACATGATGCCATTTAAAATCACAGCAACAAAAGATTTAACAAAAATAATGTTGAAGGTGTGATTTGCTACATAAATAACCCTTTTGTTCTGGTAACTACTTCTTTCAAGTTTAAAAGGGTAGGGTTTTTTTAATAGAACATTTCAAATCAGAATGTTCATTTTGCACAGCTAAGGTATAAATGTATGCGCAAACCTTGGCTAGTAATTAGCTTATTATCAGATGGTAACTTGCCTGGGGACCTGAGACAGTAAACTGACATAATTGCCTTGTGGTATGGAGATGGCTGTTTGTTTCTACATAGACTTGCCTTCAGTGTTGTTGAAAATAGATTATTGTTCCATTTCCAAAGAGACAACAGTAGAAAGAGCAGAGAAATCAGGCAGTATGGGGCTTTATGAACAGATAAAAAATTGCTCGGGTCAAAGAGTTTGAGCTTTAAATATTGTTTCTTTTCATTCACTACCAGGGTCACGAAGCAGGGTGGTGGCAGGCAGAATTGTGGTGATATGTTTGTATTTCATGTAAGCAGTTGAAGTGAGCAGGGCTGCAAAGCTGCAGTCTGGGGCCATTATGTTTTACTGAGAGATGCCAAGCAGAGCTCTGGTGCAGAAGACTGTGAAATGATTAAAATTCTCACATGGTGGTTAATATGCTTCTTATCAGTATCCTTATTTGACATTCATGACTGTACATCACAGAAGGCTGTGTCGTGATTAAACCCACTGCACTGGTTTTCTCTTCTGCATCAAATAGGTGGAGACAAAAAGGCATGAAAGGATAGGTGGCTGGAAAACATAGCTGGCAGAGGGATGAGGTGACAGCTGAGGATTCAAACTCTTGGTTGATCTAAGCAAGCACAAAATTAACTGTAGTCTTGGAAAAAGTGAAGTAGATGGTTAGCATGGCTGAGTGCCAGAGTTTCTTTTCTCCTTGTTTCTAAAACCATGGTGAAGTTGGAAACATGAGTGAAATGTTAAGACCTGTTAATAAAATCTCATTCTGTGAGCCACTATGTAGCTGGTATTTCCCTTCTGGAATCAGAATGAATGGGTGAATGGTTATTAATATGTAATGAGATCTTATGGGAACAATAGCATTGCAAGCAAAGGAAAAGAGGGATTTAGAGAAGGGAATCATTCATGTGAAAGTTAGACTTGCCATGCTGGCATGCTAGTTCTAGTAGAGCATGGTCCTGAAGGCTTGTGCCAGTGTTTTAAAAGCTAGAAACAGCAGGATGCTTGAACCGTGAAAGCAGGCGCCCTCCTGACACTATTCTGTATCAAGTCTCTTGTTCCACTTCCCTGCCTTTTACCATGTTTTCCTCTATCCACTGAAAACTGCTGGAGGCAGAGGTCA
This sequence comes from Vireo altiloquus, assembly GCA_013396875.1. Classification (NCBI taxonomy): domain Eukaryota; kingdom Metazoa; phylum Chordata; class Aves; order Passeriformes; family Vireonidae; genus Vireo; species Vireo altiloquus. The sequence goes on from VZRF01005754.1 coordinate 886,602, forward strand.
TGCCTTTTATTTGTCTATAAAGTGCTGCTGCTTGTGAGGAACATACTTTGTTGGTTGCTAGAGGAACAAGAGCATCGCTAACAGACCCTTGCATATAAAATTCTTTACATCTCTGTAAAAATATATTTTTCCCAATCTGCGTGGGAGCTTTAACTTCTAGATTTTTAACAACTCTAGGTGTTCACTTGAAAGAGCCTTAGTCTGTACTCAGACCGAGCTCTGTGCTGCTGACTCTCTGCTGTCTGGGCTGGATGGGCATTCACTGTGACCCATGCACTGCTCTAGTGCTGTGTCACATGGACAGAGCAACCCCAATAGAGCTTGTGCTCTCCCTGGGCAAGGCTAATGCCAGAAAACCTCCCTCCATGGGATATCCCTCTCTCAGTGACTGCACAGTGTTCAGTGCAAGCTTTGTTGTACTGTACTTTTTATTAAACAGCTTCGTGACTTGAGCTTGATCACAAAAGAATTTTGAGGTTTGTCATTTCTGATGGAGCTCACCCTTACTGTAGCAACATGCACCTTGCACTCCAGTGCACAACCAACCATATATTGTGGCTTTGTGTATTGGAAGATGGAGAAGGAATATATTTTTAATACAGTTTAACACAATGTTTTCCAGGCTTTTATTACCAAAGGACTGCATTGTGATGGAACATAAACCTCCTGTTCCCAGACTTAAAATGATACTGTCTCTTGTTAGCTAGGTATTAAGCATAGGATACAAACTGGATAGGATTATTTTTTAGTTGGCCAGTCTTGCTCCAATGGTTTTGCCATAAAGCTTTGTTTCATCAGCAGCATCTGGGCTATTTGCAGGTTGTGTTAAATTTATTTCCCAAACAACTTCTGTTGATCCATTCTGGACACAAATAGACAGCTAATATGTACCTAGAAGAATATGTTCATAGTACTCTTAATTGCCTCTTACAATAGGTTGCTGCAATACTAATGTGACGTTTAATTCTTCCAGCACCTTTGTGGATGTCTGCCCCATTCCGTGTCTGTAAGGTGGCATTTCCCTTGCATGGCTGAACCTATCTGTGTGAAAAAGGGCACTGGAGGCTGAGCAGAGCTGCAGGTAGACATGTGCTCTAAATCCATACCCAAATAGAAAGGGTATACAACAGGTACAAATGCTCATAAAACCTTATTATTATGATATAGCTCTCAGATTTCAACTTCCCTGCCCTCTATCCTTCAATGAGTTACTTTTCAAGTTTGTGTGACCTTCAAGGGTAATTTTATACTTCTAATGTCAAAAGGCTTTTCACAGTTGTACAGGTGATGCTATGAAGGATTTCAGGTATTTCAGAAAAGCTTTATGGAAAGAAATTTCAAGAGCTGCATCATAAGTATAACTGAGCAAAACAAATGCAGAGGTGGTAGGCTGGCACTTCAGTGCTGAAGTGTGTGTCTCACACCCAAACCAGCCAATGAACAGATTCCAGAATTAAAATGCACAATGTATACTCTGAAGCAGAGAAAATACAGATTCATAGCTGTGTAATGGGGACTGCTTCTTGCAAACAGAGCGGCATGAGGGCATAGATGCTAATTAAGCATGCAAATTGAATTTGCAAGGATTTCCAAGCAGGGAAGACATCTAAAAGCAGGTTTGATTTTTCTAGAGGATAGCATTAATGATTTGCCTTTATTGCTTATCAGGATGCCTCTAGGAGCTTAGATTTAGTAAAGTTCAGAGCTTTTTAGAATCTGCAAGAGAAGTGCCAGGGACAAAGTGACAGGCTCTTAGACCTTTCAGAAACGGCAGATCTGTCCTCCTGGCTCAAGAGTTAAAAAGAGAAAAATTAAAAAAGAATTAAAAAAAAAACTGTTTAAACTTTTTAAAATTTAAACAAAACATTTATTACTTAGTTGGTGATTGACCTTTTAGCTCTCTCACTCTGATCAGTGCTTTGTTGTTAGAGGATTTTTTCTCTGCTGAGAGTTACCTGCATGAAGCTGTAATTGTGGGTTTTAACTCCAGCGAGGTTTGCTGACACACCTTCCCTGCAGGTTAAAGAAATCACAGCATTTTATAATGTTCTGGAGGGAAGCGGCAGCTGAGAGAGTCTGAGCCACAGTGATCTGTCACTGTCCTTATCTTCCCATTCACAGAGCTGTGGGAGAGAGCTATTAATCATCCTGCCTAAGGCCTGGGAGAGTGTGGAAATGCACAGAGAATTGCCAGCGCTTCTGAACAGTCAGCACGGCAAGATCTCATAGCTGCTGCCTACTTTAGGTCTGAAATACTGTCAGATTCATCAAAGTCTGAGTGAGGACCCCTTTTTCCTTCTGGGCTGGTGTCAGAGCTGCCACCTTATCTCCCCTGGAGAAGGCAACAATTGGTTTCTTGCTGAATCCCCTCCAGGAGCAGTTAGTGTGGCACGAGAGTTGGTTTTGGCAGGAGAGACTATAGCATGCTTAGGTTTATTGTAGGTGTGGGCACTGAGGCAGTGGTGGTGAGGAAAGAGTGAGAAAAGAGCAGAGGCCCCTTTCCGTATCTTTAGGGAACCACAGACGTGGGATGAGAGCTGGTGCTGGGGGGTGAATGCACCAGTTTATCTTGGACATAACTTCCAGTGGTCTGAGTACTTTAAGGCTGGAGTTAAAGTTTGCTAAGGTCAAGTTTTGAAAACACATGAGTGAGATTTTGTGTTTCTTGCTAAATATTCTGTGGTTCTCAGCTTTAGGATACAGGTTGAACTGAGAAGAAGGGTTTGCAAAACTTTCCTGTGAAGTCAGCCACAATTAGTGGTTTGTGCATTTATTACATTGGTGTTATTCTTAGAGTTTGGAAAAAAACCCTCTATTATAATTACATCTGCAGATTTTCTGCACAGACAAAAGGTAGATATTACTGTCTTCCATACAGTACAACTTATTTGCAAGCACTAGTCCGTCCTTTCTTCTTCCTACATTCCCCCGTAGAAATTTCCAAATAGTTCTTCAATAGCCTCAGGGCAAAATCTTACCTGCACCAACATCAGTGGGGAATTTGCCACTGACTCCAGTGGGATCATTATTTCATCCTGTTTTGGGAGGAATCTTTGTCTGACTGAATGCTGCAGGACTTGGTCCGGCAAGAGCTAGTGCTCTCTTGTCAGTAGAATAAGCCCTCCCCTTACCTAATTTCCATAATAACTTAGAGACAGCAAGGCTTTTTTTTTTCCTTTCCTATTAAATCTAGCCATGATGGATGCCCGGTGGAAGCTGAACATTACCTCTGCAAAACAATCTCTGCAGTAACTGCAGAATTTAATGGCTTTACATTCCCCAAACAGTCTGTGTGTACAACAGGCAGCCCAGAAGCTGCTGGTATTCTGCTTTCTGTGGATATAAATTCCAGTTCTCTTCACTCTTCCCAGTTAAAAGCTTCTCTTCGGATAAAGGAGCAGCTGATCAAAAAGGGCAGTTCTAGTCAACACTCTTATTAATAATGACAACCCTAATATCACAGTCACTTCAACATGGTTTCCATCTCAGTGACTTCACACACTTCCACTCAATAAACAATCTTAGACCTGAGTAGTCAGCAAAATATTGATTATCTTCTCTACTTCGTTTTGTCTTTTAAAATCTGGGATATGATAGTGAAATTCCCTGCAGCAAAGCAGAATCCAGAACTCACATATTTTCACCTTCCATATTGCTCAGGCTCCTTCCAGTCTCTAGTCACACACAGCTGTTTCTCTCATTTAAGCCATCTCTTGATGTATCTTAAAAAGATACTGTCATTTAGGTAAAATACAAGTCAGGAACACCTACAATAACCATTTCCATCAGTACTGACACCAGCTGAAAAAATTCTATAAAGCAATCACAAGTCTGATATTTGCAACACCGTAAGGGACTCTCAGTCCTTCAAATGGTTCATGTGCTCCCAGTTTGCCTGCTGAATTTATTAAGCAAATGTTAATCACTGTTGGTTGTCATATTCAAACAGACAATTATAATCAGATCTTCTACACGAGCCCCAGAAGACTGCTCGAATTTATAATTTTTACAGAACGATGGAAATTTTAATTATTATGACAAACACCTTCCAAAGCTGAGCATGACATGTCATTCCAATACCTCTGGCATTTTATAGTCATTCCCATTTTTGATCAGATGTAGCTCTCTTTCTATGGCCTCCAACACGCTTGTCTTTTAAGAAGCCAGATGCGACAGTCAGATATGCCAATAGCTTGTCTTACCTCTGAGAAGCAGACATCACTCAGGCACCGTAAATTTCAAAATCCACAACCCTCTTTAAAAACAAACCCAAGCCATACCCACAGTTGGAGAGCAGAGTATCTTCAGGAAGATATCATACCCTCCCTGCTTTACGAGACAAACCTGCAAATAAAGTGGTTGAGCCATTCTGTGGAAGAGGACTCGCAATCAAAGAAAAGCTTAGAGCATTACCCCCCACCACACTGTGTTAATGTGATCCCCAAATCCTAGGCTGGTTTCATAGGAGAAGAAATGCTATTGCATACTTTGTAGAACTTCCAAAGCTTCCTTTTCAAAAATTCTGACTACCAATTACTGTTTTGGAGACTAATGATGAGAAAAAATGTGTTAGTGCTTCTCTAGAATTAATGGGTAAGCTTTGCAGGAAGTGTTGCAGAAAGGCCCTGGGTACTGTGTGCTCAGGGATGAATACCTAACACCTTCCACCACAGAAAGTGGAAGCTTCTTTGAGAAAGCACCTACCCATAGCCCTCTTTCCCCTGTTACTTCATGCTGACCTTCAAGAGGTGCTGAATGAACAGCAGATGTTCATTTGCTGTTGGCGCCTCAGCGCTGGCAGAGGAGAGTAAAGGATCCTGCTGGAGTTCACTCAGCAGACTCCAACAGTGAAATCCAGCATCCTGTTAGAAAAATGTTTTTCTGCCTAGGCTGTGACAAGAGCAGACATTCCTTTGGTTCTTTCCTCTCACCTAAGACAAAAATTGAAACTTGTCAACCGAAAATCCTGTGAAAGAACATTTGCAAGCAAGAGAATAGAATAGATTGCTTCTTCATGGAAAATGCAAAGTAATCCAGTTTACCTCTCTGCAGTCACGATCCAATCTGCTGTACTAACACACGTACACACCCACCTTCCTTGTTCTGCTGTTGCTGTACAGGCCAGCTTGAATATACAAAAGAGCCCATATGCCTGAACATAAACCTTTGGCACTATATTTGTACTCTGCATGAATCCGTGAACTTTCAACTCCGCAACTGGAATCAGCTAGAAACTCTCAGGCTTTGCACATTTTGTGAAAATAAGTTGTGATAATCTTTCTGCATTTTCAGCTGGCACTTCCATATCCCTTAACAATGAAGGTGCCAAAAGGCATGGCTCAGATCCAGAGGAAAAACTGCCATCATTCTTAGCAGTTTTCAGATTCAGTGCATAGATTTTGTTACATTATAATAAAGGTGCCAAAGGCTCTATAGAGACAAAGTCGCCCTTATTCTGCACTGTGCTGTGTATCACGCTGCAAGACTGGAAGGCCATTTCACATATTTGCATTCTAAAGCAGACCAGGGTCTTGAATCTTACAAAACCACTTTGTGTGAGGGAAAGAAGGGAAAGAAAACTGTTGTTCTAGCAACCTCAAGTGAGACAAATGTTGTCCCTCCCTGCAGGAAAATGGCATGAGAATGCATAGGCATGTGCACGGGCGGGTTTCACTACACCTTAGCTCAGCTAGGGTTTCTCATCATCAGAGCGATGTACTGAGCACCCTGAGGAAGCGTGGGTGCTGCAGCTGAGCTCACCATAAAGCAGAGAATTCCTCAAATTGAAGGAAGAAGACTGGAACTCCCAGCTCATCAGACTGGTAAGGCATTTTTGAAACACTTGCCAAAACTATATATTTCTAGTATTTTGAGCTTAATTGATTTGCAGCAAATCAACATGAATTTTTCCAAAAAACTGGAAAAGTAGACTAGTTATCACTGAAAGAGTTTCTGAAGGACATAAAAGGATAGGGGAAGGTTTACCTTTTCTGTTTCTGAAACCCTCCAACATGATGGGTATTGAATACCTTAGATGTTAAAGAAAGTCAGGGCCTTTGACTTAGTCATTGGTCACATGGTACCTGCTGGAAATAAGACACCATGTACACACAAATATCACATCACAAATATCACAGAGCACAAATCCTTGGGCAATAATGCTAAAAAAAATCTTCTGTGTTTAAAAAACCCAGGATGAGTAATACTTCCAATACTGGTGTAAAAGCAGTCCACACTATTGCACTTAAACACATTCATTAAGGTTCCAAGGTATTTTTCAGGCTTTCATAAAAGCAAAATTAATGTACACTGCTAAAACAATAGTGTGATTTGATTTTTATAATAATAGGTAAAAAGCCTTGTAAAACACAAGAGCAAGCAGCAATGAGGCTGGGAACTAGAAAGCTCAGGCTTCCTTTTACACTCAATTAAGTAACTAATCATGTCATGTGCTCACTTTTTAATTACTTTAAAACAATACAGCAGTATGATAAGTAATAAATTTGTTTTTATGAGAAACCTTCTGATATATCCTTAGTTGCTTGTTTATGAAGAAGTAATTTATAGCAAAAGTTTATATGAAATGTAGAGCTTCATGCATAGCAGGCTGTATGAACAATTCAGAACTGACAGAAACATCACTATACTAAAGTTCAATATGAATTCCTCATAGTTCTGGGACCTTTAGTCTACGGTTTGTAAAGCTTATATTTATATTACGTTTTCCACTCTTTCATAGAAGTTTGTATCTTTTCAGGACTTCTAAAGCTGGTGAAAGCCTGTCCATAATGTGCAATGAACAATGAGATTGGTATGGTTTAAAAATTGGGACTTCATTATGGGCTCTGTTGCTTTCCCATTAAATAGGTGAAAGAAAACCTAGAAGAAAATGAATCATATAATTTACATGACTTCCATGCAATCTTCTCCTAATCACAAACCTTACCCTAGCTGTCTCTGTACATTGCACAGCTCAAACCCAGCATAAGGTCTGAGCACAAGCGAATGCACCACTGCCAGCAGCACCCCCAAACCTGGCACCCCAAGTCCATGAAAGTTTCTCCAAAAACCACAAACTTCACCTCACTACTTTTATGATATCTTTTCTCTTACTTGAATGTTTCCTTCTGTGTCGGGGCCACCAGCTTCAATTCACTCCAGATGTGCTTTACTGTACTCCAGGGTTTATTTGTATTAATTGCAGCACATTTATTGCCCTGCAAGAGCTCTTATAATGCTACTGTTTTGTGCAGGCCAACGGGCTAGAATAACTTCCCAGTGCTCTTACTTTTCCTTTAGTTTAGACCTCTTCAAGAGCAGCTTTTCTCTGGAAAACATCTCTGTCCAAATGACATGGTAGCATACCAGCTCTGTGTCCTTGCTGCCAGCTGGATTCAGCTACACTATACAGAGAGGTCACCTGCAACCTCTGCAGAATTCTAAGTCAGATCAGCCTCATGTAATTCATTTGATAAAAGTCATTCTTTGTGTAACATTTTCTGTCATGTGGAGAGATAAAAAATTGTCCTCCGTGAGTATCTTTCCAGTAGCAGCAGTCTGTATTGCTGTATCCTTTTTTAGGACTGACAACATGGGGAGTTAATTTTCTGGAGATACTTGGCACCTTGCACTATTGGCTTCTTTGGCTCATGTCCCGTAAGAGTCAGGGGGAGGGAAAACATCAGGAGCTGGATGGGGCCTGTATTTTTTACCTCTTGCACAGGACAAACTGTATGTTTTGGCTGTGTACCTTTAGGGATAGAGCTACCACTTCTGCAGATCCCTTTAGGTCATCTGGCAGCTTGTTTATACAGCTGGGACCACAAAGAGCAGTGGATTGCATTCAAAAGGATGGCAGAATGAAAACAGATACTCTCAAAGGCTAAAGTCTGTTTTTCTTTGCTGAAAGAAAGGGGAATTTTTCTGTGTTTCGTGATACCAGTCAAGTCTTTGGAGTCATGTTCTTAATGCTTGTTCTCACTTGCCCCACAGGGCTCAGCAGTGACCCCATGCATTTCATACAAGTTGGTAAAGACCCAGATCAGTCCATTTTTTCCATAGGTGTCTTGTTCCCTCATTGGTGTCATTCACATCACACAGTTCCCAGTAAAACTGACAAAACTCCTGATTTTCATGGGAATATGATTAGGCCCAGGTGATGTAAGTCCTTGTTTAAGACCCATACAGCTGAACTCCATGTATGTGGACCACTCCCATCATCCTGAATATGATCTCTGAAATGAGGAAGGCTATTGTCATGCATATTTTTTGGTGAACTGGCATCTTGGTATAACTTTTTTTTTTTTTTAATCCAGCAGAAAACCAAACATTCTGGTAAATTCAAATGCATGGGAATTAGTGGGTGATGGTGAAGGAGGCTGGGACTCCACCCTGAGGAGGTGATGGGGTGAATGTGGTCAGCTCCACACAGTCAGGCTGTAAGTGAGCTGTAAATAGAACACATTGCTTGTGTCAGTAGGAATTTCTGTTCTAAGTGTAGTGAAAGGGTTTTGCTTATGGAAATGAAATAGTCTTCTGAAAACCTGCTTAAAAAACTATCTGATGGAGAGCCTTGCTCTTTCAGCTGTTGAGTACAGTGTTGTAGAGCTCTGCCTGGCTGACTTAGATCTTCTTTAAACTTCTTGTTTAGAAGGGTTATTGTGCACTGTTAAATTCTGCAGGATTTTTCTCTTATGGAAGGACTGCAGATTTTGATCCAGCCTTCATTAAAAGGAAGTGTGTTAGTTCATGGCTTTTTATAGAAATAAAAGGATCTAAACAGCATGCAACTGAAATTAAAAACCATGGAAGGACAATTTCAACCAATGTATTTTCCTGAACATATTTGGAAAACAGAGAGACAGGATCTGGGAATTTATAAATATGAAGCAATATAAAAAGAACCTTGAACTTTCAATCAAAGAAGCATGTAATTAAATTTCTCCCTGCTCCATAATTTTCTATTGTGTCCTTGTTACCTTTTTTGTTGTATCTATTTGCAGCTTCACAAATCCAAAATATCTTAATTTGAATAAAACAAAAGCCTATTCACGCTTGTACTATTCATGTGGTTTAATTGGTTTACAAAATACAAATGTTCTTTGAAAGAAACTGATTTGATTTCAAGAGGCTGGTAGCTGTCCATCATATGTGGTCCTTCTGCTCACAAAAGGTAAAGGAACAGAACTAGACAGAAATGGGTTTGCTTCAGCTTGCTTTGTTTTTTGCTCCTGTTTGGGCTGAGCTCTTGCTATTGCTCAGTAGGAAAACATTAGGGTTGTATCTTATTGTGCAAACAAAAATAGTTCTCCACATGTGAAGTTTAAATGGAGAATTGAAAATACTTCTCCAATGCTTTGCTTTCCTGTTATAGGTAATATGAAACTGCAAAATTCATTATTGCTCTTGGAACACCTGGGCAGATGGTATTATGTGGTAGAGGTAATAGGGGTGCATACCAATGTCCATTGGGGTTAGAAAGAGGTTCCAGATTAGTGTGATACTCTTCCTCTCAGTCTCTGCTCCCAGATGAACAGTTCCTTCTTGAGGTACTTGGAAAAGGGAGGAAGGGAGGGACCTTCTTGCAATAGCTGCACAATAGCTATAAGGCACTACAGCACAGGCTAAACTCCTCAGCGTGCAGGATGTCTGGTATAATTGAATACAAGAGAAGGAGTTAATGTTGGAAACTGTCAGTCAACTCATTAAATTGATCTATGTGTTTATCTGAGAATTATCTATTCTTCTGCAGGAAGAACTGCATTTAATGGTATGACTAGTTACTAGTTTATTTAAATTTTTTAATGTTCCCTAATGCAACCATGCTGAATAATATTCGTGTTGTCTTTGGGGCCCTTCTGAGAGTGGGGGAGTATATGCAGGGTATTTCAGGGAGGCTGCCTGCCAGTGAGGCAGTGATGTCAGCCCCTCATCTCTGTGCCTTCCTGAGACCATACCCATCATGTCTAGGCTCAGCTCTGAAAGGGAAATGCACAGAGCTGTCAGTCAAGTCTCTCGAGCTGTCAATATAGTTTATGTGTAAGCACAGACCAAAGGGCACAAGAAGATGCATAACTGACAAAGTAAATCAAATCGTGGTTGACAACAGGTTGCAGATACAGGAGGGAGCCGACAGTGGATGGGCAATGGAATTATAAAGCAGAGGGAAGTCTCTGAAGGATATGGAGATCATAAAAATGGAAAATACTGTTTACTGGCAGCAATAATCTAAACCCACACTGTGTTACCTCAATGGGAAAGTATTTGCATGTCAAAAGAGAGGTTTATGCACAGCCTAATGTGGTGGTAATCAGAAAAAAGAAAAATCTATTTGCATTGTCATTTGTTGCTCTGAATCTCCCTGAGTTCTGAGGCTACTTTAAAGAAAATATTAACTCTACTGAACTGCAGATTAATTAGTCAAGCTAATGAATAATTAAAATCTTGAATTTACCCAAAGTATCTCTTTTCAGTTTATCTGCTTTGCTAATAGGAAAGGAGAAGACCAGCTTCTTGTTGAAATTTTTTAAAACCAAAAGCCTCAGTTTATGCTTTGCTAAAATGGACTAGATCAAGAGTTCACAGTAAGGGATTCAGCAACCTGCTGAATAGGCAAGTGTTAACCATGGAGTGCTTTTGTTGTAAGAGAAATTCATTAGCTGAATGTTGTTTAATGTGTTTATCTCTTGATTTTCGCAGATAAAAAAAGGTGTAACAACAATTATTTTTTACTTTTTATTTGCCATGTGAAGCGTCTTGCTTCACTTTTTCTGTACAAAGCAGAAATCAGCCTGGAATACATGATTAGTGTAGATTATAGAAGTATTTTACAGTGATGGAAGTAGAGTTGCTTACTTGATGTTTACTGATGGTAGGAGGAGTTGATCACAGTCATTTGTGTGAATGTCCTAAGTACTGTGTGCCTATGGGAAAACTGGAAGGGAGCAGGTCTGTGCCCAACCCAGTGATGCTCAGAAGCCTCTGCATTATGGAGCTGCTGTCACCTTCTGGTAATTTCTGAGCACCTTTGTGTCCCTTCTCCCTTCATACCCTGCTAACTCACGTGAGTGGGAGTGGCAGGGCCCAGAGCTTCTGCCCCCTGACCTTGGGACAGGTGCCTCCTCTTGACTCCAGCACATTGCAATGGCTGCTGAAAAAAGGTCTCCAGGGTTGTTTTCTTGTGGTTGTGAGTGAGGCTGCTGTGCCTTTTGGGGAGAAATGGGCCACCTTGGCAGGAAAAAGATCAGATTTGGCTCAAATACTGTGACTGCTGAAGAGGAGCCAATACCTTGTCTAGGACTTTGTTGAGCCATGGAGGCTTTGATGACCAGAATCCCTGGTATTTTGGGTAAAATTACTTTTTGAGAGAGGTCATGAGTATAATTAGTGATTCAGGTAATCAAAATGTGCTGTCTCTGCACTGCTTCCATGTTATCTTGTCTGCTGAATGAGAAACTTCAGAGCCCACTGTGTTGCTGGAGCCAGCTGCTGCACAAATCTGTGCTGCAGTCACAGAGCAATAGAGATGGCTGGCACACTCTGGATGACTTGAGTTTTAAGTACTGGTCATATCCTGCTTCTGTAAAGCTGGTAACCAGCCTGAGTTCACTGGTAGCTTGGTGAGCACTGCCTTTCAGAGCAGGAGGAAAGGGGATTATGGTGGTTGGAGGGGGCTGCTGAAAAGCTGTGTCTTTCTGCCACTTCTCTGAATGTAGCATGTACAGAGTAGTGCTCTGCAGAGCAGAGAGGAGTAGGCTTTGCACATCTGAATTTGATTTGATCATTGCCAATGAAGAATAGTTAATAATACTTTTACTGCTCAGTCTTTAAACTAAGACTATTCGGAGCCAGCTTTCAGGCCTCTTTTAAAAGCCCCTTTCTGGTTCAGATTTGCAGGGACATAATATATTCTTGTTCCCTAAAGGTTTTCCTCCACCTGCTTAGGTATAGTCCTCTGATGTTATACAGTTGCTATGGAAATAAATGACATCACTGCCTGGGGAACATGGCTTCATATGAGAAATCAATAAACTAGAGCAAACGAATTGTCAGGAAGCTGTGTTGCCTCCCTGTCTTAATAATATGGAAAAAAAGACATGGATGAGAAAGTGATAAATATTTTTTTTTTCCCAAGGGAGTATGTGTCTTCTGAGCCAAGTATCTAGGCAGTTTTTAGACTTCAGTAGAACTGTTAGTAATCCCCTTAAAGATATATAGGGAATTCCAGTCAGTGAGTTGGTAATTTCCCACTAGCAGCTATCTTGTGTTCCAGTTATTTCCATTTCATTTTCTCTTTTTGGTACCAGTTGGACAGTAGAATGCCATAAAAGGAGCTGGGAGAGATGTAGTCATCTGACTCCAGACATAATTGGAACTCCTGCAACTCCCCTCATTAGGTGCCTGGGTCACTGGCTCTGCTTTCAGGCTGGAGGCAGTGTGGGCAGGGTGTGGATGGAGGCCACCTGCCTGTGGAAAGCTGAGTGCCACTGCTGCTTCCCTTGTCCAGGGAATTCAGTAGAGCCCCGCTGAGCCCGGCAGGTGGAGGCATGTAACACCTGGCAGCCCCACTAGAGCCCAGCCCACTTCTTGTGGTGATTTTACACATAAGGTATCTCTTCCTGGGAATAAAAGGGCTTTCCCTGTTCCTCTAGGGGTTATTATGGGTGGATTGCTGAAGATGTGTGGGTGCAAGTAAAAGAAGCTGCTGGTGCTGCTGCTGCAGCATCATTTAAGTGGTGTCAGTGCAATAGTCCCCAGGAGAAACACAACCAAATTAAGGTCCTGAAAAAAAGCGTGTGTCCTAAATAGGTCTTTCTGACACAGTTCATCAGTTAAGGAAATTAAATTGAAGATGTTTTAACTACCAGAAAAAAGACTCTAGAGTAAAAGTTAATTTCTGTACCTAAAAGAAAAAATGGTTTAAAAACCTAGAAAAGGTCTGTTCTGTGTGTCATGAAGGAAAACAGCTATTATTATCAGAAGTAAAGCAGGTAATACTTTGCAGATTACAACATTTTTCATTGTAACTACACTGGTCCTTACTAGTCAATGTGTGATGGACAGTCTTAAAAGGATTAGCAACAGATTCACTCCTTCACAACAAGGCTGAGCATGAGACTCTGCTATTTAGTGGATTTGCTGTCACTTAGTGAGGAATTAGCCAGCTCTCTTCATGACTGGAGCACATTTGAATGCTGGGATAATTTCTGGATGAATCAGCCATGCATAAAAAGCACTTTTAGAGGTGAAATATATATGTTGTATGTACCCATGTATACAGTAGTGGGTAGTTTTGCAGTAGTTCCTTAAACAAAAAAGCAGGCTTGGACTTAAAATATACGTAAAAAGGAGTCCAGCTCTGACAGGATATGTCATTACAGCTGAGCTGCCAGTGTTGGATTGCTGTGGTTTATGGCTGAATGGAGGAGTTCAGCACTGTATACTGTGTGGTTCATCTCTTTGTTCGTAAGCATTATGTTTATCACTTACCATACAAATACAAAGGAAGTAGTAACGATGTCACCCAAGTGTGCCCATTGCAGCAGCCTGAGCTGCCTGTATGAACATGTTGTACATATGTAGCTTCAAACTGAGACATTTCAAAAATTGCCAGGTGTTACTTCCAGGTATGAAGTCATGTATCTGTGCAAGGCACAATGGCAGGAGGGTTTGGTGTAAAATCTGGTTTTTGTAACACCCTTCAAGACACTGCAGCCGGTGTGATTGGGCCCACCTTACAGTTTCCCTTTTGCAGTAACTTTCCACTCCATGTCCCAGAACAACACAGTGATGACTAATTCACTAATCTCCACACTGGTATCAGAAACCCCACACAAGAGGGTTGAGTTGGTAGCATTTTCCTATTTTAAGCACTGGGGAGAAAACAGTATTAGGAGATATTTATCTATGCGAAACAGGCACTGAAATGTGATAGAAATAGTTTGGTAAGAAAAACGTCTTACACTTTGTCTTCTCTTCTAACTTTCTTCTTTAGAGCTGCATATGATAGCAATAAATTGTTTTCTTTAACATCTTTCTGTTTAAACTACTGATACTTTAAAACTTTGGGGTGTGAGGTCACCGAAGTATGAGGAGCAACCTTCAGGGACATGGCACATAGCTCTTGGCAGAGGTCAGTCCCGTCTGCTTCGCACATATTGTTCTATAGAAGTTGATAATACTATTTGTGTGGCCAAGGCAAGCAAGATTTGACTCTCTTGAGAAATAGCTTTTAATTGCAGAGGTTCACTAAGAAGCCATGATCCCGTTGTCTAGAAATGTCCTTCATAATAAAGAAGAGAACAGAAACAGAGGAAAGGTCTTGAGGAGCAGAATGGCTCCTAAACTGTATGTTTTTCATGAAATATCAATTTTTTATGAGGGATTTTTCTATAGCATCCAGCTAGTCTAGATGAGGAGCACTCATGCAAATACAATCAGTGAGTTCACAGAAACTGCCTAAATAAATAAAACAGACACAGTTTTGCTTATTAAATACTGCCTTTTTCAGCTTTACTGTAGCACATCAGGGAGTTTGAGTGTGCCTCTCCAAGTCAGGGGAAGGAAAATAACAGAGAGAATGGAAAGTGAGAAGTGGTAGAAGGCACAGATTTAGCTAATGATAACAGTAGGGGCAGACTGATTGCCATCTTGAAAATGATAGCTACAAATATCCTTAAGTTTGTGCTGCAGCTCTTCAAATTTATTGTAGACTCCTTGCTATTATGGAGCATGGAAGAGGGACTGAAAATTCTCTGGAGCCAGAAAGGAGTCTTGATGTTTGCATAATGCAGAAGATGGGTCTGGAATATGATACATTATTTACAATTTATTCCTGTTTCTCTGTAGAACTAACAAATCTCGGTTGCCCCTTCTAGCTGCCTTTAAAATTTTTTAGACCACAAATGACCATTGAGGGCATCAGGCAGCAACATCTGTGAGCATATATTGCAGTAGCTAGTGCAGCTGTACCCACGGGAGGAGGCATAATCAGCTCAAAATAGTTCACCAGACAGCTCCCACTTGGCAGGGCAAGGTCCCCTTGTCACATGGGGAGATCAGTCCCCTGCCCATGCTGGATCAGCTCTGCTCCATGGGACCCTAGCCAAGCACCTGGCAAACCAGCACAGAGAGACCACAGCTATGGGAGAGATCATCAAAGTTCAGTGGCTCAGTGTCCTTTATCAAGCTCCCGGATAATGCATGCAAATTCTGTAGGATGTGTGTGCAAATACATGCACACATGCTCGAAGGTTAAAGCTCTCCTGTGCAGGGAGCAGCTTTCTGATGTGGTGGCAAGAGGAAGTGATGCATGGAAACAGCGTTAATTAAATGTCACATTTTGGAAAAATTGGGTGCCAGGTCATTGGGTTAAAATACTGGTTCTGTGTAAAACAGAAAACATGAGTCTTGCAATTATTTCTAGAAACATTATCTTTATAATTTGCCTATATTCTGGTTGTTGCTGGAAGCCCCAGTCAGCAAATTGCACTATGCTAAGTGTGTTCATGAAGTACTTCAAAGCAGTCCTTTCTTTAACCAGGGCTGGGTTTCTCTCTCTTCTTCCAAATCCATATACGAGAAGCCACAATTACCTTTTCATTTATGCACTGTGCCTACACAAGAAGATAATGTGCCAGTGTACAAGTGGCTGTATTTCGAGGTAGTATTTATAAAAATTACATATTGAAAACTATTTTGTCTGCTGTATATTTGAGTAAATACAAGATGGAGGTGGGAATTTGTTATAGGCCATTCAGTCTCAGGAGAGAATGGGCTAAATGGCACTTTCCAGAGAGCTAATTATTACTCTGTAAGGGGAGATGCTTGGTATAAGCACCAGCCAGGCTGAAGGGTGGGCAGGATGTCTCCCCTTGTGCTGTGGGGTGCACAGAAAGGGATTCTGTGGGGGAGTAGAGGTCTGCAATGTCTGCTCAGGTGTTTTGAAATCATTCAGTGCTGAGAAGTAGTGCCCAGGAAAGTTTGGGAACCTGGTTCCAGCAGTCTCTGAAGCAACATTGATTCTTAACACATCTGTAAATACTGGGAAGATTCCAAAGGCCTATGGGACTCTTAGGCCCTTCTGGTGTTTAAAAAGGGCTAAAAAGCATAACCCTTGAGCACAGGTCTTGTTGGCTTAATATTAGCTACAGGCTGCCCGGAGCCAGCTTGTTTGGGACTCTGTATTAATTTAATGCTCCAAAGTATTAAAGGCTAAAAATATAATTCTTACTTACTATGGTTTAACCACTGGTAGATCTGTCAGCTCTTTTTTTTCCCTTTTGATAGGGTTATGTGCTTTCACGATAAAAAAACAGCCTTTATATAATATGCTTGGATTTCTCTGAATTGTTGAAATATTCATGTGTCTTTTTGATTAAAAACAAAATCCAGAGACCTCACATTGTATTGAATTAACCTGCTATGTGGATTTAAAACTTGAGATTTTTGAAATTTGGCATGTACATATGAACAACGAGACAATTTGTGTCTTCCCGTAGCGATTGTTGACAGTGCAGGTTTTGTTGGTAGAGTTTGCATATGGAAGCGCAAGCAAATAGTGAGGACATCAACTTACAGAATGATGTAAATCACTTTTGTTTTCATTCAGCCAAAAGTAAGGTAATATGGCAAGGAACTAAGAGCCCCACTTAGACAAATAAGGTAAGAAATTATGTATTTGTTAAAGGGTAATATTAAACAAGCCGGTTTTAGCTATTATAACCAAGCCTAGCTTGAGCTATTATAAAAAATCTGCTCTAAGCAATCCAGCAGGTAAAGCCTGAAGTGCAACCTGAAATGCAGGGAGAGAGGTGCTGATCTAGAAAAGGGATTACATCTGTACCATAGAGAAATGCAATAGTGCAGAGAACCCTGAAAGCCAATTCTAATGTGCAGATGGTTCCATTGGTACTCCCTTGTCAGAGCAGGCACTGAATTGCAGCAGCGCAGGCAGCAGGGTCTCACAGTGGGTAGAAGTTAATGGCTGGCAGTGCAGTAGAGGCTGATAAGGTCAGGATTGGTTCACAACCATGGCTCCAAAGGCATGCTGACTAATAGGTACATGTTTCGTGAATAAAATAGCTATGTGGGAGTGCAGAATTGTTATTATACTGTTATTTAGCTCAACAGACTCAGTTGTCCATGGGGTGAACAGCTTCTTCTTATGCACAAACTCTAGGGAAGTTTAGAAAAGAGTTTCTTTTTTAAATAGCCATTTCTGAGGCCCTGAGAGCTGTACTCAGCTTCTTGGAAGAGCAGCATCCTTTTGTGCCACCTTTAATTCAACTTTTCTCCTCTTCCCCCATTTTCTCTCTCACTTATATGAGGGATTTTCAGCTTGCTGCCCTGGAACAAAATGGCCACAACTGTCATGAATGTTTTCTCTTTTTTTTGTAAATCTGCTGTCCTCATTTGCTGGGGACATTTGTGAAGGGGGTACGTCAGCATCTCCTCCAGAACAGCTCCGTGTGCCAGTCAGCAGGGCAGTGGGGAGATGTTTGGCACAGTCCTCCATCCTGCCCTCCTGCTTTGGCAGCTGCATGCCACCAGCAGCAGCAATGGGGTTTCAGCACGTCTAACAGCACAAAGCCCTGCGTGCTGCTGGGCTGCCATGGATGCACTTGCAGCTCAGTGGGTGCCTCGGTGGCAAATTAAATTTTATATTTCTGGACTCAGTAAAGATATAAAAATTAAAAAAAAAAAAAAAAGGAGAGCAAATTAAAAGAAGGATAATTTCATTCTTTCGTGACACCTGCATTGGGCACTGAAGCGCTGAGATGTGCAAATGCTCTGAGTCTGCACAGTGATTGCAGGAATGAAGCTTTAGTCAATACCCTTCTATGAAATCATTAAAAAGAACAAGCCAGGCTGTCAGGGATGTGTCTTTATTAATTGAGCTGACACTTTAGATTGGGAGAGAATGTGGCCGGCAGGTGCTGGTGATTGCCTTCAGCTATTAGTAATGACCCCAAGGCATTTGCTAAACGTTGCTTTGAGGTATGTTAAATGAGTTGTCAGCTCTCACCGTGCTTTCAAATCTACTGAAGCAGTGACTCAGTGAGCAGACATGCCCATCTCAACCAGGTTGGACTAGTCTAAGTGGTACTGGAAGGGCAGAGTGTGGGGTGACAGGAATGGTCCCAGGTATGGGATGTCTTCTAAATGACTACAGACTTCCAAGGTGAAAGTCCTTCATCCCAGAAAAAGACTACAGAAAGGAGATACAGATCCTGCAAACTTTGAGCAGCATGAATAAAGTAGATTGGAAATAAATGCTTATTTTTGCTCATAATAAAGCTAAGATACCTTAAGTGAAACTGTCAGGTGGCAGTTTCAGGACCAAAGAATAAACTTCTTTTAATTACAAGAAATATCTAAGCTTAACTACGCTGTCAGACATATTTGGATGGGAATGTTAAAAGCAGAGCTGGTTTCAAAAAAGCAAAATCATGATGAAAAAATTGTTTGAAAAAACTGCTGGCCCAGGACGTCTCTTAGTCATAGATATCTAGAATTTGTCCAGGGGGCCTGTACTGGAAAAGTGTCACCACCTAATGCTCTCTTCTAAGCCTCCCATGTTCACAACTTCCAAACAAAGCATAGCATGTTCTTGGTTAATCTATTTCAGCCATTGTGTTGTGTGATCATTCAGAGATTTCTGAGTGTTTGAGAGGTTGGGTAGGACTTGTTTTTCTTTGGTAATGACTTTTTCCTCCTGGATATGCCCTGTCATTAGAGAAGGACATAGCCTATTTGCTTGTGTAGGCCTACATGGATTTAAAAAATGAAATTTATCCTGAGGAACAAGCATCCTGCCCTCAGGAGAAAGAAAGCATTCTTCTTTCTTGTGAGCCCTCCCACTCACTTCAGTGAGATGATCATCATGACTAATGACTTAAAAGCAAACTAGGTGATGCACAGATACTGGAGGTTGAAGAGGATGCATGTGAACAAAACACGTTTATATTTTTGCCTTACTGGCTGGGCTAGTACAAATGTCTTGGTCACTAGAGGTGAGAAAAGGCCCTCATTCTAGGAGGTGAGCACTTGACCACTAAAGGAATAAAACAGAGTGTGACACCAGAGAAAGCTGGTATGGTGCTTCTTTTTGTAATATCAACTTTTCTTTTGTTCTGGCTGCATACTCGGAGAGGAATATTTTCTCCCCTGTTGTGGAGCTGTATTAGTTTTTCAACAAAAGGCACAAGGGGCCTGATGACGCACAGATAAAATCTTACTGAGCTGTGCTTCCTGGAATGTGGCACATCAAACAGGCCTTTGTTGGGTGGTTAAAGAGCCTGTTTCGTTTAGATGCTATTGAGACAGAACACATTGTTTTCACAAACCCTGGGAATTATGCCCATAAAATGCATTCAGCAGTTACATTTATGAGGCTCAATTCAGCACTGCTACGGTGTTGTCTGGGGACCTTTAAAGACCAGACATGAAAGCAGAGCCGTAATCCTCACGTTGAATCTCATCTGTTGTGCTGGGCTGTCTCTTGGTGTGGCACGTCCAGCTCTGTGCAGAGGGTGGCTGGGGGTCCAAGAAGCCTCTTTGCCCCTTGCTGCTGAAGTGAGGCAGCTCATGCTCTGTCTGGCAGGTTGCCTGGGGGCGTCTAGGGGCGATGGGTCATGCTGGTCATCTATCCCGGGAAGAGGCTGCTGTGGTGGAGAAGGGTTGAGGCTGTGGCTCCCTGAACAGGGCAAGCTGATGTGCAAGGCAGCAGCCAGGATTGCAGCCCCGTTTGGGCTGGTGCTCCAGGCACAGTGCCTGGGACCTGCAGCTAAAGACAACAGGTCCTTCCAAGAGCTGCCAGCCTGGCAGGGCTCAGCACTGCAGCCTCCAAGGCTTCTCCTGAGCTGGCTGTGTGTCTTGTTGGGTGGATGGTAGTTGACCTGACCAACAGGGTCAATTTCTGGGCAGGAGGGAGAGGAGGAAAGAGATCAATCTTTTATTTAATTCAGAGTAGAGTTTTTCTTTATGGATGGTATTTTCCATATAAATTCTCCCTGTCTTCATTGCCTTCTTCCCTAGCCTGTGGTGGAGTGTGGTTGAGGGTACCAATTATTTAATATTTTTATATAACACCTTGTAACAATATTTAATATATTATTATGTAATAGTTGTGCAGTGTGACATAAGTATCGTATAGTGTTACACATATTCTGTGTAACACTCTAAGTCCTTCCCCCTGCACTTTGTCTACTGGCTGTGCAGAATTGCTTTTATGTTCCTTAGTCCTAATTCCTAAAAAATGACAATAACAATATTTGGCAGTTTTAGGGAAGGACTGTCTAATCTGCTGATAAATACTGATAAGGTGTTTTGTGAGTATTAATGTGTAGGAAGATAACTTAAAGACAGATGAACGATTTCTGAAACTTCTAGAGAAATTCTATGGGTTTTGAGGGGTAAAGCGTCCCCTGATATTCCTTCAGGGCTGTTGCTGACTCCTAGGTGCAGGTATGCACTTTCCATAATTACATGTATTTTAGCACACACCTCGATCAGTTTCCTGCTTTACTGTGTAGCTGTAGGATTGCACTGCTGACACAAGAGAGTGAGTGTGTGGAGATGTTTGGTTTGGGGCTTAGAACACCCTCTGTGGGAGAGGTTTGGGTTTGGACACGATTTAAGCCACACATGGAATTGCACCTTCTGCCTCTACAGTGTGACCACTTCTGTCAGGCACTACCAGCTGTTCAGAGCCTGGGGAGAGCCTAGAGTAGCTTTGAAGTCAAGAACACCACAGGCCTCAGAAATTAATTGACTTGCTCCTAGGCTAGGAGTGGAATAGAAAACTAGCAGTATGTGCTGATGTATTTCTTACATGATTTTGACTACATGCGTCTGGCTATATAAGATACAGATGTACAAACCCATGCTGTATTGAATTTGCTGTATTACGGCTGTTGGTGGCATGTGATTGTTTTAGTTTTAGTTTGGATTTTTTTTGACTGGCGAAACTGTTGAAAAAAAGTTCAGCTGGAATGGAGCTATACTTCCAAAGAAACAAAATAAGGTTGTCTTGTTCCTGGCATAACTTTCTCCATTACCTAAACTGGTACAATCTACAACCTTGTTTTGAGTTGTACACTGTATCTTCAGCCAGCACTGTTTATGGTGCCACTACCCAGGCCTGCTGTACACAAAATATAAGTTTTCCTTATCTTTGTGTCTGTACAGTCTGCCTACATGATTTGACTAAAGCTCATGTCTTCCTGCTTGTGTTTTATTTCTTTCTTGGGACTGTTTTTGGGTTTGTGGGGATTTTCTTCTTTGCGTGGGTTGGTTTGTTTGTTGAGGTTTTTGTCATTTTGTTTGAGTGGTTTTTTTGGTTATTTTTTATTTTTCTTAGCTCGTTGATTGAGCATAAAACTTTGGGGTTTCAGATCTGTACAGCAAATTCCTTTAGCAGTGTACACTCTTGGCAGGGTGAGTGCTGTTTGGGTTCTGACACCTGGAGATGTGATGTGTCAGGGCATGGTTTTTCTGCAGGGTGTTGGCTATGAAAGCCTGCAGCCTGGAAATTGAATGTCCCCTTGTGAACACTGAGGATTTAGTGTCAGTGCTCCAGCAAAAAGCAGAGACCTCTCTAATTACCACCCTCTGGAGCACAAGGTGTGTGTGTCGTATGGTACAGAGATCAGCCTCCGTGCTCAGAAACAGACACTTGAGAAGGAAATGAGTCGCCAGGATTTGGAGATGAGTGTTGGATAATTGTGGTGTTTGGCACAGTGCACCCTGTGCTCTCCAGCATGACCTGCAGTTCTGGCTGGCTCTTCTGAGTCATGGCAGGAAGGGATCTCCTGGAGAGAGAGTGAGTGGCACTTCATGAAAATCAGGCCCCCCTTCAGGGTGTGGCAGGGGGAGTATCTTGAAATAAAAGGCCCAACCTTGCCCATCACTTTTGAAGTTAAGGAATTTAATCAGTTTATATTAATTTGTACCCACTTCTTATAATGTTTAAACATGTGCATAAATACATTGTTATGAGAAGCCTTAAAGCTAAAACTAGGCACAATGTTTTGTAGTGCTAATTGGGGAATGGTAGCATGGAAGGGCTGTGCCTTGGCACTGGGGCATATCTTAATTCTGGTTTTACAGCAGAGTCCCCTTCCTTTCCTGCTGGTCAACTTACTTTCTTCAGATAGTGAGAAAAAAATACTTCTTTCTCCCAAGTGATGTCAAAGTCTGATGGATGACCTTCCTTACACAGAAATCCTGGAAAACTACCAGCTCCAAAATACTTGAAATTTTGCAGTCTCTTTACTACCTGTGGCTACTACCAGTGCTTTTGTCTGTCTCCTTGTTTTGAGCTGGGAAGTAAAAGGCCGTTTAGTACAATGGGATCTTTTGAACTATAGCAAATAAGTGTTAGGGAAAAGGAGTGATGAAGTCCATAAAATTCCTAGATGAAAACAGTGACGGACTGTATTTACCACCGAAACCGTACTGGATGAAACAGATTAAAAACCAGGTTAGTAACTTGCTTTCCAGAGGACCTTGCTTGCAGAATTCTTGCTTGTTTGTGGTTTTTGTTTCAGTACCATACTCAGATTTAGTGTTGTTTCACATTAAGTGTGTAAATTTAGATCTACTCAGCTGTTTGTTGTGTCCTTTCAACTAATAGAAACAAAATGAATCATCTTTATTTTAGCAATGTTTTCTGTATCTTAGCTAATGAGATCTCCAGGTAGATAATTCTTGGATTAGTTACCAGTGTTTGCAAACTTTAGACCTGGATTGGGTACTTGAGAAGGTGATGAGAGCAGAGTGGAAAAACAGTGTACTAAAAGGTAGATTAAACAGCTCAGTGTGTTTTGCAACACGTGCATAAAATGGTCTGGAAAAATGTTGGCACTGCCCAGCAAAGCATCTTATGGGTAAGGAGGCTCTGTGTAACTGGAATTCACCACCTCTGCAGTTAGGCAATATGGTACTTTTTTTTTTCTTACATACTTTTACTCTTTCTTTCAGAAGGTATCTCACTTTTTTGGGTTTTTGATGTTATATTTCATGTTGATTCCTGTTGCTTTTAATACTTTACTGTCAGCTTTGATACTAATGATGGTGCAAGTGTTAATTTGGTGGCTTTGGATAAACAAATCCATTTTTGTCTCTGGCTCGGTTGATTTATCTGTAGGAGAAGTTAATCATGTTTCTCAGTGATGCGATGTAGCTTACTTGAAAGAGCTCTCTTGGAGGGATCACCACCAGTTTACTGTCACCTGTGAGTGGAATATGGACATTTGGAGCAGGATGAGATGACAGCCTATGCACAAAACCTCCCAAGTTCGTTGGGGGAAAGCGAGAGGTGGACAACATTCTGATTTGTTTTGCTGGAGGATCTGGAACTGCCTAAATAGATGATGACGCCTGGTGCCTGCATGCAAGAGACTTCTTTAATTAAAAGAGGAATCTATTAGCATAGGGATGCCAGGAGAAAGCAAAGTTATTTTTAAAGCTTCCTTTCATATCGAAACTATTTTTGAAATGCTAATGGTGGTACGTTTGCCTTCTGCTGCTGTATCATAAGCAAAATTTGCAAATGTTTAAATGCTATCCTATTTTGACGCTTGGCAACGTCCGCTCAAATTCTGCTGACATGTTTTTACAGCTTGTTACTACACGCATTGAGGCTCCAGCCTGGAGAAATACTTTGCATTGTGAATGCACAGGCATTTAGTATATGCAGTGTTTCTTCATAGCCCAACAGAAGGGTTCAGTGGTCACTGATGGAAGATGCCTGTGGTCTGCAGTTGTAGCAGAGGACCCACTGGACTTTGCCCTGTGCCATTTGCTCTGAGAGCAATTAAAATGCCTTAGGTTGTATTTTAGCCTGGAAGAAGACTTTTCTAAAGATGTGGTAATTATTTTAAGAGGTTTTTGTGCTTTGCTGATTCTGGGCAGATAACAGAAACCACTTTGAACCGGAACCACCTAAGTCCCTGGGGACACGCCTTGCAGTGGGTTGTTCTGCACAGTGGTGACTTCTTCCCTAGGGCATAAGAAATCCTCAAAAGGGATTTTTTTGTTGCCTGTTTTAGTGTCTTTATTGGAGAGTCTTCTCCTGGAATAAACAGGAAGTTTTTGGCCTCTATGGAGCGGAGCAAATAGATTATCTCCCCCTTTCCTCTGGAAGTTAGAGATGATTTCTAGGGAAGCACTAACTTTTCGGAGAGCAAGCAGTCCACTGAATCTCAAAATGCGGAGTGCACAAGTAGCTTATTGAGTTAGAACTTAAATAGCCCTGACTTGGAAACCAAGGTACATTGACTCTTATCTGTAGTTGCTGCATTCTGCTGATTTTGAATTTGCACAGCTGAGGGAGTCTTTCCAGCTCCCCTTTCACTTCCATTTGAATGGCAAGAAAATTGTGAGACCTTTCAGCTTCCTATCAGCCTCTGAACACTGGCACAGGAATATGTCTTTTCTTTTGAACTGCTCCAGTAATTTTTTTGGCGTTACCGCCAGCATTTAAGTCTTTCTGACCATGAAGATGTACAGACAGATGTGTCATAAGGTACTTCGTGTTCTCTCAGCTCTCACAGCCTTCTATACTAAGGAGATGAAGTTTTGGGAATAGGATAAGGAGAAGTGCAGCTAAAAATTAAGATAATTGGATGATAACAGTAAGGCAGTTTCTAGTTCAGTTTCACTTTGCAGTTCAGAGTTACCTTAAAGTGGAATCTGGCCTAATCTGTCTGATACCAACAGGAACCTTTTCCTTGAGGTCAGGGACCTTGGGGACCAATTTTTGCCGTTTGTATCAATCGTGAATGGTGTGAGCACTTCCAATTAACAGAGATCTACCTGGGCTGCAGTTCCACCTTTGCTGACAACTCAGATATCTGCCATCTCTGCCTGTTGTTGGGCTCTGCCAGTTAATTCAGTAACAGTAATTCAGAAAAGCCTGTGTGTGGAGCTGAGGAATGACGTGGTGCTGGGGAACCTGTGTGGCTTTTGAAGAACCCTCTTTGCATGGCTCAGCTGATAGAGCTGTGCTGTAGTTACAGGGGCTTTTATTGCATAGACCAGTTGGGTTGTATTCATAGCCTTTAAGGGGTAGCTGGTGAATGCATCTTGTATCTGCCCTGGGGATCTGAGCTGCAAGGTGTTTGTATCCCACCCATGGGTCTTTCCAGCTCCCCTTCCACCGATAGCAGCTTAAAACTCTGACATGTTTTCCTTGGCAGTTCTTTTGGATATAAGCAATTGCTGAGCATTTTGCAGACATGAAGACCTCAAGTAGGTGAGGAGAATGGTCTGAGCATTCATTATTTGAGGTTGAAAAGGATCCGCATGAGATTTTTTGAGTTAAGCTGTGGTACCTTCTGTGAAATCCTGTGAGAGCCAGGCTATGTAACTGTAGGCCAATGGACGTGGGAAAGGCAGAGGAGTATTGAGAGGCATGGACAGAAGAACAAAGGGCATTGATTGCTTGCTGGTGAGTATCTCCTGATGATCTAGCATAAGATCTAAGGAGAAGGGTGGTACAAATGATGTGATGGGGAGGAAAGGAAGATTAAAAAACCTATTAAGCTTTTGCTGTAATTATAGTGCTCTGTGGAAAATGAAAAGTTTCTTATCTTCTTACTTAGTTAAAATATGTGATTGTTCAAAATTCACACCATCACTAGAAGGTGAGTCATAAGATAATTGCAGCTGATCCGCAGGATAGCTCACATTTTCATAGAAGCAAAGGATCCTGACATCCTTTAAAAATGCTGCTTTCCAAAATACTGAAATGTACAGTGGCCTGGCTGGCTTTCCACATGTAATAAGGAATATGCACTTTTCATATAAACATGTGTGGACCATCAAAATGCAGCTGTCCTTTGGCACTGCATCTCCCCATGAGGGCTCCCTTCTGCGAACGGGAGCAGTGCTGTTCTCCCAAAGAGCAAGGGGCAGGGAGCAGAAAAAAAAAGGACGACAATTTTGCTTGTGTCTGCTTGTTCTGAGAAGCTTTTACTGTTCTCATGCTAAAATAAAAATAGCTTCCTCTTCTACTGAGCACAGTAGCATCTGCCTGCCACAGGCAGACAGTGCCAGCATCCAAATTATTGTGAATGCTCATTTGTTGGGCTGGAAGAGTAACTAAAAATGTTCTTAATGTACATAATGTAAATATGGAGTTATGTTTGTGGGTGATCAGGAGAGCAGCAGGACAGCTTGGGATGACAGTTTGAAAAATGTGGCTTTATGTGGGGGTTTACTGAGGTTCTGGAGCCAAGCTCTCTTTGTAATACACTGCAAAGTGAAAAGCTCAGGAAAAGATGAATGTGAAGGATTTAGCATCGGGACACTTTGTCAGTGATGAATGGAACTTGGCTACTTTTGCTGCTTGGCAGTTTTACCTCTGTGCGGTGCCTGTTACCCTGTGGGCCATCTATAATCACACTGGCTGTGGCTGTTTGGACCCACAGCACAAACCAGGACAGAGCAAACCATTCTGGTGTCCCACTGGTGGCTCAGCTTTTTAATCAAGTACATTACCTATCTACTGTGAAAAAGAAGCAGACATTTTCAGGTTTTTTAAAATAACTTTAAAAGGGCTGGATTTGGAGATACAACATTCTTTTGGACTGTTATAAATTACTTTTGTTATCTTGGATGAAATGAATGTTGGAGTTCATCCCTCTGAAGGACACCATTTATTTGTTGTTATCCTGAAGCTTGCTTCAGTTTTTACCCTGGCATCAGTCCTAGTGTAAGTAAGGGGAGCTGCAGTGGCTTCATTGCAGATGGATGAACTTCCAGGCTGGGCTGTTGGGAGGGTGCAGGCTCACTGTGCCAGAGGACCAGCTTTCCCTTGCTTCTGGAAGGGGAGGAGCAGCACTAGCTGTGAGCTGACTGAGAGGCTTAGGATGGAGCAGCAAGGAGCCTGACAGGAACAACCATCAGCAGGAGCTGCAACAACATTATCTGCCAGAATTTTATTTTCCTGGGAGATAGGGATTCCCCAGTGCTTATGACAGGGTAGTCCTGTGCTTCACATCCTTGCTTGCTCCTGGGGAGCTTTCCTGAGTTTCTTCTCATTTAGGAGTTGGATTTCAGTGATCCTTGTGGCTCCCTTCCAACTCAGGACATTCTGTGATTTAGTCTTTGCCAGTCATGACTCTTAAGTACAGATGGAGCCTGATTTTGCCATCGCTTCTTGACAAACCTTTCCAGGTCAGAAAAGAATCATTCTTTTCTCAAAATTTCTGGCCTTGGTTACCCACAGTGGCCGCATGTGCAAGACTGGTCAGATTTTGCACTCCCGCCTGAAACGAAGCAGTGGATTTAGAGGCAAGCAGTGGGTTTAGAGGCATGCCTCTGTGGAAACAGCTGTATTTATGCTAGGAGAGAACACTTCCTCCTTGCCTGCTCCTCCCAGCAGAGCTCTCTGCAGCCCTGCCAGCCTTTTGTGGAAGAGGAGTGGCAGCCGCTGGCAGGGTGCCAGGCAGACTCCCGGTGCTGCCTCCAGAGGCTGTGTGAGGATGCTCCTGCTGCCCCTGGGGAGCAGGAGGGTGGCTGGAAACCAAATCGGTCGCTGATGATTGCTCCTGATATGTGCCAGCATAAGTCTCCCTGCAGTTTGGGGCTGTGTGATTTCCAGGGCTTTCAAAATTTAGCAGTTCCTCCAGACTACAGAAAATGTGCATAATAAGGAAAACCAGAGGAGAAAAACGTCACTGCCTGCCATGCTACCTTGCATGGTTCATCAGTAATGCCTCCTTTAAGAGACCACCTGGAATTGGAGAGATCAGGCACCCACATCTGCCAAAATACCTCACCCTCAGCTGCAAGACCAAAACAATCAGGATTTCATTGTCCCTGCCATACACCTGAGTTCTGTCCAGATGGTGCACATAGACAGCTGGTGTCTTGGGCATTACAGTCCTTTAGGGAAGTTTGTCTTTCACACACATCCCATGTCTCTCTTACTTGCCTGGGAGCTGCATTTTTGCATTCTTGTTATTTTAGATGTATAATGACAGGCTTTTAACAGCACATCACACAATTAGCTCTGAATGCATAATTTAAGTCCACTGCTATGAGTATGGGAAAGTGCCTTGCCCTTGCTTAATGTAACAAGTGAAATGCAACGTATTAAACTCAGCATGGTAAAATAGATGTCTTTGTCTTAGAGCAGGTCCATATGAATGTTCCTCAGAGCTTGCTTTGCTGTCACTTGCCAGTTTGTACCATACTGGTTATAATAGATTTTGCTAGAAAAGTTTTTGCCCAGAAAGATCAAAGTTCCAGTTAGGGCTCAGTGGTTCCAGTTTTACTGCCTGTAGTGGTCTGCATGGCAATAATAGTATTCACAGATGTTTCAGCATCCATAAATTACAAACAAGCATCATGCAGTATTGACTGGTTTGTTGAAGAGTGGGTGCTGGCATAGTGTGAATGTGTGTTGGGTGTCTGCCTGGAGCACTGGTGTTGCTGGAGCCCAAATGTGATGCTACAGGCTCTACTGATAGAGTAAGGAGCAGCTTAGCAATATTTTCATTCCATTGCCCTGGTGAATAGCTTCCTGTAGCATCATTTGTTTTGGGATGAAAATGTTACTGTTCAGTGATACGAGACATTAAGAAAATACTCCTGTGTTTTGTTTCTAAGCTGATTAAAAATGTGGGGGAGAGGATATTCCCTTCTGGGTTTGGCAGTTCCAGAAATAACCGTGATTCGAATCTTCATGGCTTTCATGTTGTCGCTGAGATTTGGTTGGTTCAAGCAATTGAGAGCAATAGAAATGGTTCCAGGCTGTAAGTCTGTCTGAATTTGATAGCTGTGCTTTTCAGCCATGGTGGCACACGTCTCCTTTCAGAAGAGGTGTGCAGCTATTGCACAATGTAGTAATGCACTCAAGCTTTTTCAAGCCAGGTTGCTTTATCTTTGCTCCTAAAGCTCTGGACACGACAGGTCCTCTTGACTTTTCTACCAGCTTAGTGGTGCCAGATTTTAATTTGCTCCCAGTTGAGCTAAAAGCTTGCCTGACCTCAGTGAGAAGAGGATCCTATTCTGTACAGCTTTGCACTTCAGTGGGATAAATACCATGTTCAGGCACTTGCAGACCATACAAATCCTATCACTTTTCTTTGTGAATAAGCAATATACTGGCTCTTTTATTCAGGACCAGAGTAGCTGAAATAGAATTTATTGTATTTAAAAAGGAGTTCCGCTGCCTTTGTCAGCAATAACAGGTTACCATTAACTGCTCTAGGCAGCAATTTTCTCATTAGGTGTTTTAATGAACACAGGTTTAAATTTCTTCTAATTTCCAACTTCCTTGTGATAAACGCAGCTAGATGTACAGGAACCGTGGCTTCCAGAGCAGGTCTTGGTTCTGAATGTAGGCTGCATTAATGAGTGTAGGAATTACAATACCAAACTCATCAGTTCAACTAAAATGCCATATGGACGAAGGGAAAAGGTCTTTATTTCTAAAGCTTTTTTTTTTTTTTTTTTTAAAAAAAGAGAACTTATGTAGCAAAGAGTTGCCATAGGGATTTTTGGTTAACAGAGTAATTACACTATTAGAACAGACTGGGCAGCAGCTATGCTGCCATGCTGGAAAACATACTGTTGCTTCACTGTGCCCATGGAAGAGATCTTTTGGGGGTGTGCTTCGGGTCGTAGGAAAGACTCCTTCCTGTTGTTATTTTCATAAGTTAAGCTACTTACCTGTCTCTGATATTTCTTTTTTTCTCATATCTTCCTTCTTTTCCATATTCTGTTTTTCCTCATCTTCCATACTGGAGGTGAAACCAAAGGAGAAATTTTTGTGGGACAAATTAATGGAAATACTGTAAATTTTGAGCTTTTTTTTAAAAAAAGTAAACTGCTGTTTTCCAACCCTTTGGTATTTTCCATGTCTCTGATACTGACAGAGGTGTCCGGCTTCCCCATGTGACAGCCTCAGAAGGAGCCATGGAGGGGACCTCCACAACATTATTCCTTCACCTGCAGTTTGTTTTTTGGTAACCTGGAGATTCTTGTATATTTTAATTCAGTTAGTGGCTGGTTGTCCTTTCTCCTTGCTCACTCTCCTTTTACTGCAGCCCTTCAGTGGCAAGGTTTTTCCTCTGATGTCACTTTGATTCTCCTTCCACTCTTCCAGTTCTGCCTTCACTTCTCTCACTGCTGCTCCTTCACCTCCCTCCCACCACTCCAGGCCCTGGGTGCTGCTGGGGTGGATGTGGGAGAGTGGAGGTGCAGTGTTAGTACCTGATGTGCTTATGTGCTCTAGCAGGGAATGGGATATCATGACCCAAGGGAACACACAATACCTAATTATCTGTTTTTCAGGTAAAACTTAAGCTATATACTGTGTTGCCCAGAAAGTAACTCCCATATTCTGTGCCAGATGGTCCTCATACAGTCTCCATTTGTGGCCTGATGTTCCAGCACTGCTCTCTGTGCTGCACCCTGCAGTGGCACTATTGATGTTTAATTATTGCAGTTCTCCCAACTGAAACACAAGTACTCTTCCTTAATCTTTGTTTAAACACCTCAGTGCCTAATGCAACTCACTCTTAATTAGCCAGCTTCCTTCAGTTACTCTTAATCCAACCCAAATGCTTTTGTACACTGCAGTTTCACTTAATTTCTGCAGGAGATGAACAGTTTACCCTTATTACTTGTCAGCTGGGTAAACTGAAAAGATAGATCGCATCGACTCTCTGAGCTCCACTGAAGGCTTCCCTTGCCTTAGGTGTAGCATCCAGCTTGTCATGGTTTGTAGGCGAACGTGTGGCCTTTTTGCTGCTGCTGTCTGGGAATATGAGGCACAGTAGCTATTCATTTTCAGAGTATTTCTAGGTTAGGTTCAATTTTCAATCACTTACATGCTCAGTGTATCTGACCTAGCATATTTGTTGGCTGTTCTCAAAGGTTTGGTTCAGATGTTTTTAAAGACACTCAAAATTCTTTTCAATATCTCTGGATTTTTGCCCTGTTTTAAGATGTCTATATTCTGCTTTTAACCTAACAGAGGGAAAACAATTTTCACAGCTTCTGCTACATAGCTGTCAGTTTTGGTATCGGAGAGGCTTGGGGGTTGCTGTACTATGAGGGATGACTCCCACTATTTCAAAATGATGACAGGGAAAATTTAGGAATGCTGAAAGAAGCAAAGACATATTGGCAGTCTTTCCTCTGGCAAAAAGTAGAAACCAGTCCGCTGGCATTTCAGAAATATCAGCTTCATGTTACAACGAGAACACTTTGTTTCCTCTTTGGTGTATGCTGAAAATCAGATATTTAACCTCGAATCAAATTTGGAAGAACTTTACTTGAGCATCAGTCACCATTTTATCTCAGATAAGGCTTATAAATTAGAAGAAATGCTTTATGCCAGAGTGTAATAATTTCAGGTTCGTGGGCGGATTGGCCATGGGATGCACAAATTTTGAATTATCTGTAGTCTTAGGTATACGAGCAGAAAGTCAAATCTAATCTTGGCTGAAACAGTTTTTGAAAACAAATTCTGAAGTGTTGTGCAAGTTTGGCAAATCACTTTAAAAGGGGTCTTAGAACATGAAAATGTGAATAAGTAACCTGATTTTTTAAGGCTTCCAGTATTTGCAGCACCAGCTGTAGTCTGTGGTTTTAATATGGGGATATAACATGGACAAAGATGTATGGCTTTGGCTTTCTAAATGTGAAAATGTCTATCTTAACTTTTTCCTCTGCATTTGTGTAAAACCAAAGCAAAACTTAACTAATACTGACATTTGTGTTTGGTTTTTTTTTTACCCCCAAAGCTGCAATATTCTGTGTAACGAACTTACCTACATGTAAGTTCTGCAGAAGCAGAGTTGAGCAAGTCTTTGTGGTCAACACTGTGGCTTTCCATGTTAACTGAAACATGGGGTTTATTCCTTCCTATTTTTAAATGGATGGGGTCAACAGATTAATTTCCTGTCAGAAGGTCACGTGAATGAGCATGGGAGAACAAGCTTCTTCAAGTCTTTTCCTGTGCCTGTTAATTTGTTTCAGAAGCAGCCCAGTAATAGACTGTTTTCCTCCTCATCATGAAGATAGCTGCAGCTGTCCAGGAGGTCCTATCCATATCAGAGGGTGTGGCTGGCAGGACACTGGTTGATATTCCTGAAGACACCATGTGCCCAGAGCTGCACTTCCCTCGTGTTCATTCTGTGCGCTGCCATGTCCGTGTTTGCCTGCATCCCTCCCTGGCAGCTGGTGCTTATGCCCATTTGACTATATTTCATAGCAAATGCGTGGCTCATTTTACACAAATCTTTCCTATCCCTCTGTTTGCCTCCTAGAATGTTCCCAAGGA
The DNA here is from genome assembly GCA_013396875.1 of Vireo altiloquus. Classification (NCBI taxonomy): domain Eukaryota; kingdom Metazoa; phylum Chordata; class Aves; order Passeriformes; family Vireonidae; genus Vireo; species Vireo altiloquus. The sequence goes on from VZRF01005754.1 coordinate 918,907, forward strand.
TCCGAACTGGAAAAAAAAGACTATGCAAAATAGGCAGCATTTGGCTAATGAACACCTCCATGCAAGATTTTACACCAAGCACATTTCCCTGAAAATAGTCTATTTGGCAAGCAGTGAAGTTCTTGGAAAGAAATACTAATGATGTACTAAGCAGGGGAAGCTCTGTGTGTGCTTGTGATTTGGAAAAGTGAGAAGAGTCTTTCTAAATCTTCGTTTCCTGGGAAATTAAAAACATTTTAATGCTTCACAACTTGAGCTCAAGCAGAATTTAAGTAGGGGAATGTGTCTCAGAGTCAGCAATGGTGAGAATGAATAAGACAGCAAGACAGCTGAATCTGTGAGGTGTAGTTGTGAGCAAGTGGCGGTATGAAGAGTAGATGCCAACCTTGTTATCACAAAGAAAAGCTTTTGTCTCTCATTTCTACAGACGTGCCCTGGAAGGCACTTGCCATGAACAGGAGGAACCTGCAGCATTAATAGCATGCAGAAAGACTGTTCTGATGCAGAGAAAGCACTAGGTGCTTGTTGTTTCCTGTAAAAACTAAAATGGAGGGAGAGGATGCCTGAGGAGTAGTGAGGAAAAAGCTCAGACTAAGTTCAACTGAAGTGTTCCCCCCCAAAAAAGGAGGCTAGTGGGGCAAGTTCACTTTAATCACTGAACATTTGGAAAATGATCCTATGGATTGATAGTAGTATGGTGACATCTTGCAGCGTAGATGTTGACAAGAATTAGGTAAAATAATTCTAATAGCTTACACTACTTGGAAGGAGAAGGTTCTGATTGATTTTGTCTCTCTGTTGTCTGTCATATGGGTGCAGAATGGTGGGACATGAACATGGTGGAAGATTCAGGTGTCTGGGTGACCTTTGCCTTCATCCTGCTGAGCCAGCGTCATGAGGGGAAGGGGAGGAGCAGCAGCCTGCCCGAGTGGAAGCCCCCATGGTCAGGACATGGTACTTCCCTGCTGAGAGGGTGGGAGAAGGGGTCACTCTCCATGCAGATTGTGGAGCAATGTGAGAGGCAGCTGTGGCTTCTTTTCTTTCTGGCTCCTAAGGTTTCTTTGACCTGAGGGCTGAAGGATACACATAGGAGAGGAAAATGTGATCCTAAGCAGAAATCCCTTGAATCTTTATTTTCCATGAGATATTGAGGAAGGGTCAGAGGTTCTGGGAAGAAATGTCCAGTATTTTGATCAGCGAATGAAATACAATTTATTTGTGGGCCTTTATTTCATTTCCTGTTTTTGAGATTAAGGGATTTGCAGTAAGGAGATGCATATTCCAGCTCAGTTTGTGACTTCAGACCTTTGGTGCTGGAGGTATACTCTGTTTACAGAACTGCAGTTGACCTCTTTTAAATAAACTAAAAGCACTGGAAATGTATTTCTGGCTTGCAGAGTTCAGGATGTCCCATCTAAAACATGCATTCACTTGAATAGCCTAACAGTCACAGTAATTGCAGTTGTTTTTCAGCTTTCAATGGTAGATGTGTTCTTTATGGATGAGTTTTTGAGGGAGGCTGGACCTACAGAATCTGCTATTGCAACAAAAAACCCAACCAAAAAACCAGCAGGCCAGTACTTGGAAAGTTGATGCATTGCACTTGAATGTCACAGTGTTGGAGTGGTTGTGGGCAGGTGTCAGTTTTGCATCCTCCTGTTAGTCTCCATGCAGGTGTCTGGGACCTGCATGGACTGCAGCTCTCAGCTGGATGAGAAGACCACCCTTCTTCTCACAAGGCTGTGGTGGCCTTTTCCAAGGAAACCCAGTGGGCTGGACACAGTCTGGAGCATCTGCATGAGAAGAAGCTTGTGGCCCTGCTAACCGAAGTAGACCCTTGGGCAGGGTGGGCAATGGCCTGTGGGGAGCTGCAGGTTCACAGTGGGGTGCTGGTGGCTCCCATCTGGCAGTGGGTGCTGCCCTGGCTGGAAGGAGAAATGCACTGGGCAGTGCTCCTGCCATGAGCCCTGGCTCACTGAGTGCCCTCAGGCTTCCCTTTCCCCACTCTGGGTGGAGCTTGAGGTAGCAGGCTCGTGTTTGATGTTGGAGCCTTGGTTTTCTTTTCTTTTTCAGTGAAGTCCTACTAATGAAATTTGTCAGTGAAGTCTTCCTACTTTGTACCCTTTTCTGCAACAGCCTGTGTCAGAAACTCATTTGTGGTAAAGAAAACTTCCTGTTTTGCTTGATGTTGTCTCACCGAGTCTTGTGTTCCCTCCATGCTGGCAGAGGTGCATAAAACTGTCCAATTTGAAAAGCATTCAGAAAGTGAACTTTAGGTTTCTCTAACTGGTTGAAATTATCTCTTTAGCAGATTACCAAGAAATGGAAGTTCATTGAGATATCTATTGAGTCGCATCCCTTAGATGTTTCTAGATGAAAAAATAAATTTCTACTGAGTTGTAGAAACATCAGTAAGTAACCTGACTGGAATTATTTGTTAGAAGAATGAGCAATGGATTTTATTTTGACAGAGGCAAAACAAATTATTATGATAAAATTTGACTGTCTTGGGCTTTCTGAAACTGGTACTGCCCTCATGCCTTTGTTTGGTTTTGTTGGGTGTTTTTGCTGTTTGTTTGGGGGATTTTTAGCAAAACTCCTGAGAGTTAGGTGTGAGAAGAATAGTTCGCCCGCTGTGAAATAAAGGACTTAAAGACATATTTTTAACTGAATTTTTTCCACTTAAAAATATTTTTGTTGTACTCTAGTCTATTGAAATCAGCAACTCTATGAAGATTTGCATCAGCTTGGAGACAGAACATTTTCTTGATACATTTTTAATTCCAAACTCTTAAAAGTATATGTACTTTTTAATAGAAAGAAACCTTTCATTTTAAGGTATGTGCAAAGACTTTTTGTGGACACTTAAATAATCTAAAGTCACCTGGAATTTCTTTCTTTGTGAAATTTTATTTAACTTTCCACATTTTGGAGAAAAATGTGTTGCCTTCAGATGAACAGTCTCTTTTTACTCCCATTAAATTCTATGTGGAGGTGTGAATATATATAATTAGAGACTTGGGGATAGGCTGTGAAATAGAAAATGAGAGAGCAAGACTTCTCCATTTCTGAAGTCATCTCAGTGTCATCCACTAATTAAAGTGACCTTCTTGTACCTGGGATATTTTTTGGCCGTGAAAGTACTGCAGCATCTCCAGACAAGCATGGAGCAGAGGGAGCTTGAGGCAAAGCTTTTGGCTCTCACAGGAATGGAGTCCTGAAAGATGATCTGGGAGGTGCTATGGCTGGTTTCAATGAATCTGAAGCATATAAAGTATATTAAAAACACTGTAGCTCTTTGGAGAAGGTGCAGCTGAATTAAGTGCATGCCAGGAGACCATGGTGTTGGGCAGAGCTTAGTGTAAAGCAGACTATTATTTTTGTGGGATGAGGCCGAATATATTGTCACACCTGTGCAGCTCAACAGAAGTTATTTTTTTATAAAAGTACATTTATCTGCAAATTGTGTTGATCTTAATTTCAAAACAGCAGGAATGTGCTGAACAGACTAAGTAAAACGTGAATAGTCACTTGACAGATGAGAAAGGCTCTGTCGTCTTTGTATTTGTTCACATAGGCTCCTGTGTAAAGCTGATGCTTTCTACTGTACACAATTTTGAAATAGCTTTTAATAATCTGACCTCAGGTGTTGTACGTAACTGTCAAGTAGTAGAAGCCTGAATCAGACTGAGAGATTAAAGTTTCTATACAGGGAACAAAGTTCAGATTTACTATCTATAAAGAACTTACAGTAATTGCAACCCCAGGTGTAAGAATGTTGAGCCACTGTGCAGGGTGTGGGTAGGCAGCAGTTACAGCAGAGATGCTGTAGATAGGAGAATGTAGATGCTTTATCTTGCTCTTCTCTTGAGACTTGGTGCGGTAACAGAAACCTCAGCCTGTGCTAACGGGAGCAGAGGTTCTTGGGGACTATGCAGCAGATATTTTCAGTGCATTAGAGGTATTAACCTGTCAGTCAGCTTGCAAGAACAAACTGATTTCTTTTGAAGAGAATCCTGTAACACTATTTTTCATGAGTACCCTGCATTTTCCAAGAAATGTCAACTAACACCCACAAAATTTTCATTTATTCAGCAACCTAGGGTGTTGGTGTTTGTCCTGCTGTAATTAGTTACCTGCAATGAAGCACAACACAGCTGTTAGGCACATGGAGGTGAAAGTATGTGTATATATTCCTTTGTAGACCTTCATCTTTTAAAAATGTTTGTGCAGGTCCATACCTGAGCCTTGGTCAGTGACTTCCCTTCACCAGATGGCCAAGAGCTCTTTGTTGATACAGACTTCAGTTGGGTGGTGCTCTGCAAATTTTATGCAAAAGAATAGCTAGTATGGACTTAATGTACACTCATTAATTGTCTTTTTCTCTTTTATCCCTTCTGATGGAGAGGTTTAAGGGATATTGAGCCCTGGGGAGCTAGATTTGCCCTTTTTGGGGAAGGTGGGAATGCTGATCGATGACCATCCGCAGAGCTTGGGTAGGTCATGGCTGTCCTTGGAGGAAAGCAGTATTGCTTTGGCAGAATATCCATCTGTTGTTTTCATACCTTAGCTGTGAGTTCTGGTTTCTTCGCTGCATTACTGTCAGTGTTTAACAAGGCACGTCACTAATGCTTGTCTTGTGATCCCTCATCAGTCAAAGCCACATTTGCAAGGAGCAGGGGAATACGTCCCAGTCTGATGGACCATCCCAGACCAGTTAGTCTGGATGGACTTTGTAAATGCCGTGGAATTAATTGTATAGTTGTGTGACAACTAAATGCTTTTAAAAAATACTTTTTGTAATAACTTGCTTATGTTTGCATTGCAGCTTATGGGTCTTTGTCCCTGACACAGCAGGAAGCACACTCATCCTGTAGGAATGATACACTGCTGGGAGAGGGAGTGCAGAGGAGGGACACAGGACCTCCTTCCTGGCTGTGCCCTTCTCCATTCTGGTGTCCTTTCCCCTGCCTCCCACCTGTGCACCCTGGTGCCTCCACTGAGTGGAGGAAGGCAGAAATTAATCTGGAGGGGAAATTGTTCTGCCTGAGTGGGCAAATAGAAAGAAACTGTCTCATTGACTGGGATGCTTTAATCTCTTTTTATGAGCTACCTGGAGTGCAGAGCCCTTTATTTGACCCACCATCAGAGCTGGCAGGGGCACAGCAGGATCTCTGCTAGTTTGAGCTGAAGGATTTACTGGCTTTTGCCAGCTGCATTCCCCTTGGCATCCCCCTTGGCAAATCTCCCTGTGAGCAGAACTGAGAGCAGGGTGTCTTGGTGTGTGCAGCTGGATGCAGCCCCCGGGAAGCCTGGCAGCAGCTGTTACCCAAGTGCTGCTCTGTGGCAGGGCTGGGCTCTTGCTTCCCCTTCTGGTCTAGGAAGGCCCTGTGCACTCCAGAGCAGATGGGTGGGAGCGATGCCCATGTTTCCCGAAGGTTCAATCCTGCAGGCCCTTGTGTGGGCCAAGGGCTGCCTTCCCCTCACTGCGCGCTGGCAGTGTGCCTGGTGAAACTCTGCTTGCACGTGGGCTGCATTTAATCTGTATGAAAGGAAATGGTGCATCCTTGTTTACCTTTCACCTTCCTATGTCCTCCTGCAATTGCTCCCTCATCCCTGTTGAACTGCAGCCCTTAGGCCAGGACTTACCATCGTTTTGGCCGGGGTGTTCCTGCTGCAGCAGGATGAGCTAGCAAGGTCCTTCTGTTCCTTAGCCTCACTGGATCGATAGGCCCCCTTCTCCTTCCCTGCTCTCCTCCAGGCAGGGGAAGAGGCTTGGCTCTCCTTCCTCAGAATATTCATTTTGTTGACCTTGACTATGACCACTTATTTATAGTGTGTGCCTAAGCTGTGCTGTTTGACCTCCATATGTGGCTGGGGGAAAACTCTGTGTGTGCCTGAGAGGCTGACTGTGGGCACACTGAGCTTGCTCAAGAGAATGAGTTTTAGTCTGTAACAGGTGCATGAAAAGGTTTAAATGGAAGATCAATGGCAGGCTAATGATCATAGCCAGATTAATGGTTTTAAACCCCTATTTTTCATATCTTGCAAATTAATATAAAAATTTGCAGTTTCAAAGGAGATCTTGAACAACGTAGTACAAGTGTTAAATTTAGCATGAATTGGGGGAGAATGGGGAGAGTGCTGCATATGGTCATGTTAAACACAGAAGCCATGAGGGAGACAGGCCACTGTGTTCCCACAGCCACAGTGCTGAGAATGGAGAGGGATTCATGGGAAAACTGAGGACATGTACCCTTGAAATCCTGGTGGGTTTGTTACTCTTTCCACAGAAACCTTGAACCTTTTGTTTAAAGTAAGATGCTCACATCAGTGGGAAGCTTAACAGCACTCAAAACAGCTCCCCACCCACTTTCCATTTTTGTTGAGGGTGAAAAATACAGATAAATGGAGCTTGATAAGGTCAATTAATTTAATGTAAGTCTTGAGTCTGTTTTGCGATTAAATATACTTTCATTTCTCACAAACTCTTTTCCCCTTCAATTTTAAAATTACTCTTGTATAGCATGGGAAATGTCTTAAACCCACCACCCCATACAACAAACAGCACATGGAGTAGTACAGAGAAAAAGAATACTGCTGTTATTAGGCTTTATCTCAAACTATATAATTTACTGTTACTGCTCTGAGTAATTTCTCTTTATTGTTAACGCAGTATTTATTTTTAATTATTATTAACTCACTTATTCTGTGTTAATAACGTGACTGATGAGCCAGTGTCTTTTCTGAGTGTCTTTTAAATTAAATTTCCTTCTAAGATTTTTTTTTTTAGAAATTAGAATAATGCAAGCAATGTTAACAGTCAACCTTTTAGGCCAACTGTTGCCTCTTTTTTTTCACACACCTATCAGTGCTGTGCAACATCTTGTTGCAACATCTGGTTTCTGCCATCACACAACTGTTTACTAACCACTAATTATAGCACTCAGCAGTAGAAAAGAAAATGTTAAGCATACTGTGTTGGTATTTTTAAGGGTAACTAGCTGGTTTTATTTCCTACTACTCTTGTAGTTGCATGTTGCACCCCAGTGTGTTCTGCGGAAGGTTGTTTATATCTCCCATGCTAACATCTTGTCAGGCTGTGGCTGTTGTTACTTTTCTGATGACAGGGCTATAAATTAATTTTGAATTGGATAGCTCTGGGAGACAAAACCCCCACATGTAAATAATGGTCCCCATAAACAGATGAAAATTTGTGTTTGAACACCAACCATTGTTTGTGACTTCATTTTTAATATTTTTTTTTTAATTTAATACATCTCAATACAGCTCAATAGAATTGAGCTTCACACTTCTCAAAGGGAGCCAAGTTTCAGCATAGGTGAATTACTCAGGGCACTGGAGGTTCATGACCTGAGTAAGCAAAATCTCTCAGATTAGTCCTAAAACCAGCTGGGCTGCCACTGGGGAGGGCTGGCAGTGCATAGCTGGAAGGGGCATTGCAGTCTTGGTGTCTCAAGAGCACATCTGTGCTAACCAAGTCATTGGGTTTTGCTGTGTCTCTCTCTTTCATCTTTCTTAATATATTTATAGAAGAGAAGTACTTCCAGACACATCTTCCTGCAAAGAGGACTTGTGAGAAACATTATGTGCTTTCAAATATGGAATAAAATGTACTTGCTGATCAATTTTCTGTCCTCATTAAGTCTCTCAGAGGTGAGTTCAAGGGAAAGAATAAATATGGGAAGAGTTTGGAAATGAAGTCTATTTACAATGAAAAAAGATAACTCTAGAACAGTGAAAAAAGGCTGAAACTCAATGGCTGGAGAGATGGAGAACAGACTCGATTATCCTAATGTTGTGCAGCTGCACTACCACATGTATTGTTTTCACTTTACTATCAGATATTTAATGCATGTGGGTAGCCTGTGTTCTCTCTTTGTTTGTTCTAAATATTTCCTATGTGTAATGCAGTAAAAGATGTTCTCAGTTGTTAGAACAGAACAATTTGATAGAGCAAAAAAACACCCATCAGTGTTTGTACACACTACAAATTTAATGACAGAAACAGACTAATAATAGAAAGTTTATTCCTGTAATAAAGGAAAGAAAAAAAAAAGGCAAGCAAACTCATACTTTGAATCTGGAATTTCAGTTTAAGGAAAAAAATTCTTCTTATAGTGATCCACTTCTAGTAATTAGTTGGTTGTGTGCACTTTTAGACCAAATTTGCATACAGTGTGCAGGGTGAATCATTCCCGCCTGTTCCTGGATGCACAAGTGAGATTATTTCTGTGTTGTGTTCCTTGAAATTCCAAGGGTGTACAGAAGAGTATCTTTCTAGTGTCTACCAAGCAGGAATGTGTCTGTAGCCAGCAACGTCCCAGAGGATCAGGTCCAAAGCTATGAAACTCAGTTTTTCACTATATAGGCTACTCCAGTGGGGTAGGTAGGGGGGGAGAAAGGGGCAAGATGAGTTTTTTTCTTGAAGGGAAGTTAAACTAAATTGTTCCCTGTTTGAGGTGAGGCTCATTTGTTAGATTTGAGCTCATGGTGAGACAGGCAAAAGTAATGTTAATGCACAGCTATATATTACCAGTATTTTCCATTTATCTGACAGATGAAACAATGCTGATAAATTTTACCGAACAAATGAAGTAATTGTGCATTATCTTGTGATGTAGTCCTTACAAGAAAGAGAAGTATATAAATTTAAAGACCACATAAATGAAGGAAGATGAGGATAAACACTCAGATAATTCTGCTGGTTTTCCACAATGTTGCATGATTTGCTATTTTATTCTTCCATATTAATGTTAAATTTCAAGTTGCAAACTTTGTTAAAACAATCCTTCTTCCATCACCAGTTTCTTGTATTTGCTGGTGTTTCATTATGTGAGCTAATAATTCTTGAGTTTAGGGAAGAACAGTTTGCTTTCTCTCCACACATTGTATTTTGACAGACATAGCATACATTCATTTCACTCTTTTCTCTTGCTTCTGATTTTCTTAGAATGAAAGAGAAAGAGTTAAATATGTGAGGGGGGGAAAAAAAGAAAATGGATAAGCATCCTTTATAATGTTTGCTGTTAGGGAGGATAAAAGGAGGATTCAGCATAGAATGCCCCATTAGGCACATGCTAGTGAACGGGCAGTTTAGTTTTAGTTGCCTGTTTCCAGCAGGAGGAAGTACCTTTAGTGTGAAGAGACTTCTCGGGTTTTGCGGCAACCCTGGAAGCAGGATGTGAGGAGCAGGCTTTGCTTTCCACCTGCTCTGCTGAGTGTGTGCAGGCTTTTGGAGTTAAGGTTTCACATGACCCTGAGATTGTCTCAATTACATAAAGGATGAGAACAAATCCTGACCATCTCCAGGACCCAGGGGAAGATTTAAGATGCTTTGTCATATTTGCTCTTTTCCTTGCTCTTTATCAAGCTTAGGTCTCCCTAATCTTGATAAGGGCCCCTTGAAATACAGATTACAAGTTAGGCCTGCTCAATGACAATACTTTGTCAGTTAGCATCAGGAAGATAAGAGCAATTGGATTGATCTTTAGCCTCTACATGCAGTGGAATTCTTTGTCATCCTTTCTTTGTCATCTCAGTAGACTGCGGAGGGAGATCAGTGTCAGTATCAAGGAGGAGGGGGACTTTCAGTGAGAGAAGAGTGGGAAGGTGAATTCCATCTTTTGACTCGCTCCTTGCTGCATGTCCTTCGGAGTCAGCAGTTTGGTGTGTGAGGTATTTGCATGCAACTTACGCTTTGGAATATGCATGTCAGAAGCTATTTGCACTGGGAAGACAATAGGTCAAACACATTCCATATTTTTCCATATGCTTCATTTTGAATATATGCAGAATAACACTGCTTTTATATAGGCTGCTTTTTGACTGTGGTAAGTGTCTCAATGTTGGTTGGAGCTCAAGAATTAAGTAATTTTAAACGGTTTAAAATCTGAGATAGCTGAAGTTATTTTTAACGTGTGGGCTGTGATTTGGCTCTCCACAGTCTATGTCTTCTCACCCAGTTTTATCCATTGTAGCATGGCTGATAAAGAGCCATGTGCTCTTTATCATGTGCTGTGCGTTCTTTGTTTCAGCCATGAGGATGCTGACTTCCTCCCTTTTATTTCAGGAGGTCATTAGTGCTGATGAGATTACAGGTTTATGATTTCAGGTCCAAGTCATTATTCCTAATTTAATCAATGCATTTGAAAATGTTTCCTCTAATAAAATTGTAATGACTTTACATGATTTGCCATGCTTATCAAAAACATGGTTTTAACATTTTTGTATTTTGACGCACTGAGCTTCTGGAGGAGAGTACACATTAGTACATCATTGCTGGGCCAATTTCCTGCCTCTCTGTCTCTCTCTGCTGTAAATCAGAATAACCTAGTCAGTGTAATCACAGTGATGTACAGCCAGTGTGGCACTGGAGTCAGGCCTTCACAAACAGCATAAAATCCTGGGAGAGGTCCCTCGTGCAAGCATGATTACTTCTCTGCCGCCACCTTCATCATTCAGCTGGGTGCTTCGCCTCCATATGAAAGAGATTATCAGCGGGCTCATGATAAAGGAAAAAATAACTATCCATAATGTAGAGGCTTGACTGGGGAAGTGGCTTTTATGTTGCAAGGGGAATGAGATTAATAGTCTCCCACAGTTACTAAGGTAAGGAGAAAGCAGTAGTGTTACAGCAGAGCTGGGTGTTTGTTTAGAGGCTTTTGAAGAAAATTCAACCAAATGCTTGGTTTTCAGTAATGCTCCTGAAATGTCCTAGGACTACTATTTAATTCAAATTACCCCTCTCTTAAACAGTGTACTGTGTGCATTTGGGTTCAGGGAGGTGAGGAAGGACCAGGGGGCATGAATCTACTGTATGCCAGGTGGATGAGTCCCCTGTGTGAACACACAACTGCTGCTGCTCCATGTGCTGCTCCCCCAGGTAAGCTTCTGTGGGTTGGAGCAGGAATGGAAATCGAGTGAGTGATTTTGATCTTGCAGGTGATGAACTGATGCAAGGGGGGAGGATTTGACTTGTCAAGGTCGAATGAGGGGTCTGTGGGAGGGCTGACAATTTTATTAGCTCTTGGCCTTGCTTAGCATCCAGAAAGCAGGGTGGTGGAGTAGAACGTGTGGATGTAGTTGTGATAGAGGGGCTGCTGTCAGGCTGTGCAATGCACTGGCAGCAGAGGGGTGGGATTCCCTGCATGGACTTTGCGGGTGTTACTGTTCCTCACTGCTCCTGGAGAGGAAAAACCTCCCTATAGTGCTTAGGATATAAATGACCAAGTCCTGCCCTCTTCCTCTAACCTTAAGCCACTTGCTCCTTCTCAGGCAACAGTCTAAAAACAATGTGTGGGTAAAAACACCGAGAGGTTTTTGCCTGCGTGTTTTAGCAGCGCGGTAGCTGCGGATACGGCAGCGTAACTGGCAAATCACAGAAGGCAGATGGCAGGTCTCGCACTAGGAGAGGATGTGTAAACGACCAAAGATAGGTTTTAACAGTCTTTTGCAAAGCCAGAAGTTTGTCACTGTATAAGCTCTCAGTCTAAACATCCCTGTGAAATTTCAAGTCTCCAGTCTACTAGTGGTTTATTAAACAGTTTTGGCAACTGAAATGGATGCTGTGAATCACCATGTGCACGTCTGAGTGGGGGGTGTTGTGCATGTCTCAGGCATTTGCTGCCTCTGTGCTGGCTGATGGGCTTACCCAGCTGGCCAACCTGCCTCGGGTCTGCAAAGGACAAGCAGGAGGAAAACCGACCCTGGGAAACAGCCATGCACAAAATGCTCGTGTTTGTTGACAGGTTAGGGCAGAGCCATTGCTGGTAAAGTGGTAGCGTGTTGAGTGTCACTGGCTGCCCCTGGTGTGTCTCTGCCTTTGGGTGTTTGCTGGAACCATGTCCCTCTGCTGCTACTGGAGAGTTGGTTCAGTTTGACCTTTAGTCTTAAAGATGAGAACTGCTGGTTGCCTCCTGCATCCCCAGTCTTTGCTGTGCAGGGCCGTGGGGGATGTGGTGTGCTGGTGCTCTGCAGACAGCTGAACAGATCAGTCTGGCTTTTCTGCCATTGTGACCTCCATTCTTTCTTTTTTTCCAGTCTGGTCTGTTTTAGCAGCAAGACTCAGTTAAGGAGAAGAGTATTTCCTGTACAAATTGCCCTGTGCAAATATGTAATGTAATTCAGCTTTGTGAAACTGCCATATTCTCTACGAGCATCAGCACTGGCACTGCCCATTAGTAATATCCATTTTCTTTTTTCAGCTGTTTTAATACTGCAGAGAAATGATTTTCAGTTCCCAGGACCTGACAGGTACAGTGATGTTAGATACATCAGCAGTGAGGAACCAAGGGGTGAATACAGTCAGATTACCACAAAATTAGGCTCAAACCATTAGCAGCTTGAGCAGCAGATCATCATCAAATCAGCAACCCAAAACTAGCTCTAGTGATTAAACTACCCTCCTTTTATTGACGTCAATAATGCAGCTCTCAGTAACATTTGTTGAGAAGGAAATGTGCTCCCAGGAGAACCAAGGTTTTCTTTTTCAGATGCTTTTTTAATGAGGATGGAAAGTTGAACTGAGCGAGGTGTCAAAAGCCCTAGCTTGTCCTCTTCTGAATTGTGCTGCCTGTGCCTGACAGCCACTTCTACATGGCCCCCTGTTTATAACTTCTGTCTTGTGTTTGTAATTTTTTCACCTTCTTTGTGTATTGCTATTCTCACAGGTCTTTTTCCCTTCTTTTTCTTTGTCTTGAACTCTATGACTCATGCCTTAATTTTTGTTTATGTTCCTGCTTTGCTTAAGGGCTCCCCATTCACTGTAAGAGTGCATTGCAATATGCAACATTTCGTTGTCTCTTTTATTTATTTCATAGCTAGAAAATGAAGTTAAGTCATGGAATGGACTTTATTTGTGGAATCAGAGAAAGTCTTTCAGCAAATGACCAGCAACATCAGTAGAGCCTATTTGTGTATGGTGCTGGGCCCAAAATATGTGTGCACTTAGAAATTCAGGCTGAAACTGGTGACTAGTTTGAGGTGGACAAAATTTATAACTGACTTCTTTGAACCAAGCAGGTAAACCTCTGGAAACATCAGAAACAGTAGCTTTGGAGAGAAAAGCTGCATGTCTCACTTCATGGTAGTGGTCCTGTAGACTCTGAATGTAGATTGATTAAAATAGTGGTGAGTTTTATGTTAGGAGTGGGTCCAAAATGGACCTTGGGGAGCACCCCCTGGGAGCTGTTGGTAGGTGAGTGCTGATATGTCAAACCATGTTAGCTCATTTGAAGCATTTAGCAGTGGGAAGAAGTGGGGTTAGGCTTCACTAGAGCAGTGACTCTGGGAAATAGGTGTTGCACTGTGTGGCTCCCCTGTTACCACCTGTGCCCTGGTGAGTGTTTCTGGAGAGGTGGAAGGTGGTGCTCAGCCCCTGCGTTTGTGTCCCACCCAGATGCTGGGGGAAGCTGAGGCAGATGAGCACACACTACGTGTGTTTGTGTGGGGTGCTGGTGGATTTCAAGGCTTCTGTTTTGCTAAGGGGCCATTTTTTGCCTGATGAGTGAAAAAACTGTTTGGAGTTTCCTGAGTCATGTATCATTACTGCTATACTGCATTTAGGAGCTTTTTGCTTTTGTTTTCCTGCTATTTGACTAATAGAGTTCAGCTGGGCAGTCCCTGATCCTGCTGGCATGTTACTAGCATTGAAAGGTAAGTTTAAAAAGAAAATAAACCCCTGGAACTTAATTCGGTGGTGCCAGTGCCTGCTGCTGGCTGAACAGACTATTGCTCTTAGGTGTTTCTTCTCATTTTTTGTTTTATTTGCATTAGGGAGAAGATGAATCTGTTCAGCAGCATCTGTGCATCACCACTGACATTTTAATTTTCAGTTAAAAGATTTAAATTAAAATCCAACATAATTTGCTATGAAAAATGAGATTGAATTGGTGTTACACATGCAGACTGAGCTAATGTCAATTTATGTATCAGTTTCAGGAACAGCTCTGTCTGATTAATCCAGGCAGTAGCAATGTTTGCTGGAAGAGGCTCTAGTTGCTCTTTTTGTAGAATTCTACCATTATTCTACCAAGATAATTATAGAGAGAGAAGCTTTGTGCTTTCCCAGTCTCTCTCTGATGGAGTTCTTTTCTTGTTCTGCTTCTCTGTCTCCTTCTGGATGCTGTGTAATCATCCCTGCAAGACATGATTGCCCTCTAGGCTTCAAGGAGAGATTTGAGTGGAGAAAATGTTTGCTCTCGCAATGCCTCAGAATGTACCAAGATTTTTTATAATTATGCAGGATGCATTTGAAAAGGTGTTGGTGGAATCCCTTCATGGCTCTGTCTTAGCTGTGTATAAGTGTGTGATGTGTGCTCACACAGCTACACGCTGGTGCCTGTGAGCCTGTCTCAAGCCACAGGACCCATCACAGCTTTACTCTCAATTCCTTGTGTTAGTCACAAATGGAGTATAAACATGTCCAGGATGTGTATTTAAAATACATCTATTTGCCAAACATTGTGTCTTTGCAAGGGCTTAAATAGAAAACACAAGAAGATTTTCCAGGCCTTAAGTCCCATTCTTCCCTGTAGAATAAACACCTGCATCTAATAAACTTGAGACATTTTCTGTCTCTGAAAATTCTGATTAAGCTATGGGCAGCACATAATTTCCTTGGTGAGGCTGTGCATATGGGCTTCTTGGGAAGTTTTAGGTTTGTACAGGAGCAGCTCTGCGCAAGGTCTGCTGAAACAAACATTTTTTCATGTTATCACTTCAAAAGTCTATAAAAAGGAAATGGCAGAGGTAATGGGGCACTTCTGTGTATATTTTCTGCTATTACATGAATAAGAGCTCTCAAATAGAAGAAGGAAAAATAATCGCAGTGAAACTTTTAGGTAAGAAACCAGCATATGGTATTATCCAAAGTGAAATGTTTATTATACCTTAATTATTGGGGAACTCATGGTGAAAGGGATATGGTTTAGGTTAAGAGGCTTCAAGTCTCCTGTTTGCCCTCAGATTATGTTTATGGTCAGAAATGAAAAGGGTTATTTTTCAGGTATGTAGTCTGTCATTTTTCCGGAAGTTATTCCAAGCAATCATGTTGAAAAAAACTCGGGAATGATGTGTGGTGTCTTTTCTGCACTCACAAAGAAACATCTTATTTTACCAAGACAACTGTTTGACTTATTTCTGCCGCATGCTGCTACATTCCTACCATGAAGATATGATTCACAAAACGTGTAGGTTCGATACAGAACTAGAGCAGTCTCTGAAAACAGAGGGGTGGTTTTGTGACTTGGTATTACAACATGTCAGCAGCATTCACAGCATGTCTGCCTTCTGTTTCTGCATGATTGTGGGTGCCTTAGAGATCAGCAAAGCACTAAAATATCTCTTAGGTTTCACTGAATACAGTAGATCTGCATTTAAACGCTTTGTTGACTCAGCAAGAGCTGGGTATGTATCATCAGATCTGTGCTTCGTGCAGACAGAGTAATGCAATTCGTGCTTACTTGGATGCTACTCTGGGATCAGATCTGTAGCTTCAGTGGTTGATAAGTAAGTACCTCTGACTCTGTGTACACTATATGAGACATCTGTACTTGAGTTTTTCAGAAATGGGGTGCAAGGAAAACCTGCTTCATACCCAGTCTGGTATATTTCCCCATTGGATTTCAGAATTCGATTTCAAGCCCTGTGTTTTCAGGCAGCAGAGAAGGAGAAAGCTCCAAGCTTAGCATAAAGGTATCCAGAATAAATCATAGAATCATAGAACCATACAGGTTGGAAAGGACCTCTGAGATCATCAAGTCCAACCCTTGATCCACTACCACCACAGTTGCTAGACCATGGCACTAAGTGCCGTGTCCAGCCTTGTCTTAAAAACCTCCAGAGACGGAGAATCCACCACTTCCCTGGGCAGCCCATTCCAATGGCGGATTACCCTCTCTGTAAAGAATTTCTTTCTAATGTCTAACCTAAACCTCCCCTGGCACAGCTTGAGGCCATGCCCTCTTGTCTTACTGCTGGTTGCCTGGGAGAAGAGACCGACCCCCACCTGCCTACAACCTCCTCTCAGGTAGTTGTAGAGAGCGATGAGGTCTCCCCTGAGCCTTCTCTTCTCCAAGCTAAAAAAAAAAAAAAGAAGTGTCACTAAAAGTAAACTATAAACGGTGGAAGGTAACAGCCCAACTCAGTTAATACTCTAAAAGTGTTCAACTCTTCACAGGTTTAGTTACATCACTTCTCCCACTTTTGATGGCCACGTTGACCCTGAAATCAAAGGATGTATGCAAGCGCCTTCAAAATTTGTCCTTGTAATTTAGTATTTTGTCTGATTTCTGGATGGTGTAATTTTCATATTTTCATATGCTTTCCCAGTGTTGTGTGTGAGTTTATTCTGTGGCATGTTTTTATTGATAGGAGAAAACAATTTTCTCTGAGAGTTTAGGAAGGAACTGCAGATTGAGGTTGGATTATGCCATCTTTACAACCGAAATCTGTCTTGGTATGGTGGTGCACAGTGCAGTGCTTGTTGAATGACCACATTTCACTTGGAGCTCTGAAATCAGTGTTTGAGTTTTAAAATACCAGCAAATGGTTGCAGGGTGGAGCATTCATTTTTCATGAGGTCAGTAATGCTATTTCAGTTTTCTGAGCTACAACAGTATGCTTTGATCAACAGAGTAATTTAGCAATTACAGAGTATCTGATGTGCCTCAATTACCCTGTAGCTGAAGAACTCAGTGATAGGTAATTTGTAATTTTTAATTGTCTTTGGAAAATGAGTTAGAAATGTATTATTTTCCAACATTGCATAGTTAAAAAACAATGTTTGCCACTTTACTGCATACAAAGAGTTGATTCTTCTTCTCTCAGTTATTAATGATCCCAGATGACAACACCCTGTGGGGGAAAAAAAAAAATTCATTTGGCTTATGTATAGGCATAAGTAGGAAGATGGTTTCAATAAGCTTCAATATTGATTCAACAGAAAAGAACAGAGACAAAACCCATTGGAATTAATAAGGTATGGAGTTTAGTGTCTGTGGTAGTTCTAAGAAGATTTAATTTTTGTTAATGTATGTGTAAAATATCTGGTACTGTTACAGTGTTTTGTTCTTTTCTCCTGACTCCAAATATGCCTTAAAATAGTATATCCAGAAAATATGGTACCGTTAAGAAGGGGATTTCCACAAATCTCATACATTGCTCCTGTGGGCTAGATTCTACGTTCATTACATTGGGCTAAGTAAAGAACAATTGCCTTGTGTGAACTGAGGGAATTCAGTGTGATTCGGATCAATGTGAGCATTAGGGCATTCATATTTTACTGCAGCCTCTGTTGCTGAACTACAAGGCAGAAGCATGTGCATACCATTTACCATATCCAAGGACACTGTCTAGACTGTTTTCTATCTTTTCTATGTTTTTGCTTTAGGAAACATGATGCTGGTGTTACAAACTGCACTATAAACAATGTATGCTGTATGCAGCAAGTAGAGCTGTTCTGCAATTACATAAGGTGGTTCAGATGAAAGAGCCTCTGTGTTCTGTGTCTGCGAGGAGACTTAATTAAGACAGACAAATTCTCCTGGGTACAACAAAGCAGTTCTCTGGTTACAGCCCTGATTAGACTGTAGTTCTTCTAAATGCATTACCAAAGTCTTCATTATTATAATTAAACAGATATAAAATATGTTGGCCCTTCATTGCATAAAGCTTTGCTTTAGGGTTAAGTCCAGAAATTTCATGAAGAGCTTAGAAATTAAAGCTGACAAGCGAAGCAAATGATTTCTATAGTTTTCTATAATTTTTGACTTATTGTCCTTTTTTAGTCTTCCATTTAAAGACAGACTCTTAAAAAAAAAAATCTTAAATGGTCCATTTACAGCAATATTATTTTCCTGAGGCAACCAGCTAGAAAAAACTAGTGTCATCTGTAAAAATGGAGCTCTGAAGTTGGCTTCTCCCAGGTATGCTGGGTTTGGAGCAGTCCAGCCTGAGAATGGCTGTGCTCCCCTGGGTCTGGGGCACTCACTGCTGCTGGCTCCTGCCAGGGTGCTTTCTGGCTTACCTCTGGCCTCTTCTTTCCAAGAGTTAGCAAGTCTTGCAGCTAAATAGATGTTGCTCCAAGGTAAAAAAAGGGGAAAAGAATACATGTTGGGAAGCATTCATTGCTCATACATCCGCCTAAAGGAACTGATGAAATATAGCAAGAAAGAAAGGAGGGAGTTAATATTTCTAGAAGAAAAAGACTTTTTCTTAACATTTGTCGTTTCACTGTATCCACTTATGTAAAAAACACACCATTAAATTTAGAATCTGTTTCCCTGGTGGAAGGGATTACCTTTAAAAGTCTCGGAAAGCCAGAGCACTGGGGTTTAAAAAGAACTTGAGGAGTTGTTGGATGAACAAATGCACAGTCACACCTATTTTAATCTAAATAGAATATTAACAAGAGCTGATTTTTGTCCATGCAAAAGTGATTCCCAGTGCTCACTAATGTCACCCTTCTGCTACCACTTGTTCACACTTGCAAAACCAAACGCAGCCAGTATTTAATGGTCTCTTAGTGCCCTCTCGAATCGCTCTGGGCAGAATGTGTTGGTGTTGATGACAACTGTGTTAATGACAACTGTTCAAGATAAGGGAAGCTTGTGGTTTAGCAAAGGGGCCTGTGGCTTTCTGTCCTCGAGAAGGCATATACCAAAGTTGGACCTCTTAAAACAAAAAGCTTCCCCAAACCACTGGCCCAGTTGCTTCTGCCCACGCTGCTAGACACTCCCTTTTCTGTCACGCATCCCCTTCCGGCAAGGGGATGGATGGAGATCCTGACAGAAGCTGCCTTTTCTCTGAAGGTACTGAGATTTTTGAGTCTTTTGAGAAACACTTTTGAGTCTTGTGGAAACCACAAGACAAATCCAGAGTGTTTCCTGAGGGGTCTTCCTGGGCTCATGAGCTGAACAAGAAGCCAGGAGGTTCCCACTCCTCTGGCTGCAAATCCAGCATTTTTCTTCTTGCTCAGCATTTTCTAAATGTTGCAAGTGTACAGAACTACTGGAGATTTGAGGTGCTACTTTCTCCACATAAGTGCTAAGTTATGTTGCAGCTGAAGTATTGATACACTGGGGTTAGAGTTCAAATTTTTTCTAAAACCCCTATAACCACTAATTCATAACATTTAAATATTAACTGGATGGAAGCAATTAGACCAGATTGGTCATACACTTAAACTGTAAAAATGCATGTGTAAAACCTAAGGGACTGTAATACTCCAGCATCTAGATAGTTTAATTCTAAGATAAAAGATTTATGATTATTATCAAATATATATATTGACCAGGATAAAATAACATTATAATTCCATTCCTTTATTTGTTTAAAAAAACCAAAAGCTAATGAGGAACTTGGTATTTTTTTTTCCCTAATACATGGGCTCCGGGAAGTAAGAGAGTTTTGCCTTTGAAGGTGGATAATTTTGAAGAAATGAGATTAAAAATTGTAGCACATCTCCATAGCAAATCAATTGTTCTTTAAATAAATTGGGTGTTTATGATGCTGCAGTTTGCAGCTTATCAAGGTGCTTGTAACCTGCATAATTTACTCCTTATTTTGATGAGTAATGTAAATATTCTGTGTCTGCACTGGTAAAAATTTGGAATATGCCTACTTATGAGAGTCACATAATAAGATTTAATGAGGCTACCACAGCTGTCTCTTGAATACTTCTTTCTTTTGTATTAATAGAGAAATCTGTGTTTTGCCTGTAAGGGAGATGCTTAATTTGTCATACTGTTGCTAAGTGCTCCACTGAAATCATTGTTTCACTTGTATGTTGTTTTCAGGCCTGTCAACTCCTTTAGCAGTGTAGGAGCACATTTTGTGGCTTGAAGCTGCTCTGATACCAGCAGGCACGATTTATGTCTACACCTTGCTCTTCAGCCCAAGGATGCTGAAGGGGGACGCATGGTTTGCACTGTGCCCATAGTTGGAAAGATACAAAGCTGTAGATGGGAGTAAAATAAAAATAAAAAATACTTGATGAATTTTTGAGTCTGTGGTTAAGTACAGACACATTTCAGTGCCCACATTGCAGAGGGGCAATCAGAAAGTTTTCCCTAATCCTTGTTTAGTGATGGAGCTTGTTGACAAGGTGTCAGCACAGGGGTTAAGGCATGGCACGTGTGCAGGGAGGAGGATGTCACCTCCACCCACAGCAGGTGAGCTGCGGAGCCCTGGGGCTGCCAGGAGGGTCTGTCCCGTGGGCTCCTGTGGAGGTGGTGCCTGTGCCAACCCGGAGAGCCTGCGCACCAGCTGCACCAACTCCTACTCCTCAAGGGCACTCTCCTCATTTGGTGAACAGTTTCCTCAGAGGAGCTGATGCATTTGTTGGGTATGCTGAAAGTTGTTTTTCTCTCTTGCAGAAAACGAGGGCCTTTAGATAACATGAGGCAAATTTCACCCCCAAGTGCATTAAAGGTCTGATAGAACACTGCTCTGTCTTGCCCGTATACTTCATATTTGTCTTTATGTATTTTATCTCAACCTATTTAATAATTCAATTATGAATGACAATTGGAATTTTAAAAAAAATCCTATTAAACCTTTTTCATTACCTAATTTTATTGATTTTTGTAACTTCATTGCTAAATTTAGGTGTAGGGGTTGATCTGAATCCGCGTAAATGCGATTAATGAAGAAATAATTTAAGTTGATTAAAAAGGGCTTAAAATAATGTGATTAGCCTGTTGAGATTTGTGTATCTTATTGGATTACACATTTTATTCCTGGAGGATTGCTGTAAGATTCAGAATGAAATTAAATTGGTCACCCTGTTTTCGGCCCTCAGTGCTTGGTAATCTCCAGTGCCATGAAACCAGACAGAAGGCACTGTCACATTCAGCCGTTTGCGTTTGGAAAAACACAGGATTTAATTTTTGAGTTAATACCTAAATAATCAGGCCAAAAACCAGCACTGAAGTCTGGTCTGCTCTCCATTAAATAGGGCTTAAATGAAACCATGTTTGATCTCATGGGACATCCTTTTGGAACGAATCAGGTGCTGATGAAAAAGTGATGAAGACTCTGCAGCCATCCTTGGGAGATTGTGACCATTGACAGTTTTGCTTTTCTTGTTTAAAGTCTTGGCTTGATTTTGAGTGGATCGATTTCCAGGATTTGAAAGAATGTATCACTGGGCAGTACTGATCTTCAGATAATCTTTATATAATCATCTTAATAATCAATGATCCTTGTGGATCCCTTCCAGCTCAGAATATTCTGAGATCTAAAATCTGTGACATTAGTCTACATTTTGAGTTGCTACAGGATCCATAAGGAAATGTAATTTGAAGGACTTTTTAAAGTACATTGATTAAGGATTTAATTAAAGTACTCAATTGAAACCATTACATTCTGAATAATAAATAATTCTGATTAAAAGTGCCCAGATATCCCTTAATTAGGCCATGAAGTGTCTGTTAAAGTTTTTCCTTATATTAATGCACATTTTTATTAATACTAATTTAATAATTATTAATACAGACAAAATGTGTATTTAATGAAAAGAATCTGTAATCCCTTACTTGAATGTGTTTTCCAAAATCTTCCTATTTTTCCTCTTGTGTCGCTTGTGAACTTTTCAATTTCCACAGTAATTTCCAAACTGAGACCATCATATGATGGACAAATACACAGATATTAGAACTTTTCTGCCCTGAGTAGATAATAGGTTTATACAACCAACTATACTGTTCTGTGTGTGATCTTTTTGTTATATTCTTTGCTGATCAGCCATGATGACGAAGTTGGCTTTTTTCCCCAAAATTATTCTCCTGCATCAGAGTCCTGTAAGTAAGGACTGCCCCTTGTGTTTTTAGAATTATGACCTTGTATTTTGCTCCTTATTGGAAGATACTTTTTTTTTTTATGTATTGCTTGTCAAGCAATCTTTTGACTGCTGACTCATATTGTGTTATTCATCACTGTTCAAACTTGGCTTTGTATCATCTCCAGACTCCACATGTATTGATTTTGTGCTTTTTTCCGGGTCACTCTAAAAATGCTAAACAGCTCTGGGCTGAAGAATGGGTCCCTGCTGGATCCTGTTTGAAGCATTTCTTCATGATAAGTGTTTCACGTTTACTGTTGCATTTGAAAGTTGTCGTTTATCTTGTGTTTGATCCATTTAATGTCTTCTGAGTTTATTTTTATTGCTGTATCTTCTTAATCAAAATGTCATTCACCACCAAGTCAAATGCATTGCAGAAACCATAATACATTACTGAGTCTATTACAATGACTTTATGTGTATCAACCAAACGTTTCATATCATAAAAACAGAGATATCAGGTTAGTCTGACAAGCTCTGTTTTCCATAATGTTGGAAATAGTAATGCTAATCATAGTTTTATTCTTAATCAAATCTTGTTTCAGCTTCTCCATTATTTTGACAGTGAAAATTACCCACTCACAGGTGCAGTGCCAATCAAGTATTTAGAGGGGTAATGAAGGGGAGTACCAATCGGGCATGTTTTTCCTTAGCCAGGTCTTTCTGAACTTATTTGGCTTTTCCTCCTGAGTGGCTACTGGCATTCTCCTATTCTCTTAATTTTTGTTTCAGATTCAGAGGAGATTCTGTAACAGAATGAGGATTTGTACAGTGGAGTTCTTCAGGGAATGTTGCAGCTGACATCCCCATTTTTCCAGACCTTGCTGCTACTACTTCTCCTTGAAGCCAGAAAGCAACAAGTGTCTTTCTGTCTTTCTCAGTGTCTTGGTTTGAAAGACAGGTATCTGCTAAGGAA
This sequence comes from Vireo altiloquus, assembly GCA_013396875.1. Taxonomy (NCBI): domain Eukaryota; kingdom Metazoa; phylum Chordata; class Aves; order Passeriformes; family Vireonidae; genus Vireo; species Vireo altiloquus. Next base: position 941,688 of record VZRF01005754.1, read on the forward strand.
GGCAGGAGCCTCCCTTTAGAATGGAAGATGCACCCCCCTTCCCTCCGAATTATTATAAATTTGAAATCAAGGGGCTTTCAGGCAAAAAATATAGGAAACAGGAATAACAGTTCTTTACTTATATATATATATATATATAAACAAAACAGGAGAAAGGACTGGTTTAGACTGACAGAGTCAGATACGACCTGACGCCCTGATAGTCAGGGCAGCAGTGGCAGTCCAGTAAGCTGGTGGCTGCAGTCCTCCTGAAGCGATGGTTGTGGCTCTGTTGAAACAGTGATCCTGTAGAAAAAAGTCTGGTCTTCTTTGGAAGATTCACTGGCGTGTAGCACTCGTCCTCTGGATACCCAGTGGAAGAAGGCTGCCTATGGTTTTCAACATCCCGGTTTATATCCAGGATGAACTGCCTGGTCCCTCCCTCTGGGTCGAATGTCTCACAATAGGATGATGAATCTTGAGATAAGCCACTGATGGGCCCATTAACAGGAGATAGTCCAGGTGTGCGTTATCTGTGAGTCATGGGCAGGGCACTGATGGGCCCATTAACAGGAGATAACCCAGAGGGAGCACTGCCCCACCTGGTTTCAGCAGTTCATGGAGATGGAAATAGAATACATGCTTTTGGTCATGTCCTATTTTACAACCTAAGACACTCAGGTTTTTATTCCCTGCAGGGCCATGTGTTCAATGCATGTCCAAGTTGTCCTTGCAAGACTGAGAAGGATTAGAGCCTGTGGGTAACCCAAGTACTTGGAAATAACAGAATATTTGGACGCTGTAATGGTTGGAGACATTACATCCAGTGAGCTGGGTCAGTCCTGTACAAATTATAAGGCTCCTCCCAACTGGAAGTAGATCTGGCACTTGGGTGTCCTAAGTGAAGGGGCTTTTTCCTCAGGGAGAATGGACAGTATCCATAAAGAATCTTCATCAAGTGGTGTCTTCCATAGGGTTATATGGAGACATGGTGTGTCTGTATTGAAGTGAGTCCTCCTCATACAGGAGTCTCCTTCTCACTGTAGATGTTGCTTAGTGCATAAAGGGATACTTGCACTTGTGGAAACCAGTTGGATGAAACTTTAACAATAATGGCATAAGGTGCCATGAAGTGGGAGCCTCATTATAGGCTTTCATGTTCTTGTGCTCTTGAAGCTTTTCAACCTTGGCTTCATGGCCCTACTTATAAAAAAGAAGGGAGAAGTAGTAACTTCAGCATGGTATCAGGCCAGAAAATAAATCCTTCTTGTGTTGTGTGCTTTTCATTTCCAAAAAGCATTTCCAGATGGAGTCTTTATGTGCTGCTGATTTTTTCTTTTGCTCTAATTTGTCATTTAAACAGCAAAGGTAAATCTTCTTCAAGGTAAAATGGAATAATTTTAGTAATGCTAGTCATTTAAAAAAGAAAACCAAAAAAGCAAGTACACAACAAAGCATTTCTTAAATAGCAAATCATTTTGGTTCAGGTGTTTTTCCTAAAGATCTGCTCCGGGCATTCTTTTGTATCTCCTTTCAGCCTTACACAACAGTACTTGAGAGTGATTTTTAGTAATGGAGCAAAAGAGGAAATCAGACAAGCTATTATAGTCTTGCCTCTTGTTGAGCTTCTCGAGTGGGGAGTATTCAGCATCCCAGAATAGTTAACCTATTGTCTTCACTCAGTTTTCCTGCCCTGGCAGTACCCATTTTGCAGGGTGACTTTTTTCATGAGAAGCTGACTGTAGTTATTATTATAGGTCTTGGCAACAGCCCAGTGCCCGTACCCAATGTCTTGGGACTTGAGCAAAGCCCACTGTAAATGCAGATATTGCTTATTACTGTTCCCCAGGACACTTTTCTTTCCTGTGTCTGAGCTCCCTTAGTCCTTGCTCTCTGTGAGTTATGACAGTGCTGAGGCTTCTGTGTGGAGCTTGTGCTCAAGTTAAACTGCTGGTTAGTGACAACGCGCTGGCTTTGCAGACATGCCAGTGGGACTATTTTGGTACTTGGAGAATTGCTGGACACTGTGTTCTGAAGCCATTTCTCATGTATGTGTCCGTACATATTGTATTTTTGGTCTGCCTTAAGTTTTCCATTTATTCCATTATGTGTGTAGCTCAGCTTTTAACAGTGTGTGCGTGTTAAATTTTGTATCTGGTCTTTATTCCCCGTGTGCACAAATCCCTGAATTAGTAGGAATTTTGCCTTGATGTACTGCTGTGAGATAAATCTCCTACCAAGGTTAATCTCACAGCAGTAACATCTGGTCATGCAATCTTCTGAGGTGTGTGTTAGCCCAAGTGTGACTGGCAGCATCCCCATAGCTGCCTGCACAAGGACTGAGGTGGTTTGGCTGTTCAGCCCCTGTGCAAAGGTAGCTGCTTTGTGCCATGAATTGTCAGCCTGGATGAATTTTGAGTAGGCAACCTTTTCTTTGTTGACCTGTGAGTTGTCACAGTGAGTATCTATCTGATACTTAGATACTACAGGCCTTGCCAAGAAAGATTAGAGGGAGTTTAGCTCCTTAATTTGATGTGATAGCAGGGGCTATCTAACTCAAGAAGAGTTGATAAAATCTGCAGAATGGGCAGTCCAAGGATGCCCTCTGAGGATGGCCAGAACATGGCTGAGATTTACAGAACAGATGCTTTGTGTGCTTACGATGAATACTGGCTTCCAGTGATCATTGCTACCAGTAGTAATCATGTGCTAATACTGTGAGTTCAAAGCTTTGAGCTGCATCTCATCAAATGCACTAAGCCTCATCCATGTATGAGATCCAGTTGCAGCCCTGACCCAGGCTTTGACTTTATGTTCTCTTGGATGGTTTATATAAATCTTCCCTGCTCTGGCTTACTTCATTATAGAAAAATTACACTGTCATTTGTCACCCTGCTACATGATGCTTTGAGTGCCATTAGTGATTCACTGACTTCTTTACTTTCTGTTTAAAGGTACATTTTCCCACCACAAGTACAATAAAGCCTTAAGATATTCAGGGACTGGGATTCTGTCTTTGTATAACTGAGATATCTAGAAGTATCCCCAAAAAAACGTATCCTGTAGAGCTAATTAGTTTCTCTTAGAAAACAAAAAATCAGGTAATCAGTTGGCCAATGAACTGGAATTTCCAAAGCAGACAACTTTTAGGATGCAGTTTTTATTACAGTCTATTTGTGAGGACAGACTAAGCTGTCTGTTACTGATTTCTTAGTGTTAGTTTCAGGAGAAGTGTAAAAGAATAGAATCAAACTGGTGAAAATGTGAGTTGTTTTTTGGGGAAATAGCTCTTAATCACACTTAACAAGTTTATCTCTCAGGATTATTGCTGAATTTCACATCCTTTCTCAGGAGCCCTGCAGCTCTTTAAGGGTTTTTGGTGTGTTTGTGTAGGTGATGGTTTTTGCCTTTCTTATCTTCCTTAGCAGAATCCTGAAAGACTATCAGTGCTTTAGAGAGCCTTTGGGTAACTTAATTTCAGACAAATAATAATTCATGAGCTTGACCTTTGTGTGCAGGTGTGCTATCCAGCTCTTATTATTGCCCTGGTTCCTAACTTCAGATGGGCAATTTATGTCCTATAGTTTTGACAAAGAGGGTGGGATGAGGTAGAGCGCATGTTTCCTCATATTTTTTTAATCTTACTTATTTATTTCTGTTAGCTCTTTGATTTAAACAGCAGAAGTTTGAGCAGTCAAAGGTCAGGGTGGATGGGGTGGAGTTTTCCCACAACTACTGATGGCTTAGTGATCCCACTGTTTATGTATCCAGTCCTTCTGTTGAGGATGATGTGTTCAACAGGAGAGCTTCTCCTATTTTGGGAGTGTGCTTAGACTGGTGTTCTGAATCCCTCCTTTAGGAACATTAGAATATGTTAGGATGCAGTCAGGCCAGCACACAGATATGTCTCCTATGGTCCTTAATGATTTCAGAGCAGCAGTGCACATGATGAAATCTAAGTGCATATTGATGTGGTCTTGTGTTTGAGGTCTTGAGATATTTTATATAATGGATATTATGCAGGCTCAGGAGCAGGAAGGAGATGGACTCATCCTGTTAGATCACCTTATAGGGGACAACCAAAGAACTGAAGGAAACCATGGGTTTGAGTCACTTTGAAAAAAAGTGTCTTGCCTTGGAAACACAAGGTTTCCCACGTAAGCGGGGATTTCCTTTTTGTACTTGCACATTGCATGCAAACTGATCATCTTGGTTTCCAGGAACAGTGCTTTGTATAGAGCTTGGTTGTCTCTGGCAGGAAAGATCTTAGGGTGGAAAATCTACAAGTTAGTTCCTCACTTTCACATTGATGTAGTGTTGTGGTTTGAATGTTCAACCTTTTACATGTAGATTTCTCTTTTTGTCAAACGTCATCCTTTCTTTTTCGTCTTTCACTGCCGCAGTAAATGCAGTTGCATTAGTAGAAGTGACTGAGGGTAAAGGGCAATTGTAGGCCAGTTACTGTCCAGTTACCTAGGCAAGATCAGTTTTGGTGACCGTAGCATCTTGGAGACAGACTTTCCAGCTCCAAGATTCTGGCTGCATCTCATTGTGCTTCCTGATTGCTTTGGTTAATGAAGAGGAGCAAGTGCTCTTGCATGGGTGAACACTGAGGAGAGCTTTTTGATAACTTGTACTGTGAATGTTTTTGGCAGGTAGCACAAGAGAGCAGGTTTCCTATTTATCCATGTAAGATTTTGGCAGCTTTTAGTTTACTAGGTGACAGTACTTATTCCTGTTCTTAGTATCCAGTAAAATGGAGAGGCACTTTAGCCACTGGAGGCACTGCAGCACAGTATTCATAGCTGGATGTCTTGTTTTAGAAGATCAATCTGTTGAAATTGGTTTAAGGTAGAGATTTAAAGACAGCAATAGCTACACTAAAATTAGAACCCCAAGCCTGGAGTCTCAGTTGAACTAAGCTCAGATAAAATCAGTGGGAGGCACAGGATATCTAAATTGTCCTCTCCACACATTGATGTGAGTGGGGCTCAGTGGTGGGAGGACATTTCTTGAAGCAAACGCTCCTCTGTTGCTGTTGTACAATTCTGATGTTCCTTACGTACCACTAAGTACAAACCCATAAGTATCCATCAAAAATAAAAGCAGGGAAAGAGGACACAGGGGATAATCTAATCCCCACCAAAATCCCTGAGGAGTTAAGACTGAGTGTTAAAAGGAAACTTTTGTTGTTTGTTCATGAGGTCAATTACGTTTTTTTTCCCTCCTTAATACATGAGAAATGGCTGATTAATTTCCTGACTTACTTTGATCAAAAGGCATAGGTATCTTGGAACTAAAAATAAATGTCTTTCATTTTTTGCAGAAAAAATAGTAGTTACATAACATTCATGCCTCCCTAGTTAAGACAAAATGTCAGACCTGTAGATAAATCAGAGGGGCAGCTCTGATGAGATTTCCAGGTCTGGCCCCGAGGAACCTCTGTCAAAGAATGAATCACTGCAGATTCCAAGGCTATTAATACATCTAACTGTATGAGAAAAATAATCCTAATTAATCATCAATCTTAAATCTAAACATTGCTCCTGTAAACGTAAGGAAATAAAAAAGAAGAGGCACTTCTAAAACCCGTGGGGTAATCTGCTGCATTTGTTTGTATTCATTAGCATCTACTGCCTGAAGATTTACATAGCCAAAGCTGTGTATTTAAACACAGTATGTTAATGCAGGAACAGAATATTTTAGCATAAAACTGTAATTAAAAAAGTAGCTGACCTGAGGCACTCACTTTGTTGACTTTCTTCCTGTTTCTGTAAGACCAATTCTCATAATAAAAACTAAATAAATGGCATGAGGAATTATTCTTTTCAGTAGAAGTCTCTGTACTAGTTTAATAAGAAATCTTTATCATAAGAAGTTTAGAGGTTTTAATTTTGTTCCCAGCAGTTCCCATGCCTTTAAATTTAGTAGTTAGGGGTCTGGAGGTTTGGAAATATTTTGGCTATTATTGAATGAAAAGTGAGTGAATAACAACAGCAATTTTGTAGAAAGGTTCATACTACCTAATTTGCTGAAAGGATCTGTATGAACATGCCGATGAAGAGTGGAAAGGTTCTTATGAGCACCAAGACTGGTGCTCTGTGGCTTGGGGAGCTACACAAGGCCCTGCTCAGATGGTGCAGAGCATCAAAGGATAGAGATGGGTGGATGGAGAGCTCTGCTAGAGCAGGGCTTGTATGTAGGATTTGCACAGGAGCATGACTTGAGAGAGTTTGAATGACACAGCAGATAAACTGAGCTGGAGCTGAATGGAACCAGCTGCTGGGGTAGGGAAGTCTAGGCTGCAGAGGGTTTGGGAGTCAGGGGTTCTGGTATCTCAAGTAGATCCCCAGAGGCTGTTGGGAAGCTGGTGCCTGGTGCACGTCAGATGTCTGGGCCTGAGGCAGTAGGGTGGAGGGCTGTGTGCTTAGGCCCAGCATCAACATTTCCTTGCCTCGGGACTCCTTTTCCATTCAAAATCCAGGCAGCTGAGGTCCCTTCAACAACAGGAGGCAGAGAACTAAGGAAGTATTGCTGGTGGTTAGGGAAATAGGAGGGAAAGCAATTTGAACAAGTCTTTCACAATTAATTGCAGTCTTGAGTGGTGTTTTAAAAATATTTTTGGTGGCTGTTGGATAGTTTACATACTAATGGGGTAGATGGAAATCATGTAGAGAAAAGAATTATTTATAATTTATAATTATTGTGAGATGTTTTGAATTGATAATATGCAGGGAAAGGTTCAAATTTAGTCGCTGCACTAACATTCCAGACAGCTTTGCAAGCAGCTGCGTTTACATCAGTTGATAATGAAAAGACAATCGGTGTCTGGCTGAGTATTTTCTCGAGAGGAGTCAGAATGTATTTTCTAAAGACAAAGGCTCTGGATTTCTTGTCTGGCTGTCCATTTTCCTACAGTGCTTTGTAGTTACTGTACACAGAAATGACCAGAATAGCTACTTTTCAAAACAAGTGGGGAGACAAGAGAGTGTGATATATCTGCTTTGAAACCCGACATAATGTATACAACTGGATACTGCCTCCTCGCAGCTGTAGCAAGTTGCTGAGATCTGGAGACAGTTTAATAGCTGCAAATGTCACTTACGAAAACTTCCTATCTCTAATGCCACAGTCAGTCAAGTCGCTTTATGGCTCAGTATATTTTATAGCTCTGTAGGGGACTGAATTGTGGGAAGGAATAATATGTTGTGTTTTGAAGTTCAGAAGAACATTAATTATCTTTATATAAATGTACCTTTTCTATTATTTACGCACTTGTGGGACGGCCAAAGAAAACTTGCTAATTTTTTTTTAATGTAATTATTCCACAGGATCCTTCAAACCAAAAATGTGGAAGAAAGAAAACAGTGTCGTTCAGCAGCATGCCATCAGAGAAGAAAATAAGCAGTGCCAGCGACTGTATCAGTTTTATGCAGGCTGGGTGTGAATTGAAGAAAGTTCGTCCAAATTCCCGGATTTATAACCGGTTTTTTACTCTGGATCCTGACCTGCAGGCTCTTCGCTGGGAGCCTTCCAAGAAGGATCTTGACAAGGCCAAGCTTGATATTTCTGCTATAAAAGAGATCAGACTAGGGAAGAACACAGAAACATTCAGGAATAATGGACTTGCAGATCAGATTTCTGAGGACTGCGCACTGTCGGTAATTCATGGTGAGAACTATGAGTCCCTTGACTTGGTTGCTAACTCAGCTGATGTGGCCAATATTTGGGTGTCAGGATTAAGGTACTTAGTTTCTCGTAGCAAACAACCCCTGGACTTGATGGAAAACAGCCATAATACCCCACGGTTTGCCTGGTTAAAAACTGTATTCGAAGCAGCAGATGTTGATGGCAATGGCATAATGTTAGAAGATACAGCTGTGGAGCTAATTAAGAAGCTTAACCCCACCTTAAAGGAATCAAAGATTAGATTAAAATTTAAGGAAATTCAGAAGAGCAAAGAGAAACTGACAACACGAGTAACAAAAGAAGAGTTTTGTGAAGCATTCAGTGAACTTTGCACAAGACCTGAAGTGTATTTCCTACTTGTGCAGATATCCAAAAACAAAGAGTATCTGGATGCCAATGACCTCATGCTGTTTTTAGAAGCTGAGCAAGGAGTGACCCACATCACAGAAGAAATGTGTCTGGATATTATACGCAGGTATGAGCTTTCTGAAGAAGGGCGGTTGAAAGGTTTTCTTGCAATTGATGGATTTACTCAATACTTATTGTCCTCAGAATGTGATATTTTTGACCCAGAGCACAAAAAAATTGTCCAAGACATGACACAACCTTTGTCACATTACTACATCAATGCATCCCACAACACATATCTGATAGAAGACCAGCTCAGAGGGCCTGCTGATATCAATGGTTATGTCAGAGCTTTAAAGATGAGCTGCCGGAGTATTGAACTGGACGTCTGTGACGGCCCAGATAATGAACCCATTATTTGTAACCGCAACAACATGACATCGCCGCTTGCCTTTCGAAATGTCATTGAGGTAATAAACAAATTGGCCTTCTTTGCCTCAGAATACCCTCTTATTCTGTGCTTGGGGAACCATTGCTCTGTACAGCAGCAGAAGGTAGTGGTGCAACACATGAAAAGGATCTTTGGAAACAAACTGTACACAGAGGCACCTTTATCCTCAGAAGCCTACCTCCCATCCCCTGAGAAACTGAAAATGAAGATCATCGTGAAGGGGAAGAAACTACCCTGCAACCAGGATGTATTAGAAGGAGAGGTCACAGATGAAGATGAAGAGGCTGAAATATCCCGAAGACTGTCAGAGGACTTCTCAAGGGAACCAAAGCTGATCTGGCTCTGCAGGGAGTTGTCTGACTTGGTGTCGCTATGCAAATCTATCCAATACAAAGACTTTGAAACATCCATGAAATCTCAAAATTATTGGGAAATGTGCTCCTTCAGTGAGGCAGAAGCCAGTCGGATTGCAAATGAATACCCAGAAGATTTTGTTAACTACAACAAGAAGTTTCTGTCCAGGGTGTACCCGAGTGCTATGAGGATAGACTCCAGTAACTTAAATCCTCAAGATTTTTGGAACTGTGGTTGCCAGATAGTGGCAATGAACTATCAGACCCCAGGGCCCATGATGGACCTACACACTGGTTGGTTTCTACAGAACGGGGGATGCGGGTACGTTCTCAGGCCTTCAGTGATGCGTGATGAAGTGTCTTACTTCAGCGCAAATACCAAGGGTATTGTTCCGGGGGTCTCTCCCCAGGTCCTACATGTCAAAATTATCAGTGGTCAGAATTTTCCAAAGCCCAAGGGTGCATGTGCAAAAGGGGATGTCATAGATCCCTATGTTTGCATAGAAATACACGGGATTCCCGCAGACTGCACCGAACAAAGAACTAAAACTGTGCAGCAAAACAGTGATAACCCTATTTTTGATGAAAGCTTTGAGTTCCAGATCAATCTGCCGGAGCTGGCCATGATCCGCTTTGTTGTTTTGGATGATGACTACATTGGGGATGAGTTCATAGGGCAGTACACCATCCCTCTGGAGTGCTTACAGCCCGGATACAGGCACATACCGCTGCGCTCCTTTGTCGGTGATATCATGGAGCACGTTACCCTCTTTGTTCACATCGCAATAACCAACCGAAGTGGAGGCGGGAAGGCACAGAAGCGCAGCCTCTCCGTGAGGATAGGGAAGAAAGCAAGGGAGTACACCATGCTGAGGAACACTGGTCTCAAGACTATTGATGACATCTTTAAGCTGGCAGTGCATCCACTGCGAGAGGCTACTGACATGAGAGAAAATATGCAGGTATGAGACTTCCATTGTGTGTGTTGGTGTGTCCTGAATGTGGAAGTGAAAGTCCCTGGTGTGAGTTGCTGGTAGGGTAGGCTTGCTGAAGCTGGTGGGAGCTGGTGAAGCTTCAGATCTTGTCAACCTTTAAACAGACATTGGCAGGCTGATACTTACAGGTGCTAACTAACAAGCACATGTAGGATTAGGCAGAAACGTTTTTAAAATCAGTATGCCCTCTCCAAACATGTTTTACTGGTTGATTTTTTTTTTCCTGGTTGATTTTTTTTTTTCCTGAGAAAGCAGAATTGAGGGCACATTTGTGTTCCCTGCCTCTAGTCTCAAATACTTCATTTTAGAAAATGTCAACAAGCTTTTGGTTTGCTAACTGAGTGAGGGTTATGCTCTTAATTTTCTTTGGGTGAGTATAAGAAGCAGTCAGTGGATGTGTCATTAAGGTCTTGTCTACACCAAAGAAACCCACTGTTCAAAGAGCAGTATGTTTTCCCGAGTGTGTGTTGCCACCGTTTGCCCCAGGGCTGCAGATGTTTGACGTGGACACTGAATGCCACTTGGATTGCAGTTTCCTCCCTGCTGAATAGCTGTTTTGTCTTGGCTGGTCGGGGGCTGGCACAGACACCAGTGCCATGTCTTGGCTCAGAGGGTCCCCTGGCACTCTGTCCCCGCACCCATGCTGCTCCATGCAGCAGAGCCTGCTGTGGCCAGCAGCATCAGGGCTCAGGTGCACAGCAATGTCACAGGTGCTCGGGTTAGACTTTCATGGCTGGCAGGATGTGAAGTGGCAGCGAGACCACACAAGAACCTGCCCAGTTCTCTCTTCTGTGGTGGGAGCAGGTTGAAGGACACCTCAATTCAGAGCTTCAGGCACTGCCTAGAAACAAAACTGAGTAGCATTAAACAATGAGTTTTCCTTAATGAATAGCTGGAATCAGCCGTTGCTATCTCCTTGGTAAAGATACAGAAACAGTTCATTTTTTTTCTCTCAAAACCAGGAGAAAAACGCCTAGCACTTCATTGACCCCACTCTTCTGGATGGAGTCTAAAGCAAATGAAATGTTGACAGCTGGAAAAGTTTACAAAATGACATAAGCTTTAAATCACTCTCAAAGGAATAGTCTCAGCATATTTTTAAGAATGGGAAACTCTTCCCAGCCTTTCTTTTCCTTCATACCCTGAAAGTAACTAGTTCAAACTGCTGACTCCACCTTCTGTCTAGGTCAGGCATTATATATGAACTATATAAATGAAAATATTCTGAATTTGACTCAGAAACAGTATTAATGTGCCTGCCAAGGAAAAGTTCAGTAAAAGATCATGTTCTGGGGAATGCTGTGCAGAGACACAGTTTTGAATTTAACTGCATGCTTTTGCATTTAATTAATGAGAAAAACATCTATTACTTAGCCAGGCATTGTCTGATGATTGGTTTTTTTTCAGCAAGTTGTGGGAGGAGCATTTGCAAGGTAGGGGTTGTTACAATGCTCTTACCTGGGTTTTGGTCACTCCTTGTACGACTCAAGAAGCTAAATGATGGATGCATGTCAGCTGTATATCCTCTGACCTGATAAATAAATAAATCCTGGCATGCCAGTTTGGTTTGACCTGCATATCCGGTATTGATTTTCTTACATGTGACCTATGAAGGGGAAAGAGTGTGTTTCTTTATGATGTGGTAATGTAAGGCTGAAAACAAAGTGAGTTTTTCCTGCTTGCCTTTCCCATGGGAAATACAAGGTCTGTCAAACTTGTTCTTGCTGGAGGATGATAATGATGGGAGAACAAAGTGATTACAGCATCAAAAGCAATTGGAGTCTAAGCAGTTGGGAAGAGAAATAGCATTTTAGGCCTATGGTTTAATATGCTGGCGACCAGAACTCTGTTACGGCTGGATTTGCAATGCAAAGTAGCTGAAGAGCTAGCAGTTGGGATGCCTGAGCCTGGGAGAAAGCTGGAGCTGGCGGTAGGCTTCAGGACAGAGAATGGGGCTAGCGGGGAATTCCTGTGGGAGGTGGAAACCCGTGGTCCATGGGGTACCCGGGGATGGCGAGGAGCAGGATAGCACCGCCCCACATCAGAGGGGAGAAGCAGGCAAGGGCTGTCAGGGTAATGGCAGGCGGGGGGACTGAGTGGCGAGCGGCAACACATGCTCAAGTGTTTGTGTCCCTTCCCCAGAACGCCATGGTGTCCGTGAAGGAGCTGTGTGGGCTGCCGCCCATCGCCAGCCTCAAGCAGTGCATCCTGACCCTGTCCTCGCGCCTCGTGAGCAGCGACAACGCGCCCTCCGTGGCCCTCTGCATGAAGGACACCTTTCCTTACCTGGAGCCTTTGGGGGCCGTGCCTGACGTGCAGAAAAAGGTCCTGGCAGCGTATGACCTGGTAGGCACTTCGGCACTGCTACCTCTGCATTTTTCCACTGTCGTGAATGGGGCAGGCTGTGCCCGCTGGCTTTCACACGCCCAAATGTTCCAGTTAAATAAACAAAGCTCTTCAAATGACTCGGGCTCTGCAAAGTTGGCCTTTAATCACCACAATGCCACACTGGGCTTTTTGTCGTTGTTTCCTTTTTAAACACAGTTGTGGCTAGCACAGGTTGGCATTTCAAGAGGACTGTGTTTACAAAACTAGCAGCAATTCAGCCTGTACTGGCACTGTTAGTCCTTGTCCTTGGGAAGCGGCAAGATTTGTGTGCTGCCTTTGCTGGCCTCCCTGCAGCAGAGCACAAGGCCATTAGATAGGGTGCTGCAGCATCGGAGTTCCCAGGCAAAGCTGAGCCCTCCCTTTCCCTGTGCTCTGCAGCAGCACTGTTAAGTACTGCCCATGTCCCTGTCAGATCAAGTCAGTGTTGCTCTTGGGGAGGGCATGGCAGGGTTGGAAGGGAAGGTTAAAATGCCATTTTCTTGCATGGGGAAGGAGAGGTCAGTATGGTACAGGAATGCTTATACAAATGTAGAGACATGAACTGGAATCATTCCAGATGAGTGCTGCTGTTCATTGTATGACATATGTCACTGCTGTGGGTGACTGAGCAACAGCTGTGCGTGACTTCCAGCAGCAGAAGTTGCTGTCACACGGTGCCTCTTGGGCCGTGGGGGTGCCCTGCTGCTTGCCGTCCTTTTTGACAGTCTGCAGCAACTGATAGCAGGAGGCACAGTTCTGCCAAGCCTGACTTAAATATTGCACTGTGGCAGCCACACTGAATCATGACTCTTAACAAGAGGACAACAGTTATTTCTGCAGCTTGTGTTCATAAGGGAGAAAACGGTGAATAATGCTGGGAGTGTGGAATTGCTTCCAGAGACCCTGATGTGTTGCAAAGAGTGATCGCAGCTTTGACCAACTATTCAACGTGCCAAATGCTCACCTCCTTTCCATCTCACTTTTTGCCTTTATAACTCACTTTTCAAGGGAAAATCAGCTTGTGGGGTGGGGGAAGACACTGATGTTGATTAAAACAAAAATACTAAAAGTACTCTGAAATAACTCCTAGGTTCCTTCCAGAGTAGTTTCTGTTACTTGGAAGTGATTAAGTTATGGTAATAAAATGCCAGCTGTAACAATACCAGAACAAGGATTTGCAAATCCAGTTGCTTGCCTTATTTTAGATGGAACTTTTTTGAGGTAGATTTGTTACGTGGTGTCATGTCTTTCTGAAAGAGCAAATACCACATAAATAAGAGATTTTTCTGTCTTTGGAGGCCTGCTTAATGGAGTTTTACCAAAATGAATGTGTCATCTCTTATCTTTCTAATTATATTCTGAAGACTACACATGGGACTTTTCAAGGCCTCCTTGTACTCTGGAAACAGTTTTTCAGTTTAAATAGGTGAAAGGCCTCTTTTGGAAGTAGACAAAAACACTTGTATAACTGTTTTAAATAATGGTTGTTCTCACCTTTGTCTCCGATGGGGGAAGATGTAACTTGAATGTCAGGAGAGCATGCAAACAGATTAAAATCAGAGAGAGAGAAAAGGGAGTTGTGTCTGGCCTATGTAAGGATTGATCTGAGATATAGTTCTGTTAAGGAGAACATACTTTTTTTTCCCCCACTTTGGCTGTGACTGCCTCTTACTTGCTAAAACTATTTGCTTCTGAAAAAGAAAGCTGGATTCAATAACTGGTTTTGCTACATTTTGGATGTTTGCCTTTTGAGCTAATGCCAGCAGCAGAATATTGAAATCTATTTAGCCTTTTCTGTGTTTGAATAAATGAACTGTCTCTATCAATCTTGATATTTGAAATCACAGAGTGGGAAGAGGTTTGCATTTTGAATGTTGACAAGGGGCTTCTCCTTGCTATATGATGACTTCATATAATCCAGGGTGTATTTCTTTTTAATAATTTTTTTTTTGTGCAAATGAGAGCACATAGAGATGTTGTTGGAAAGCAATATAAAATATTTTAGCTTATTTATTGATTTTAATTCAAGATATACTACGGTTCAGCCTTTCATATTGTTGATAAATATGGCTTCAAGGAGCTGGATCCACAAGTGCCAGCTGCATGTCTCTTCACTTCAAAGCATTTTCAAATGAATAGGCCTAAGAGCATTTTTAAATGCATAAAATAAAATCTGTTTATATTGGCCTGTCTCTTGTATGAACAGGCTATACTTCTTAATTCCTTTTCCAGTAAAATGGAAAAAAGTTTGACCCTAGATCTCACATTGTGACTGCAGGTCTGCCTCACTCACTGGGCCCCACAGCACAGGGATCTTCAGTGCTGGGCAAACGCTTCCTCACCACCTCTGAAAACACTGCATGTACCAAAAGACTGCTTTGAAAATGATTACTGATAAAAACAGCCCTTACATATTAGAATGTTTTCCCCTTACAGAAAATTGCCAACTGAATATACTTTTTTATTTTTCCACGGAAAGTATAGACTCTCCCTGTGTGCTTAATGGGGCATAAACAGGGCTGATGGTCCAGGGAAATGGAGGTGCAAATGCTCAGAGACCTGCCACAGTGATCTGGAAAACAATTAACTGTGTGTTCCCTCCTGCTCGGCCTTTGTCAGCTGTGAGATAGACAAAGACCCCTCTGTGCAGTTTGTTTGGTTTTTCCTGGGCAATTAATTTTACCATTGTGCTCTGCATTAAACATTTTCTTTTGAGAGAGACCTTATTAGAATAAAATTTAATGTGCTTGGTTTAAGGAACCGGAACAATTTTTCAGGACTATGTTTCTCTCATTTTATGATGGCATTTCAGTGCTTTAGTGGAGCTGTAGTGTTGGCCATGTCACATGGAGGAAGAGACTTCCTTGGTAATACTGGGTTGTATGGAAGTTTCTGCTGAGGAGAGCAGGGAATAGGATTTGCCAATATCAAGAAAATAAGGTGGATTGTTGACAATACACAGACAACACTTTTGAAAAGTGTGTCAGTGATCAGAAATACCGTGTAGAATGGCTAGTTTAAATTTACAGCTTTAGTTGATACCATACATGGAGCGTGATGAATGGATTCAGGTCGTGTTGACATTGCTTCCTACACACACATCCTAGGATAAGATACCCTGCTGCTTTTAGAGTTGTTCTTCAGAGCTTTCCTTTCCCATGAGGAAGGGCTCTCACTCTGCCTCTCTACCTGTGTGCTCCCCCTTGTCAGTGGTTGCTCAGGTGGGCAGCATGTGCAGTGTGCCTCACAACCTGTCAAATTAATGCTGATGTTCTTTGATCACACCTAAAAAAGGAGTTACTCCAAATGAAGAGAAGGGATGGGGCCCAGCTGGACCTGACAGATGGTTGAATTATTCATTGCAAACAGTTATCCTGTGAAGTTAGGATTTTTTTTGGTTGAGAATTGTTTGGAAACAGATTGTGGTTACTCTGTCTGCATGATATATTCATGTGCTGATGCAAGCATGCATGAACTCAGGGACGCTTGGGCACTTTGCATTCCAGTTATTGGTTAAGCATTATTTTCCTCCAAGATCAAATGATTGGATCATTTGAAAATCAAAAGCAATAAACAAGTGATAATAAATGTTCTTGGTTTTACCCAATCTCCTGGTTCATGTATGTGCAGAAATTTTTCTAAGAAAAATGAGATCTCCGAGTTATCTTTACGTGCTTTCAAATCATAAATAACAAGAAGTGGAAAAAAGGTTGAACAGTGAAGCTACTTGTTAGATAAACTCACATTGGCATTAATGTTTTCTCTATATTCAAGCCTGACCTTGCTGTGTTGAAGCAGACAGTTACGGAAGGACAGGGTGGCTGTAGGTGTTTCTGGGACATGGCAGGGTAGTTAAGAATGTCTTCACCAACAAGGAAATGGATTGGGAATTTCTGAGAGGAGAAGAAGCATCTGTGAGGTTGCTGGGAAATAAGTTGAGGTATTTAATGGCAGTAGTTTTGTTGACGTGGGTATTGGTCCATGCATGCTAGCAGAGGTCTGCTGAGGTGTGTGTAAGGTGAACTGCTCTTTGTCTGCTGTTCTTTCATATTCAGTCTTTTTGGGCTTGTCTTGGTGCAGGCATGATTTTATTCCCAAGAAGAAAGGCCTTTTTCCCAGTTCTTATGTAAATGCAAAATGACTAAGTAGATTTTTGTGCGCTTTTCCACTGAAATTCATACCTCAGCTGGGGTAGAGTCACCCCCGGGGAAACATTTTTCACAATTCTCTAAGCAGCTGAAGACAAGGGATATTGCAGAGCATCCACTGCCAAAGAAGTGTCATAATGCACTGACGTCAAACACAGTCCAGCACATGGACATTGTCTTGAATTTGTATTTGTTTTAAAGAATTTTCCATCCAAAATTGGACACAGACTGGGAAAGTCAGTTCCTTTTTCCACTTCTTATTAAGGAAAATCCTGTTTCTCTCTGCTTCTTAAAATTCTCTTACCCACTGCTCTCAAAATTTCTTGCTCTGACTGCCCATGTCCATTAGTCACAACTAAAACAGGACTTGAAAAGATTCAAATCAGAACTTCCCTTAGAGAATGAAGTTCCAGTTGGGTACTTGGTTACTGTGTTTTCAAAGCTTATGCTGCTTATTGAAAACCTGACCTCACTCTCTCTCTTTGTCTCTCTCTCCCTTCCTCCATTGCTCCTGTTGTTCTGTAGAGGACTGGTCTTCATGCACAGATCACATCCTGCAACAACAATTCCATATTTTCCCAGAAATATTTCTAATCGAAAACATGAAATTGGAATGTAGGTGAATTTTATGCCATTTCTTCTCTCGTTTGTGTCAGTATGGTATTTCAGAGGTTTCCAGCTCGTGTAACCATCTTTGATAGCTGGTTCTCATGCTGGACTGTTGCAGGAAAAGTCTTAGATACCAAAATCTGACTTGAACTATACTGGGACAAGGTGGTGGACAGAATGGTGGCCAGCAGCATTCCTTCCCATGTCCTGGCACCGCATACCCATCTTTCTTTTCTGGCAAAACTTGCTGGCACACAATTGATTGCCTGGCTGTTTCTTGTCCCAGGTGTATACAAGAAATGCTCAGTGCTAAAGGGAATTCTCTTCACATTTTCATGAGCTCAATTTGCTCTTCAGATGTTTTTTGAATTGGTTGTTTTTGTAACCTCCTTTATTTTTGATTAATGGTGGGTTTAGTTTGGTTTGGTTTTGAGGGTTTTTTGTGTTTTTGTTTTTGTAACCAGGCAAAACTCTTCACTGTCAATGAAAGGCATAGAAGATTGGGACAATGGCCATGAGGTGACACCTAAGAGAAAGCTTCTGTCTGATCTTCAGTCAATTTCTGTTCTAAACTAAGGAATATTTATGAAAAGTTTCCTTGAACCGTCCCTTTTTCTCATTTATCTTTCCAGCAGGAGCAGCGCTTTAATTTGCCACCAGGAGCTTTTCCTCTCTTTTTTTGTCTTTTCTTGGTGAGACTCTGCTGTCTTAATTTCCTCTCTCCTTTTCAGTTTGCAGAATAATTCATAATGAAAAGAAGAAATTGGTCTTTAGAACAAGAGTTCATTAAAGCAAAAAGAACATTCTTTTGTTCAGTTTGTACTGATCCTGTGATTAAACTGCCTTTAGTACAGGCAATAAATAACCCTGTTAATTTCATGTGAGTAATATGATGCCTTCAGCATTAAGATATTTTAAATTTCACTCAGTGACAAAGTAAAGCATTGTTCTTTGTGTGGAGCACTGGGATTTTAAATTTGATATTCCATGCTATTCTTAAGACACTGAAGTGAGACAGGTCAGTTACATTTTCAGCCTTTGGTCTGTTCCACTTTTTGGGTCTTGTATACCAGATAAGGAGAGAACTCCTGGGTCTATGCCAGCTCTTACTTCCTATGCTTTTTTTGAGAATTCAGCATGATTATTACAGAGTGCTTCAGGTGGATTGAGATGAATCAATTTTATACTTCTTCCCTATACCAGAATCAGGTTTTGTGTGCTTTCATTCTTGTTTTTGTCCAGTTCCACCCCTCCCTCGACCCAGTTATGTTAAACACATCAATCAGTAAAGTTTATCACCTTTTTTTTGACATGGGAAATGCAAGTTGTCCTAAGAAATCCTGCCAGCTTCAGCAGATGCTAAAAATTTCCTCCCTCCAAGGGGACCCAGATCCCAACATCCATCCTCTAAAGGTTGTTTCTCAGTAAATGTCGCTTGGGCGTTAATCCCTTGAAGTTCAGCGTTCAGGAGTTAACACTCTGGTGGAAAACAAGACTCCTGAGGGAGCAGGACACCTCTTGCTCTGTGAGAGTCACTCATGGAAGTGAGCTGTTGTTTGGAAGCTGACATTGAGCAGCATCCTGACAGGCTCCAGCCAGATGGCTGGGACTGCACAGCTGCCTGGAGGGCTGCTCAGTGCGGATCTGAGCAGAGGAGAGGTGCATGGAAATTCACACTGCAGACATCAGAAAGCTTACTCTTTGCTCTTGAGGCAGGTTGGTGGGTTTCAAAACATTACTGACAAAAGTGGGCTTGAAAATCTCAGGCTGTCATGTGATTTATGGGGTTACCTTCTCAGCAGAAAATCTCACAGCCTTCCATGTTGTGTGTTTAGAGCTTCTGCTTCTTGTCACTTCTAGAAGTAGGTGACATCCTCAAGCAGGGTTTTAGATGTGATGGCAACTGGAAAAGCAGGGGATGATTCAGACTGGGAAATCATGGAGTCATTTCAGAACTGGTGACAAAAAAGAAAAAGTGTATCTATATGCCAGGACCCTGCGCTGTAACTTTATTCCCATATAGCAGTTGCTTGCCTTACTCTTGTCTGTTTGAATCAGTGTGTTCTTCAAAGTGAACACCCAGGCTTTATCCTTGACCTCTCCTGTTATTGCCATCTTCTATGGCAGCATTGGGAAGCAGGATCTTGTGCCCACTGAAACTGCACATGCAGCTCTTTTTGGGAGCAGAGTGTGGCCTGTCACACAGGGATACAGGGTCCTTCACACTGTGTTATCAGAGGTGGTAACAGTGCCATAGGCCAGCCAAAATCTTGGGTCCCATTATTTCTACCTGGTGCATTATCTCTACCTAGTGCTTTATTTCCTAGAAGAATATGTGAGGAAGAATAGCAGGTGATGAACTGAGGTTGTCCCCTAACCCCAGTCACTGAGCTGAGGAACTCTGAAACCCCTCTCAGGATTTGTCATGGGACAAAAGCTGCTTATTTTTGTCAAGATTACTGCTGAGCAGGAAGATAGGAACAGGTTAAATTCTGCTACATGATCTGTTTTTAATTGTTTGTTCTTGCTGAGCTGAGAGCAGTGAGACTTTGATGTCAGCATCAAAGGAGTGGAGGGTTGCTCTACCTACTCTGCAGTAAGGGAAAATTGACATCCTAGTGCTACTTTTCTCTTAAAAAATGAATATAATACCTTCATGTCTGAGAATCCTAAAAGAGGCATGCCAGAAACTCCTGGGAGTAGGTCCAGTAGTTGCATGATTCTCAAGCCTGCTTTTTTTGTGCGTGGTAGGCTAATTTCCTGTGGCTGTATATGTATTTATATATATGTGTGTGTGTATGTGTGAGTGTGTGTATGTGCATGCCTATATAAAAACCTCACAAGTCACATTCTACTTGAGGGATCTGTGCACAGCAGAGTCTGACATATTGGATGTCCTGAATGAGCTTAGCTGCTGCTGACCTCCCAGGGCAGACCTTGCTGCTGGGTAGGAAGGGCAGGCACAGAGCCAGTGGGGACCCAAGCCCAGGGTGGTGACTGCATGGGGTGCAGGAGCCATGGAGATGCTGGGCTGGCCAGTGCAGGCCCTGCCTCACGGGCCCCAGCTCTGCACATGCGAGAGGTGCACGTTTGGCCTCTGGCTGTTTCTTTAGTGACTTGCAGGATTTTTGGGGCTCTTACTGTCTTCACTGCTCAGACCAACCTCCAGCATTTGTGGTTGTCACCTGATTGGTTCCTTCAGCACAAAAGGATAATGTGCTGTGTTACAGAAAGCCAGAGAGTCTGTAGAAATTATCATTTCTTTCTAGGTGACAAGTGAAAATATCAAAGAGGGAAAAAAAATGAAGTGATGCATGAACAAGCAAGTAATAAGAATGAAAGGCAAAGGACACTATTGAAAGTAATTTAAATCTCAGGCACATCCACTGGCCATGTTCTGTTAAAAAACAATTTTACACTCTCTAGGTATATTGGGCTTTTTTCACACTGCCTGTGAAGCTGATAATGGATTTTGTTTTCCATGTGTTGCTCTTTATATCAAAGGAAAGGCATAGGTATTTTTATTCAATACAGCCTTAGTAGATTTAATTAGAAAGATGGGCTGAGGAGCAAAATTTGGATCTAAATTTCTCCAGAATTTGTAAGTTTGAGTGTGACAAGTGGAAGTATCTCTCATTCCTTGTGTCTAATTAAAACAGTAAGATGTGCTAATTTGCAAGTGTTAATTTATTACTGTTAGCTGTCTTCCACTAAAACCATTGAAACCTGCTAGTTGGGTTTTCATATTTAGCATATTTGAAAGTAGGAAGGCTTTTAGCAGTTGCAGCATTTTGGCAAAGGTTTCAGGTGGAGACTTCTGTGATTTCAGGGTGTAGCATTAGGCAGTCACTCTTTGCTTTGTTTCATTTCTAATTGGCACTGCTCTTGTGCTGTTTGAGGTTTGTGGTGAACATCCCAGGACAGTGAGGTTATTCTCAGGCATAGCTGGTTATACAGCATGTTCTTGCCTTCCATAACGCATGCATGTACTGCCTTTTGCAATTTCACAGAATAGAACAATGGAACAATATTAGGCTTCTGGGTTTCTGAGAGGTTTTGGAAGCTTCTGAGAAGTTTTCTCAAAGAAGAATAGTATTTGCATGCAGGGATGCTCAGGAAACTTCTCAGGTAATGAACTCTTCATTTGTTTGCTGTTAATGGGCTATTCTAGGAAGATGTCTAAATAGGGAGGTCTCTTGAAACCTGTGGAATAGGCTTGTTGAAACTGCTGCTTTTGGTTTATTTAGTTTTAGGTGGGGTTTTTTTTGTTTGTTTTGATTTGTTGTGTTGTTTTCTTTTCTATTAAGCTTCCACAGAAATATTCAGGATAGGATTTGGATCTCAATTTCTCCAAGGAGTAATTCAAGAACTGCTAGAGGTGTCTGAACTGTTGTATAGCATAAAGTTCAGCACAGGCTTAAATACCTCTTGGAATCAGCTCTGTTCATGACATGGTAACATTTTTAATAATGTTAAAATGTTAAACCTATGTCTTCTCCTTTTAAGAAAAGTAACAGTTAGAAAGGGCTTGGTTGAACATAGGATGAAGTTTGCTAACTCTTGCTTTCTTCTGAAAGCACTTTTGTTTCCTTCATATTGTTTGCAGTGGTGTCTCATGGATGTAAAACAGCTGTTCATTAACTTTTTGAGCAAAACATTTTCAGAGCAACTGATTCTTAGCTTGATATAGTTCTGGGAGCCCCCTGAAGGAAGGATCCAATATATATCCTATTGCTCTCAGAGCAGACCTCCTCTCCAGTTTCAACCTCTGTACTTCCCGTGTGTTAGATGTTGCAGGAAACCCTAGTAATGCTGATTTTTTCCTTTTCTTTTTGGACAGATGATTCAAGAGAGCAGGGTTCTTATTGAGACGGCAGACACCACTCACGACAAGATTGTTCAGTGCCAGAAAGCAGGTAATCCATCTTTATTGAGCAGTTCTGGATGGAAGATGGGAAATAATGTGCCATCATTTACTTACAGTTTGTGACTAATGTAGCATTTTTCACCTGGATGTAAGTGAGCATTCCAGTCTTTCTCTGGCATGCTCTACCCTCCTGAAGGCTCATCTTCCAATAGCAATGCAGGTGTGGGATCAGACAAAGATACTCAGCTTTCATCTTAGAAGCTATTTCTCCATCTGCTCTACACCTCTGAACAGTCTGACAGCATTTAAATTAGTCAAGTGAACCAGAAAGGCATTAAAAAGAGGGGGGTGAGAAGGGGTGGTGCTTTAGTGAGTGCATTCTCTAAAGCTCAGTTGTTCTTTGAACACAGAGAGCAAGAGGTTTCAATACCCACGGGAGCACAACAGTCCTAAATACTATTGTTTCTTATAGGCATTTCTGGATTTGGCAAGTGATGCAGGCTACAGCCATTTGCTTCTATTAAATATAAATAATGAATGAAACTGCTGTTTTCTAGTTAATACTTCAATTCATCTTTTTAATTAGGAGAAATTGGAAGCTTTCTCAACGGTAGCATTTAACTGATTTTATGTGGTGCAAGAGCAGAATGGAACCTAGTCTTTGCTCTTCAGCCATGCTGGCATTGTCACAAAGGGACAAGAGGAAAGTGGCCCTGTCTGGCTGGAGGTCATGGGTCTCATCATTGTGACATGCCTTGGGTTCTGTGTATCTGTGTAAGCAGCATAAAATGACTTGCCCCAAAGCCTTTATCGTGTGCAGAGGGCTTTGGAAAGGGACAGTAACAAGAAAATGCAGTACCAGGAGGGTCTCTACATGGTATAATTTAGAGCAATACTTTGCACTAAACTAGGCAGACTCTCAGCAGCATCAGCCACCTTTCTGCCCAGCTTGATCTGTGCACAGAGAGAAGAACCCACGGCATTTGCCTGGGCACTGGAGTCTTTGAGCAGGAGATGTGTATAGAAAACACCGTGCAGTACCACACCACCACACTGATGTCCAGAGTTTCATGCAGTTCCCCTCTTCTCCCTTCCTTCCCCCTGGAAAAAGAGAAATTTTTCAAGTGTGTTCAATTTGCTGCTGCATCCACTTGTATTTTCATCTTTGTTTGCTTTATTAGCCTTAAATTTTCTGATTGAGAAGGCAACTGCAGAGAAATGAAGCACTTCTCTGAAGCCACGGGATTTAGAGAAAGAAAAGGACTAGGAGAGAGCCTATCCCTCCCCCTGCTCAAATGCCAATTAGTTTGTTGCAAATGTTACCCAGGCACGTTTTTATGTAACACTTTCAATGTAGCAAGATGAAGCACTCCAAATTAAATGGTGTCAGAGGTACGATTGCCTGTGACATTGTCCTTTACCTCACCCCAGTAAGCTTCCTTTGAACATGTGTTCCACCAGACCTCTGCTGCATAGCCTGTTTTGGTGTGGGTTCCCTGTGCCTCAGGGTCCTGCTGGCTCTCCCAGACTGGCTCCTGTGGGACTGGTTTTGTTGTTGTTTTTTAAAAATGTGCAGGCTCAGCCCAATGCACCGTGGTCAGCAGCAGCTTGGAGAACTGACCCTGCTAAATGTTTCACTGATGTTGCTATCTGCAGCCTAGCAAATGTTTGTGGCTCTCTCTCTCTCTGGGGCAGTGCTGTATCCAAGTTAAAGATGGAGAAGTGAGATCCAGAGGGAAAAATAACTAAAAGGATGGTGCATAAAGGCAGGGCTGTCCATGCAGAGCTAAGATCAATTAGCCTTCATATTTTTTCCAGGACAAAGCAAGTCATTTGAAGATTTTCTTTTGCTAATTCAAGTGAAATGATTTGTAAGTCAGTTGGCATGAAGCACACCTGCAAGGAAATCTTGCTTGGGGTGCAGTTATTTAGATTGTTTTCCAAAGGATGTACTGCAGGAACTCAGTTACCCTTGACAAGCAAAGCCTGTGAGTGGGTGGAGTTTTGGAATATAAACAGTAGAGAGAGAAATCTTGCATTGTGTGGGGTTGAACAGCCTCAGTGTTACTGAGCTCCTGGAGTTGGTGCAAAGGAAGAAAAAACTATTGTTAGTCCTTCAGGAGTGCTTTGGGCAAGCTGTGCTGAGTGCAAGCCTGCCTTGGACTGTCCTTCAGCAACCTGCCAAGCAGCCTCTGCATTTACACCATGCAGATGTTCTCTCCAGTGGCATTTCTTTGATGTCATTTCAACAAAGCTCAAATTTGTGAGTGACATTTACTGTAACGTGTTTGGGGATGGAGGACTATGAAACAACTGGAGGTGGAGCTTGGTTTGTTCAGCCAGGATAGGCTTCAGATGCTTTGGAGTTATTTAGTGCCAATTTGGCCTTTGTAAGGTACAACTTAAGGGAACGCAAGCAGCTCTTTTCCATTTTGTCTCTTCATCCACACCAGACTCAGAGAAAGGTTGCATAGACTGTGCAGATCTTGTGAAACTGCTGGGCTAATTGGATCCTTTAAGATTTTTAATCTGCTCACAGATTTGCTGAATTATTGTACCACGCAAAAAATCTGCAGATGTTTGCCACAGAAACTAGCAGTGAAATGCAACAGGGCTGTGGTTGGAAGTCTGAGTTCTCTGTGCTTCAGGAATAGCAATCCTGTGATTAGAGTTATGTGCTTCTGACGTAATTTATCATTATGAAGTACAAGGGCTTTTCTCTATGACTGTGATTAAGATTTATGAGGAGATGTGCATTGGAGCCTACCTTTGCTGTGCTGAACAGGTATCTTCCACATGTGTCAGACAGCCTTCCAAGGTGCAAAGTCGTCAGCCCAAGGAGAGTGACAAACAACTGCTGTGGATGCTGACAGCTTGGTTAGAGGAGAATTCTCAGCTTCTGCAACCATGAGAAAGGTTTTCTCTAGCTGTGGGAAGAGAATCGTTTCCCACAGCTAGAGGATGAGAAACCTCAAGAAAGTTTTGTAAACGATTTGAAAATGTTTTGGGAAAATCTATCTCACAGAAGGTGTTTGTGCCTTTGTTATCCTAATGGTTTGCTCTGTAGCTAACCAATTGTAGCTGCTCTTGTCTCTCTCTGCTCCTGACCAGGCAGGCTGGAGAAGCAGCTTGGTCAGAGAGCAGCTGGACCTCCTTAAGAGATCACCTTGTCCTGTCTGTTTGCTTGCTTTGCATGAAATATGCATGAAATAAAGAAGATATTTGCCTTCTGCATGGAGTCAGTCTTATGTTGCCATGGCCAGGGCATGGCCTGAGATGTGACAAACTGCCTTTTGTCACAGTATTGGCAGCAGTGCAGGCTGCAGGCAGAAGTGCTGGAGGACTGTCTGTGCAGGAACCAGTGCTTGTGTGGAACCCCAGGACTGGCTAGGAGAGCCACAAACCAAGTGGAAGCACAGCCCCAAAACTGTACGTGACACCTTCATTCTGGAAAATGTTCTCCCAGAATGGAGCCATAAAAGGAAAAGGAGGTGGGGGGAAAGCACAGAAAGAGGTTGTAGGAAGTCCCAGCTGCAAGACTGAAAATGCTCACTTGACATCTATAGGGAAAATCAGTTGTGCACTGAATGATGTGCAATCTGTATTTTTAGGAATGGAATTCCATGAAGAGCTTCATAACCTTGGGACAAAAGAAGGTTTGAAAGGAAGAAAATTAAGCAAAGCCATTGAGAGTTTTGCATGGAATATCACAGTGCTGAAGGTAAGCACAGAAAGTACCTCCTTCTGTCTCGTATTAACTTTATAAATAAACCTTTGCTCTTTTAGCTCCTGTGTTTGTACATCTTACTAATTCTGAAGCAACATGTTCTTTTTTTAATGGGATGTATCAGTTACCCCCACTTATTGATATTTAATAAATATATCCATTACACCTCTGATTTGGAAGCTGTGAAGGGAATTTATCTAAGCCTGAACAGAAGAGGTTCAGGCTTAGATAAATTGTGGTTTGTATGATCAGGGACATGCCTTTGGTTGTCTGTTCTGCCTCATGCACCCTGAAAGTGACCTATTTGAGGTCATTGTGTCTCAAAAACTTGTTTTGTAAAGTGAGAACTGCAGCATCTCTTTGGGAAGGGACAGGGCAGGAGGGACTGTCAAGAAAAAACATGAGGTATATTGTAGATCCTGAAAGGTTATGTTTCCAAAGTGGAGCACTGTCCATGCAGGTAAAAAGGGGATTTTCATCCCTTCATGCTGGCTGTGCAGTGACATACCTTGGGGTGCAGTGACATACCTTGGGGTGAAGTGGTTACTGGGCTTTAGCTGCTGGTTCAGCACCAACCAGCCACAAATTGTACTGGTAGCTGTATGACTGAGCCTGGATGAAAACAGCCAGGGAAAACCAGAGATGGAAAGAGGAGAGGATTTAGTGCAGCCACAGCAGAAGACAAGTAGGGAACCTGAGCCAAGCATTCAGGTTGTTAGCGTTCAACTCACATCTTTCACAGCCTTATTTCCCACCTTGCTCTGATAGATCACACTTCCCTTCTCTCTGTCCCTGCTGCTCCCTTGCTCCAGCTTCCAGGCTGCCTTCTCTGGCAGCATCTTCCTGTGACCTCCTAGTGCCTTTCCCTTTGCTGAAATCCCAGAGCAAGCTAGTTGATGAAAGGGAATTTTTACTAAGTTCCTCATCAAATATATCCCTAAATGTAGCATGCAAGAGTAGTAGGAGATGCATCAGCATTGTGCTGGAAAGAGCACTAACATGTCTTGAGCAGGAGAGGGAAAAAGGAGTTAGGAACAGAGAGGCTGAAGGGCAGAAGTGTGTGGGAGAGGCCACTGGTGGTAGAGAAGGGTTAGGGAAGACCTGGAACACTTGTGCTTTCTTGCATACCTTGATTCACCGTGAGAGAGTGGAAAAGTGAGTAATGGAGTCAGTGTCAGCTCAGTTAACAGGACCTCTGATGAAGAGAAAAGTCAACTAGTTCAAATTTACAGACTTAAACAGACAACCTGTTCCACACAGAGCAATTGAGGTTTGTAGCTAGAGCCCCCCTGTTCCCCAAAAAAGCACACTAGGCAGTTCTGAACATTAATCTGAATACCTTTAGTTGTGCTAGGTAAAATAAATGTCTCACGATCAGAGTCACTCTAAATGTTTTGATTTTTTTAGATGTTTGTCAAATGGGAAGTTTGTACCTCTGAGGGTGACCTATGATTAATGAAGATACAAGTAGGGTATCAGAGAAGCATTTTCCATGAAAAATAATTGCTGCCTAGCACATATTGTCAGCATATTGAAGAGCTTTTAAAACATCTAGTCAAGGTCAAGGAATAATTTACTAGTTTCATTTATAAACCACAACTTCTTTTCTGGCTTTCTCACACAATAAAATATTAACAGAGTTTGTAACAATTATCCATGAAATGCGCATGAAACACCTTTTCATTCTGACTGAAGTCCAACATGAGAAAACTGGGAATGAAGCTGTGCCTCGAGTGCCTCAATCTCTAATATGAGACTATTAGTAATTGTTCTAATTTGTAATCTTTTTTTTTTTTGTCTTTTTCTCCTTAAAAAAATCCTGTCTTTCAGTGATCCTGCTCATAACAAACCTTCATCTCGTCTTTAGCACTGAGTCCTCTCAGTGCTGGTGAGAGCTACTCAGGAGGATTTGGTGGGAAGAGACCAACAACCCCATAGGTTGTCCAATTCAAGCCATAGATGTCCTCCCTATGACCAGTGGCAGGGTGGACACTACAAATATATTTCACTAGATGTTGGTATAGTTTTGTTAGAAAAGGAAAAAATATCCCATAACATCTCACAAATGCACCAGCTGCTTTACCTGAGGTGAGGTGAGTGAATGGCTGATGAGAGAAAGCCTCTTTGTGTGCCCAGGGTTTTTGGAGGCAATTACATCATGCAGCAGGAGTGAGTTTATGTGAGGTGCCTGTGAGCAATAGCAGGTATTATGTTGTGCTTGTGCTGTAAAATGATTAATAGTCTTTTCCTAGGCTAGTGAAGCCAAGGCATATTTAATTAATGTGTTTTTTTATAAAGACTCATTGCAGTAGGTAAGCTTTGAATAAAAGAGGAGATGCAATAAGAAATTGCCACTGGCAAAATCATTAAATAGCTACAGAGTGTAAGATTAAAGTGTATATTATAAAAATCCTAACTGTGGACATTCTTCATGTTTAAAAATGCCCTGGGGTACTTTTAAGAGGTGAATCAAAATAGTATGTAATTTTCTTCCTTAGTTTATATAAATTTAATTACATATTAGTAATACCCACTATAAGGACAAACTGTTTGCCAGAAGGTAAAAATGTCACTAAGAACATTGATATTATAACTTGGTGACAGTCTAACAAGTTGGCTTTGACATCAATATTTATTAAATGTCATGTCTTCCTCTTTGGTTCCATGTTGTGCAGAACACTGTCAGACTCCCACTCAGTAATACTGAGAGGCATAACTTAAGTACACTGGACAGAAGAATCATGCTCTGACAACAATATTACAGGAAAGGTTATCATCCCAAATTTAGTCTCACTTTCATTTTTACTTCCATTCAGCACCAGCTTTGTGTCTTTTTCTCTCTCTGTATTTGAGTGCCAGTAGAATGTAAAGGTGGCAAAAGAAATTTTGTGTTTACCCCCACACAGGGACCATGATGTTAGGAACCCTTCATTTCACCCTACCAGGCACACAGAGCTGCTCAGCTGAGGCAGCTGTTCTGGTCTGACCCTCCTTTGTCACAGAAGGTCATGATTCATTTTCATGAGGTATTTCTTGTTTCTAAAGCAGGTGACTCTCAATTTCCCGGAGCAGAGGCTTTTACGTGGGTGTGTGAGCTCGTGCATGTTTCTCCCTGGATGCTGGTGCTCCTCCTGCCTGCCTGGCAAGGCCACCTCCGCTCTGGTTCCTGTGGCTGCTTTTGCAGTGAGCTCCTCCTGCCTGTGCTGGGAGAGAAGGGAGCACCAGAGCCTGGAAGGCAAGAGCTGAGAAGCCTCCTTGGGCAGTTCTGGCCTTGAGCTGATGAGTCCTCCTGTGAGCTGGGACATAACCCCTGCCCTCAGTGCCACTGTAGAGCACTGGGTGGTTTTCAGGTCAGGTACATTCCCATGTGGGTGATGTCATGCAGAGCCAGCTCAGGTCTGCTCCTGGCCTTGTCGGCACAGGACAGAGCCAGCTGCCACCTCTCCTGGGGCTCTTCTGCCCACTTGGTCTGCCTCTCCCATGGGATCTTGTACCAAGCATTCTGCAGTAACTGAAGCACTCAGCATCTGTCACATGTGCAAACCACTGATTCAATGACTGCTATATGAGTTTCTGGGAATGTTTGAGGGGAGAAAAGTTGTAGCCTGCAAAACTGCTCTCCTTACTGAGGAAAAACTGTCACAGACTGCCAGGAGGTGTTTACTTGAGCAAGGAAGTTGTGATCTGCCTGAGTCCCAAGAGCCTGGCAAGTAAGTCATACAAAGTTGGAGTACGTTGACTGTGGTTCAGATTTATTGCTCTCACATGGACATGCTTTGACTGTCTGCAGACAGATTTTTTTTGAGCTATTTGTGCTTTGTGGATCAGCACATAAAAAGTCTAGAAACAATACCACAAGGTACTTGTATGTTGATGGTAAATATCCAGATAGTTAATATGCCAACATATTGGCTTATTTATAGACAAAACGTGGGAAAAAGAAGAATAAGTGGCATTTACTGTTTTGGTCTTCAGCTGAAGGGCAAAACACTCAAATGTTTAATTCTAATCTGCTCTGAAATGCGCATGTGTTTTTAAATCTTTTTTTCGCTGCTCATGATGAGATTTTGCCTCTGCTGTCCTAAGTCTGTCCT
The DNA here is from genome assembly GCA_013396875.1 of Vireo altiloquus. NCBI lineage: Eukaryota > Metazoa > Chordata > Aves > Passeriformes > Vireonidae > Vireo > Vireo altiloquus. The sequence continues at coordinate 971,315 of VZRF01005754.1, forward strand.
GTCTTACTAGGCCTCCAACTGTTAGTGCCTGCCACAAGACATCATTTTCAGGGATTGTTTCAGCTCTCATCCATGAATGTATCTCTTAATTTTCCTGCATTTAAATGAGTGCTGATTAGATATATCAAGAGAAGTGTGCTGAATGCAGAACGCATACAATTTCTACATTGTTAATGTAGTTCTCTCTTTGGGGGGGAGGCATCCACAATTTTATGATGTAGTTGTGATCATTGTTATCTCTGGTGCAAGTGATTTTATGCGGTAAAACTATGCAGAAATAGCACTTTTGCAGGCTGATGTCCACAAATGACCTCTTTCTTCACCACAGTCATTTGTGACAATCAGCCTTCAGTTGCTTGGGAGACCTGCGGCATCCAGAGCCCCAAATGCACACTCTAAGGCTGCTTGTAGAGATAAAAGCAAGATTTCTGACAGACTACCTGGCCTCACCTAAACAGAGATGAATTTATCATTGCTATAAGGTATCAGTTTTCTTTATGAAGAAAAGCTGTCTGTCAGACGGTGATCATTATTCTAAAGCACCTTAAACACAGAGTTTATGATGATCTTTGGAAGAACTAGGTCCATTCCCAGCCTTAAATTAAGGATTATTATAGTGGACTATGGAAGTGTTTTTGAATGGATACTCTACAGTATTGTAAAATCTTGGGAGGCTTGTATGGGTCTTTTCACATCAGTCCTTTTTCCTGCAGTTAGGCAAGAGCCATGGCTTTGTTCCTTGGCATGCTGCAGAGTGGGCAACAGAGCAGCACAGCAGAATCTTAGGAACCTTAAACATAATTAAGCACAATGGTAACCATATATTCTGCCACATATTATTTAATTGCTACTAGAGGATTTGCATAACAATTTATGCTCTCTGGATCTCAAGTGAGAGCATGATGGATTCATGAGTCCCCACAAAGCTGCTGGATTCTATGTACCATATATTTTATTCACTATGTCAGTTAGGCTTTCCCTGACTCTCAAAAATTCCTGATATCTTATCTCCCTTCTTTTCCCAGCATATCTCTGTGGACATAAGCACATTGGTGCTCAATTTTTGAAATGGCAAAAATAGGTGGAATATAAGCCATAGTATCTTAACAAAAAATTCTTGTGATTTGCTGTCATCTTCTGACAGTGATGGTCCAGCAAGAGCAGTAGGCAGGGGTGGTCTGTGTGGCATGGAGTCTTCATGCCTGCCTTTAAATGCAGGGCTCACTGTGTTATTTCATATCAACTTCCCCTCATGTCTACTCATGCCCAGATCTAGATCAATGTATTTTGAATGTGATTACCCCAGAGGCTCTTTCTCCAGCGAGACTAAATATATTTCCTACTGTCTTGTCCCCACATTGTTTGCATTTGCTTTGTTGATGCAGTTCAGAGTGATGTTTCAAACTTTTAAACCTCTCCAGACTCTGTGCCCTGGCTACTTTTGAGGGATCTGCTGCCTCATGCCAAGACCTGCTCAGCTGCAGCAGAGATTGGCTGAGCCAGTCAGTCTGTGACTGAGTGGCAGATTTTACAAGCATGTGAGGAAATGCAGAGCTGTTCTAATGATTCACATAGTGACTAGATCTGCTTGGTCTCTTACATGTAAGCTGAAGGACAAAAAAGAGAAAATTAATACAAAACAGCTGGCTTTCTGAGAGTGCTAAAGACAAGGTGAGGAGGTCCATCAAGGTCAACATCCATTTAGTCCTGTAAATATCAACCTGCTTACTTTGAAGCAGTTAATTTCAAAGTAGAGGGTAAGGTGAGGGAGGAGGTAGATTTAGGTTTTGCCTTTTTGAGTCTGTGAAAGAGTCTGGAGCAGCCACGTGGGAGCATAACTTGTTCTGAGACCCTTGGTGTACTCTCAATGCAATGGTGAGTGCAGTGGACGCTCCCAGCTTCAGAGCTGGTTTCAGGGCAATGCTCCTGCCTCTCAGGGCAGGCTCCAGGGCGCTTCTGTATGTGGAGGTGTTGCAAGATTTTTCTGAGAGAGGGGATTTAGAGTCCTTCAAATGATCTTGAGTTACAAGATAAGGACATAAGTGTTGTGCTTCACATGCTAAGCTGTTTTGATCTGTGTATTTTGTAAACCAAGGGAACCAAACCATGCAATTATTAGGCAGTATAGGCAGATCTTTCTGGTACCTAGCAGAGTGCTGCTCTCCACTGATTTGGTTGATAAAGACCTCCTCCATAAATAGTGAATGCACTGGTTTTTGTCCGTTTTGCCCGAGCCCAAAGGCAGGAACCAGAGCTCTTTAGGAGACAATCTCCGTGGATTTTGTCAATTGTATTTGGTGATGGAAACTTCTCAAGTTGCTTGAACACTGTGTAGGGTAAAAGGAATGTGATCCCAGTCCATCATGAGTACTGGTTAATCAGCTGGAATATCCTGTTATTCTTGGTCCTCAGCCATGCTGCCAGAGCATTGCTTCGGGGAGGATGTAGTGAGCGGTCTCAACAAGTACAGTATGACCTCTCTGGGTACCTGGCTGCTCCCTGCAAGTTTTTGATGCACTAATGGTGTTTCTGACAAGATCTCTGTTTTCTTGGCCAAGGAAAATTCCAAGACACGAGTTGGATTTAGAACAAGCTAAATATTTGCGTGAGTTTAAAATATACATGAAGGCCACCCAGGCAACCTTAAATCTTCAAGTACCAACTGCTGGCAATAGCAGGGACTAAGCAGAGAGCAAAGATCACCAGGGTTCAGAGCTCTTGATGACCTCCTTCATGATCCTGTGAGTTTCTGTAGGGCATGAAGTCCCAGGATAACATGACAAAGAGGAGATACTTTGTCCCCTATTAATCAGTTACTGCTGGGGTTTTGTCCAGTAATGTCACAGCAGGAGTGTTTCGTTGACTGGCAAGGAATGATTGTCCAGACATTCAGATCAGGCAGAGTCTGTGCTTGTCTGTCCAGGCTCAGGGACCCATGTGGGCCTGCACTCGCCTACCTGCAGTGCTGGTGCTTGTGAGGAGCAGCACTCACCTCCCCACGACACACAGCCCCTGCAGAACCAAAGCAAATTAATCGTTTCTGTTCTTCCAGGGAGCACACACAGGTTTCTCACTTTTTCTCCAGCCATTACCACCTTTTCAGTGAATAGAAAATAGGCCTGGAAGGGCCTGTGAGAAGCTATTTAGTTCCTCCTGCTGATGAATATTTAGCTGCTCTGGATGTAAGCTCTGCTCAGATATTTGGCATGGAAGGTGCTTGGTATGAGGCTGTACTGTTTTCCTTGGTGATACCCTGTACCTGGCAGACCCGGGACCCATCTGGCTGTTGGGGAAAGAGCTGATGGCCAGAGTCATCTGAGCAGAAATGTGTGTTTCTGCCAATTTTCTCACTTTGCTCTTCTTCCTTCAGCACCAGGGTTCTACTCCTACAGGTGTTTTACAATGGTGGGTTAAGGGACAAGACCTTCCTGCAGTCGATGTGAACCCAAGTGTATGATGGACTAAAAATGGAGGGTCACTGAAGTTCATCCAGGAGACGAGTACAGTGAGCTGCCTTCCTTTGATGTAAACATACTCATTTTTTCACTGCAATACGAAGTTCTGCAATTCAGGTCTAAATATTACTCCTTCAGTTCCATTGGGATGGGTTTGTATGTGTGCAAACACACATGCATATATGTATATATGAGGTGAGACAGGCCATCAAATATATGTGCAAAACAACAACAACTTTGACATAAAAGGAAGAGATTAGAAAAGTGCTAGGTGGTGTGAAAAGCCCTGAGTGATACCTTTCTGAGTTCTTGAATTTGACTAAAATAAGTCAGAGATGGATCACAAGCAGTCTTGTGTTGTCTTTTATTTTAAGTGATGTGACAAATTGCCGAAAGCCATGGCCCTGATGCCAAGCTGCTGGCTGTGCATGCAGGGTGAGATGCATCGTGTTGTGGTGGGAGACAGGGCCAGGAGCATGTAGGGTCACCATGCCTGGTACCCCTTGTGCCAGGGCCACCTCAGCAGCATGGGCTTTGAGCCCAGCCAAGGGTTGGCACACCGAGGTGCTGTGCATAGAAAACCACTTTTGGTGTCACTTCACAAATGGAGGCTTGTCAAGATGTTTGAAAGGCAAAACAGATACCCAGCTCTCTCCTTGTGTAGGCTAGCAGCTCAGTGAAGCCCTCAGCTTGGTTGTCTGTCATAACTCCATCACCTCTCTGTGCCTCACTTTCATCTCAGTCTTTACTGTTTCTTCTCACCTGCCTCAAATCCCATTCCCTCTGCATTGCCCCAGTTGTATCATCCAAATCATGCCAGTGTAGGGGATGAACCATCTGTGACCCTCACCCTTGCCCTGGACTAAGCTTTCCATGGCTCTAGCACTGTCCATCACCATGATGCAGTTCCTGTGAGTTATCACTCTGTATTTTGTGCCACCTTTGCCCTGGGGTGGCTGTGTGGGACCTGGCCCTGCTGTGCTTGTGCCTTTGGGGCAGACCTATCCCAGCTTGAGCCCCATCTGCAATGCTTGTCACCCTTCTCTACCAGCCTGGCAGGAATTTTGGCGCCTGGGTGTGAAGGCCAGCTTCTCCTGAGGAGGTGTGTCATTCTGTCCAAAGACTCTGCAACTGGAAAAGTAATTAATAATGTCCAGGTGGAATACAAAGAGGGTTTGTTCTCCGAAAGCTGTTTTGGGCAGGAACAAGATTATCAGCTATGAAGAGGTTATTTGAAAATCAGCAGATAGGGTTACAAGTTTCTCAAAGATACTCATCTTTTGAGGAAAAGCAGCTACTCCTGCACATATGTGCTTGGGCAGAACTGCAGAACTGTGCTGGAAAGCTGGTACTATTAAGGGGAGGCAGTGGGAAGAAGAGGGGTGGCGTGAGGGAAAGGTGGCTAAATGTGGGTGGTTCCCCACCAAAGAAGGATTTCTTGAGTATGAAAACTGGGTCAGTGTCATCTCACATCCCTTGGAGGAAGAGGCAGTGCAGCCAGAAACTGCAGGTGGCACAGGAACTTAGGCAACTTCTGCCACCATCCCCTCCCTCCCCTGCAACGGCGACGTTTTCATCTGAGACATGGATATCAAAGACTGCTGTACTTGCAGTGGAGTTAATTAACACAACCTGGAAGATGTGGAAGTTGGGAATCTAGTTTGTGCCAATCTGACAGCGTGACCTTGTTGAGAGGAATTAAAAAGGCTGTAATGAAAGTGCAAGTTTCCACAGAAATTCACACATTTCTTGCTTTTATCTGTCAGTGAAGGAATGAAGGAAAGGAGCAGCAAAGAATGAAGGAAAAGGAGCAGCTGCCTCTGTCAGGTGTTCTGGATTGCAGTGTAACTCCAGCCAAGCTGCCCGCCTGCCCACATGGCTCAGGCCGTGAGGTGGTGCTGGGAGGCTGGGAGCCTTTGCTCTGGGCCCTTGGGTGGCACTGGGTGAGTGCCCCAGGCGGGGCCACTGCCCCAATGCCTGGCACTCACCAAGGGGCTTGGAGAGACCTTCTCCTTCCTGGGTTGGCAGTGGCCCACACCACCTTGCCTGGGTGTTTATTCATGACACTGAAGGCCTCAGGGGGTGAAGGGCTCTGCTTCTAAGGCATCCCTGGTGAGTCTCCACAAGGGAGCCTCCACCCACAGCTACTTTCTGAATTTGTTGAGTATCAGGGAGAGACCAGGGCACTGATTTGTACATGGCAAAAACATTAAGAGAGGATTGCTTGTACTGTTTTTTCCAGCATTTGCTTATTGTTAAATCTGTGCTGTGCCACTCCCTGGGAGCTGTAACTGGTACTCGCCTGAAACAGTTGTGTTTGAATGGTGTGTGATAGGAGGTTTAACATCTTCTAAAAATTACCCTTGTGGTATATTTGGAGCTCCTTACAGCTCCTGTCAGCGGATCACATTCAGTTTCCCAGAGCTTACAAATGATGACAAGCTGACTGCCCCTTTTGTTGTGTGAATTACATGCCAGCATCTACAAAACCTGCTCCCTGTGGGGGAACGGGTGTCTAATTTAAGACAGTTCCTTGGGGGAGCTCAGGAGGTGATGAAAGCTGCCGGTTTCTCCATTGGAACTTCCTCCGCTGCAGTTGCTAAGATGGTGTTTGTGTTTTCCCTGGCACTGTCAGTGGCCTCAGTGAAATCCAGGAATATATTTTATAATGGAGCAGTACCTGGCCCTTGTGCTTGGCTGAAGCTGGGGGCTGGCATGTTCCTGTGTGAATGCCAAGTCCTCACCTTCTCCCTCCCGAGCATTGATAGAAATCCTCTCTCCACATGTCAGAACGTGCATAATACAATTCTTAGCCAGGACCATTGACTTCTGTACTTGTGTGAGTATATGAGTCAGGGGAGCCGAACTCTGAATCCAGTAGGCAGTGATTTGCTGGCATGACCTTCCCTGTTTCATTGTGCCAGTTTAGATTCCATTACTGCCTTCTGACATTGAAAAGTGTTCATCCCACACCACTGCATATTCTGAGGGCTGTGGTGAAAGTAAAATGCTCTTTAACTCAATGGTGGTATTGATTCATTTTTGTTGTCTGGAGCCACTAGCAGCAGAAGGCTATGAAATAAAGACTTCTATGTTTACATGTGATTATTTGCAATATTGGTCTGCAGGGAAGGCTGGGACAGTGAAAAGCCACAAACTGCATTAAGTGAAAGTTGTGGGTTTTCAGTGAGACCAGGCATTTGCTCTGCAGTTATTCTCCCCTAGATCTTATGGTAGATCCCATAAGCCATAAATGTGGCAGGCATTCCCAAAACCTTCCACAGGAGCTAGGGAAAGCAGAGGCCCAAATACTTGTGGGTGGAAGTAAGCTTTAGTGTAGGAACAATGGATTGGGAAACTGCACTCTTGTATTTTTGACAGCCACAGTCTTTTTTTACCTGCGTCAGATGAATTCAAGTGTCAGGTGATGAAACCTGTGGGGGCTAAAGGACACTTTCTTGTGGGTCATTTCCCCAGGTACCGGCAGGATCCATTTGTGGAGAAAAGCGGACACAAAACCAGTGATTCAGGTGCTGAGGCAGCTGCTATTTATTTTTAGGTCACAAAAAGATGGCATTTCTGATGTCAGAAAGGCTATTACATGAGAGCAGTCGGACTTAGAGGAGTAAGTTAAAAATGTCTATTTAGTAGTTCTTTTCTCCAGTACGCTTTGTGTTATAGATAAGACACAGGTCCTATATTGGCAGGAAGAGCCTGACTGATAGGCTGTGGTCACTCTGAACAGTAATAATAGAGGTGATAATTGCAGTTAAGTTCTCACTCTGTTCCCGGGGTTCCTACTCCATCGGGTGGTGACCTCGGAATGCTGGTGTATGTAGCAGTGGAGAGGAGCTGAGCCACATGAAGGCATAGAAAAGCACCCCAAGAAGTGTTTTTACCTTTTCAAGCGTTGGTGGGGATGGGGGTAGGAGTTGGACAACCTGAGCGGCCTAATTTAGCAGTCGGGGATAAACGAGCTGAGACTGGAGGCTGCCAGCAGCAGCAAGATAGTTTCCTTTGGAGGGTAGCTCAGTGGTCTGATGCTGGGTAGTCTAAACTTATCTTCTCCAACCTTCCCCAGTAACAGTGGAGGTATTATTACAGCCCACTGTATCAGGCTCAAAAATTGAGTTCAGTTTGGCTGAAAAGCCTTGTGTTTTCTGTGGCATAGTATTGTAATGGATTGTAAATTATTCTTGTTCAGTTTCCCTCATTGACGTTTTGGGGCAATACTACCCCTATCCTGCATCAGTAATTTTTGTGCTTGGCTCACTCTGTTTGCTGTGTTTCCACTCCCATCCTTCACAGAGGTTTCTCACTTCCACCCAGGCCTGTTTCTGACCCCTGCTGATTTTCTCCTCCTCTCCCAGTTGCTTCCTTTCAGTACTTCTCTGCCTGCTGGGTCAGTCAGTGTTCTGCTTACAAAAATAACCCTCCCTGCTCCCATTTGTACTTGATTTCACATCTGCACTGGGAAGGCAGGGCTGGGATTCTCCCAGGGGAAAGAAGCCCTGTTAGCGTGTGAAGCTGGTGGCTTCTGTGCCCACAGGAGCTTCTGTAACCACTGGCTAGGAGAACACGAGCAGAGAGGGTGTCTCAGCTCTGCTTTTACTGAGCCCACCAGCAAACCTGCCTTTGACTGCAGGGGACCAGAATGACAGGGCTGATCCCTGGACAGGTCTGAAGCGGATCAGAGCATTTGCTCAGGGATTCTGTGGAAACCTGTTCTCTCCTAGTAAACAGCTGTTTGTGGCATTATTTTCTTTTGGCACTTAACCCTTCACATTATTGGAGGCTTTGGTCTCATCTTAAAGCTTTCTGCTTCAGCATAAATTGTTCGTGGCCTGTGCTGCTTGTGAACTGGTTAGAAACTGGCTGCCCACAGCTCCTTGCATGAAGGGAGGAGAGGTGTTTTGTCCCCTCTGGGGGAATAGGAGTAGAGAGCTCAAGTGGCTTCTGCAGATTCCTGTGGGCCAGTCAGCTGGCGGTGTTGGCCAGCAGCCGCTGCTGCAGCAGGATTTGCAAACCACACAGATGCTGAGGCATTAGTGCTTGTGGCAGGCAGAAAGGAGCTGCATGTGGGAGCAATGCTGAGGGTGCTCTGTTCACAAACACTCTGCTTGACTGGCACAATTTGATTTTATCTTGATTAGATTATTTCAGTTAGCATTAAGCACAGCTGTAGGTATTTTTTTAGGTGTTATCTCCAGGAATTCAAAAGAGAGTAGTGACTGGTTTGTGTGACATTGCTGCAACACTCCCTCCCTCCAAAAAAACCCAAACTAGCACAGGTGTGTGTTGTCTTCAGTGAAAACAGCTCAGAGCTGGCCACTAAACCCTTTCCAGGTTCTGATGAACTTAAGGGACATATTGCAACTACAAACTGCGATGAAGGACATGATTTTGATCTTAACTGTGTGCTTGCAGCCTGTGCATCTGAGAGTCAGCACAGAGGGCACCAGGGAGCAAGGGGTGCCAGCCAAATGTTTTGCTTGGGTGTTTCACAGGTATTTCATTAGCTGCAAAACATCTCTTTTCCTGCAGCTGGTCCTTTTACTCAGAAAAATCAAATGCAAAAAAAAAAAAATTGTGCACTTTCTGCCTCATCTTTCTTCCTCTTGTTTTGTTTTTCTGGAACTCTCTGGACCTTACTGGAGTTACCAGTTAGTGCTGGCACTGGTACCTGTGAGAAATTGGTTTTGTGACCAAAGGAGGAACAAGAAATAAGTGGCTGGACATACAGCTTCAATTTTCATTTCATGGCTGTGTATCAGAAATAACCAGTGCCCGAATTTCTCCAGAGATGTGGGGTTTTCTTAGTATTAATTGTGCACTCCTGGGCTCCCAGCCAACCCTGTGATTTTAAACTGATCACCAGGAAAAAAAAAGCAGGTTCCTAGCATGGAGGGGTCGACAGCCAGAGTCTGTACATTGTGGCTGTGCTTGCAAACTGTCTGCCCTGATGTAGTGCCTGAGAGACACACAGGCAGCTGAACTGCTCAGCACATGGCTAAGATCAAATTAATGGCATTATTTCTGAAAGAAAATTCCTTCTTCAACAGTTGCAGTCAATGTTCACATTCATTACTTTTGACAGCCTCATATAATGTAATTTAATTTAAATGCCCATGTGAGACAGAAGCATAGGCATTTATTTAAAAAATAAAAATAAAAGCCCACTCTTTTTATGCATAAAATGCCTACTTGAAGGAATAAATTAGTAGCCATACTGTGCAATTGATTTGCAAGAGACCCTGGATTTCAGTGAAGATTTTTTTTTAACATCAGTAGGGAAAGCTGTAGCATGAGTGCTTTTGCTACTTAGGTGTTCAAACAAATGCTTGGCGTTAATTCCTTGTCAGGATTTGGTTGAGGGCCATTAGGGTTTGGGAGGGCACTCAACTGAGTTTGAGAGCAAGCTGGCCATGTATGTCCTTTGCCTTTGTCTTGTTAGGCAAATCCTGTAAGAGAATTACAAATACAGACCCTCTTTCCTAAGTTGCCATGGCTGCACAAAGCAGTGATATCCTCGTGCTGGCAAGGCCAGCAGCCAGAATCAGAAGGTTTTCTAAGTATTTGCTTCTTTGGTAGTTGCCTGACTCTTCTCACTGAGGTTCTCCTTGTTTGTTCATTTCCACCTCCCAGGCTTCCCTCAGGGTATGTGTTTGGCTATGTCACATGATTTGGGAATATACAAGTGGTGGGCTGGCAGTTTTGTGATAACTGGGCCTCACCCAGTGTGGTGGAGTGGGGGCTGTCTCTTGGTATCCACACAACCATTTAGATTTTAACTGCACCTTCCCAACAGCTGGAAAAGAAGGCAAGAAATGATGTGGGTATTTTTCAAGGGAGTGCCATGGCATCAGAGACAGACAGCATTCCCTCTTCCCAACCATTCGTGTCATGCCTCATCCCTTGGGATTGACTGCTTAAGCAGGCTCATGCCGAACAGCTCTGTAAATCCCTTTAGGTCATCCTCTCCAATCCAGACGTTTGGAGTGAGATCCAAATGGCGAATGAAATCAGCGTAGAAGTTCTGTGTTTTGCATGGGACAGCCTAATATTGAACAACTGTCAGATTGGTCTCATTTGGGAGTTTAAATAAAAGTAATTAAAATCAGATGGAACTGGTTTTCAGGTAGTATGAATATTGTTTTTAACACACCACATTTACATGGTTAGCATCAGGTTCTGATGGTGTCAGAGTACCCACCTGCAGTCACAAATGCACTGGGTGTGCACAGCCCATGGTATGTAATGGCAGTCGAGCCACAAGTGAGGTTAACATTTGGTCTGTGTTACAAGTTAGGGCTGTTCTAATTTCTGCTTACTTTGCTCACTATTTATTTATTTATTCTATTTATTGTAATGTATTTATTAATTTTTATTAACTTCCTCTGTGTCCCTTTGCTATGATATCTGAGCACCTACAGAGATCTGTGCCTCAAGGAGGACAGGGCTGATCCCCTGGAACCTGCTGGGTGCTATGGGCAAGCCATGGCTGAACGGGCTCTGTGCAGGTGCCATAATCCAGATTCCTGCTTGCTTTCCCTCATGCTGCTAAGAGACCTTTCTGCTTTTATATGGGACCAGGTTGTTTTGGAGTTGCCTTGTGAAATTTCCCAGCCACCTGGAGTAGTGCTGTTGTCCTCTCTCCCTTACAGCTGGCTGCACTGAAAAAGAGACTGTGCTTTGTAAATGGTATTTGCAGAGATAGTTGCTCCTTAGCTCTTGTCCCAGCAGTTGTCCTTAGGTTAGATACTTGCTGGCAGGAGGCTGCTGGCTGGGATGTGTCACTCTGTGTGTCTTGGTGAGGCAGTGAGGGCAGTGCCCTCAAGGCCTTGAGTGCTTCTTGCAGGTGTGATTTTGTTTTTGAGACTTGTGCAAATATCAGATGCAAATGGGATTTTTATACCTGAGTAAGGAGTAAAACAGATGGAACATACAGTGCAGTCAGGGCTGATTCTGTGCTTCCCAGTGCTTTTCCTGGGAAAAGGAGCTTGAGTTTCTACCCGCTCAGCCCCCTGTGCAATGAGAGACAGGCAGGAAAGCCTGGAGCCAGCATACATATGGCTGATTCATGAAGTAAATGGAGAAAAGATGACATGAAGAATAATTTGAGTTAGATACAGAATTAGTAGGAGATTGTTCCTGTTAACTATCCATCTCCTTCTCTTTGTCATCATCCTCAGCCTTGTTCTCCTAGGCATCCCAGCTGCTGGCTACAGTGCATTGAGCTACAGTGCATTGAGCAGCTCAGCCCTAGAGCTTCTGACCTTGTTGTTTGGCACAACCTTAGATCATTTAATTTGGTTTGTATCATGCAACCTTGTGTCAAAACTGCACACAGTAATCTCTTCTACAATGGTTACTCTTTGCTGCTCTTGCTTACAGAATTTTAGCACTTTTTATATAATGGTGACTGCCTTTTCCTAGGTGGATGTTTTCTTTTCTGTACATCTCAAATCTGTTCTCTGTGTGATATAACTGATTCTCAGCTGTTCCCTTCTTGCAAATTTTTGCTAGACCCCACTTTGGGGAATGGGAGAGAAGGTCTCTGGCTGTCAGTAACATGCTGATATACCAGAATGAGATGCTCAGTTTGATGTCTGAAATTACCAGCACATCCTGCAAAATGTGATGAGTCAGGCCCCAGCGAGCACTCTGTTGGATCGCCTGATTTACTCAGTGTCAAAGTTGTTGCTGGTTTCAGCCAGGTAGAAACAAGCTCTTGCATTTGGTTCAGAATGGGTAAGTGAGAAGCTGTGCCCCAAACCCAGACCTTAAATGATACACCAGTAGCACAAGGAATGCCATTTAAGTGCCATCTTTTATATCTGTGGCCTTTTTATTTTCCTGACAGGAAGTGAATTTCTGCTGTGCAAGGGTTTAAAGATAAAATGGCAAGTAACTTTTGGACCCTGCTTTTCCTGTGGTATAACTCGTTTTTGCAATCCTTTATTTTTCAGTGTGTGAAAAGTGATTATAGCTTTGTGTCTAATCTTTATGTACAGTAATTTTTCATGCCAACATGTGCATTATGATCTCTATAACAGACAATAAAGCAAAGCTCTTGACAAACTATCTGCAGGTCCCAATGAAAAGGGTGGGATTTATACAGTCTGCATTGATTCAGCAACACTGTGTTTTTGGAGTAGTCTGTTCTGAAATCTGAATGTATCATAATCAAATTCATGGCAATCGTTCCCACATTTAACTTTGAAGGAGGCATGGAAAAATATCTGCTTTTTGTAATAAGTTTAACATAACAGTCTAATCTTTTCATTAATGCTTTCCTCCCCAAGATTACATTTTCAAAGCCATGTGCGATCATTTAATTGTGTGCCCTCTTATTAATATTAAACACAATTAGTCCTACTGTGACACTTTGAAAATGCACCCCTTGCAGTAAATGCTGCCTCCACACAGAATATCCCAGTATGACAGCAGCTCTCCAGCATTTGGAGTCCCTTGGCAAATGTGGAGTGGTGTGATGCTTGTGGCAGTTTTATTTGACTGTGTCTGGCTTTTTGAGCCACCCACTGGCCTCCACTGGCAGCCTCTGGAGATTTTACTTTGTGATTAAATAGTAATGAAAGAGCTTGATTCTTTGAGAGTAAGTTAAAAATAACAGTAATATCATGAGCATGATGTGGGATGGGTGTTAAGACCTCTGTTATTTGTTTGTATTTACTCAGCCCTTGAGGACTGGAGAGAAAAGCTCCCATAATGTGCTGTCAGAGAATGTGTCTGCTCAGGAGATAAGCAACTGTCTGCTTTAGCAAGCAGCAGATTAGAAAATGGCTTTCACAGCTACTGCTTCAACCTGCCTGGAAACACAGCCAGTTTGGAACACCAGGAAAGCCCTATTGCTCAGCATGGGATTTTCTCCTTCACCAGGAGCAGTGCAAGGTGCTCATGTGGGGCACCTGTCAGTCAGGTCACTCCCACGTGGGCCCAGCCTTGGCCTTAAGAGTCCTCCTGCAGCCCCCAGTGCTGGTGTGGGGGCTGCCAACACAGAGGCTGTGGGTGCTGCTGGGGTCATAACTGGGGTCCCCAGTGCTGGGGGTGCCCACAACAACCGTGTGGCATGGCCTGTGTGTTGCAGGGTGTTTCCTAGAAAGCATAGAAATAGTAATTATTAATGTACATGTCCATATATTTATGTAGAAATATACATGCAACATATATAAAATAAATAGTATTGTGCAGTTGAACACAAAATGGTGCCACTAACCTAATCCACCTTTCATTTCCCCAGTCCCAGAGTGGGTTGCTGTTGGATCTAGAGCTGTCATCTTGACTCATAAAAACTTTGGTGTTTGATTTGGAAAAAACCCAACTGAACCTACAGCTGTATGGAATTTGTCCCATCTGTAGCCATTGCCAGTGTCTGTCTAGAGCTACTTCTGCTTCTTAAAGCCTTTCATGGGTTGTCACTGGAACTGAACAATATTTGAAGCCATGTCAGATTATGGGTTTTCTAAGCAGTATTAACCTGTCAAGGTAAAGGCTTATGATCTTGCAGTTGGTTGACAAGCTGCATTATTTGTCCTGTAATGTTAATTTGTGCTGAGGCTCTGCAGTTAGGTATAGTTAAGTGTATGAAACCCAACTTTTAATGTTCCCTAAGGCTAAATGAAAATGGACCCCTTGATGAGTTTTTGTTAGAACACTTGATTAGTCTCTTCTGGCTTAATTCACTGTCCTGCCAAATGCCGAGTTTAAACTTTCTCACGAGTATTTTTTTCCAGAAATGCTGATGGTACCAATAGCAGAAGGGAGATAGATGGATAGATGCTGAAGTGGACTGTCATGGTCTCCCTTTGTCTGGAAGAGAGATGCTTTGTTTTTAAGGGCAAGCAGCATGGCTCTGTGCACAGAGATGATCACAATCACTGGTTTGTGAAGGTTGTTTCAATGCAATCATGCTTGTAAAGTTTACTCTAGCTTCTATCCAGTATTTAGTTTGTTAAGGTGTTGACACAATTTTGCTGACATTCTTCTTAAGTGGATTATGCTCACAGCCAGTTTTTCAAAGCAAACAGATGGCTTTTCAAACAGAGCATGCACACAGATTTTTTTTTTAATGGTGTCTCTAGAATTATGACAGCTCTGTCAGAGAGGGCTAGTTTGTCGTTAATTTTCTTTTGACAGATGATTCAAAATAATTTTTGCTTCTTCGTCTTGCTCAAATGAACCAGCTGTTTAAAAATAAAAACCACAAGGAGACTAAGGCATAAATCAATTGGTCTGTACATGAATGGAATTGCACTATTTTGATAAGTCCACTTCTGTTTTTAGATCACTGTAAAATAAGAATGTCTTCAAAATATTGGAAGTATGCTCAGGAGGCGTGTGTTTCTTCTTGGAACGTGGAGACATGTTGTGCATTGCCTCAGAGGAAATCTGTGCTCTGAATTGCCTGGTTACTCAAATGTGAAATCAGAATATGCATAAGGAGGAGCGGGTGGCTTGGCACTTCCACAAGGGGTGTGAAGTCCCTTGGCTCTGGGGACTTGAGATGTGAGTCTTGGCAGGGCAGACTGAGGCTGTCGTCCTCCGAGCAGTGCATCTAATCCCGAATAGCTTCTGTCCGTGCGTGTCTCAGTCCCCAGACAAACACACAGTTTGTGGGCCACCCTAAGAAAGATGGCCACGCTTTGCCCTCACCCTGGAAAAGGGTTGCTTCTTGCACTAAGGGGATTCTTCTGTTCTTGGGCATGAATACACAGGCCAGGTGTTGGATTGAAGAAGTTAAGGTTGCAAAGCATTGTCACACTGATTTTTCCCTGTTTGATGGTGAAGTCTTTGGTGCCTCTAGTCCTGTGTGCATAAGAAGTAGCAGCCACCCCACTGCAGCCAGCGGTATTTCATCCTAAACCCAAACTTAAACCCAAATTTAAAACTGCATTTGTGCAGTGTGAAGAGATGGAAGATGTATCGAGGAGATACACCCTTTTTGATAACATTATCATGTTGTTAAAGATACATACTTGGTTTATGTGGCAATGTTGGCCCTGTCACTACAGCACTGGCAATATTCCTGTGCCATTTGCAGACAGGGAGGGACACCAAAGGTGGGCTTGGGTGCTCCAGGCAGCTTCAGAGCTCTTGAATTCCTGCCTACCGTCTTTAACCATAAGCAAAACCTCTGATATAAAAGCAAGCTCACAGCTACAAGAGGTATCTGCTGCATAAATTATTCTTGTTTTATTTTTTCACACCATGCCTGCTGACTGGATCCCAAGCTCTTTGTCTGTGTATTCCCTTAACTGTCATGCTGCCGAGACACAAATCCTTTCAAAAGAGCTTCATAGCAAATAGCACAGAGCTGCTCGTGCAGTCCCAGCGCTTTTTGTTATTCTCACACTGAGTTGTATTCCCAGCATCTGGATGGTGATTTGCATCATTCAGCAGGGACAAATTCGTGACACCAGGAGATGAGGCAATCACGTTCTCAGGCACAGGCTGCCGTGCCTGGATGACGTGGTGTCCCACGTGGTGTTTACCAGTGCTGCAGCCTTGCAAGCCACCATTGTTTCTTCGTTGTGAACATTGTGTACAGGGGTTTAGGCCTCGTGAGTCCAGTGCCAGGTGCTGGCAAAAAGGGAACTGTGCTCATCAATGTAGGATAAATCCTTCCTCTTAGCTCTGGGGAAAGGGAGAGCAGAGGCACTTCCACTGCTCAAAGGTGTCACACTGTGACTCATCCAACACATCTGATTTGTTTTGAGAACCAAAGGAGGGACAGTGTTCAGTCACCCCTCCAGTGAGCCCAAGGTCCTGCTGTAGTGTCTATTGTCTCCTGTGAGACCCATCAAAGTACCTATGATTTGCAGGAGATCAGGTTAGGTGGCAGAGATCCGAAAGTTACGTTTTAGTCAGTGGAGGTATTCCTTTTGAGTATGTGTAACCAGCTGCAGCACGTGCTGTACTTCAGGCTGTACTTGGAGTGACATTAGGAGAAGAGAAGCTCAAGTTCTTACTGATACTGAATTTTAATAACCAGATGCATCTCCTGGCTTTTATTTATTTGTATCCTGTAGCTCCAGAATCTTGTCACCTCACGGCACTTGAGATATCAATATTGCGTAAATATGCATTTTGCCATTTCTGAACCCCAGCTCCTTAACACAAATTGAATGTAACACATTTTTCCTGATGGTTACAAATTGCATTGATATCCTGTTAGTCACCTCACGTTTACACGCTCTGAGAAGATACAGAAGCAGCGTGTTATCCATGAAGTTTCATTCCCATTTGACTTCTCAAAGATCCCATCAAAATGGTTCAGAAGGATTCACTGGAGTGCTACAGGATGATGTGTGGGCGCAGCTTGGCCTGCTCTGCTCAAGGCAGACCCAAGGCTGGGTAGCAAGTCCAGGTGCAAGGAGGGGTGGGTTGCCAGGGTCACACAGCTCGGAAGGGGCCTCTGGCTGGGGACACGCAGCCATTGCCATGTGGGATCTGATGCCAGAGAGCAGGGACAGAGCAGTGGCATGGGGAGAGGGGTACCATGTGCCATCGCTACCCTGTCCCTGGCAGGACCTTGCTGATGACTGTGGTAGAGGAAATGCCTTCTCCCGCAGCCTCCTTCAGTTCAGGCCAAAATTGCCTCCCAAGGGTGGTGACATGGAAATGGGGGGAGTCTGGTGCCTGTCCTACCCTGTCCAGTGCTGGCTGCTGCCTTCCTCACTGTGCTGGCACCAAGCTGCAGGAGTGGCTTCAGTCCCATTTCCAGGGGGCAGAGACAATTCGAGACGGGACCTGTAGGGCCATGAGAACAGTACTGCTGCTTTTGGTCCTGAGTGATGTGTGCAATCACTGACTCTCTCCTGCATGTTTGTGCATCCCCAGGGCCAAGGAGATCTCCTGAAGAATGCCAAGAACGAAGCCCTGGAGAACATGAAGCAGATCCAGCTGGCCTGCCTGTCATGCGGACTGAGCAAAACTGGGAGCGGGCAGGCGGATGCCAAGGCAAAACGGTGCCTGGAGGCAATACAGGAGAAGGATACTGGAGATGAGAATGGGAGGCTGTGAGGAGAGGCAGAGCTGTCACATTTGTCACAGATTTCAATAACTCTAAACTATTTTTTTAAAACATTTAAAAATTCACACAGGAGTGCCCTCTACAGGGTGTGATAGTATTAAAATCCTCACAATGTCAGTATTTTAATGCAGTTAATTTATCCAAGTTAAACTCTGGTAGTGAGATTTCTAATGAAGCCAAGCTGTCTGTATGCAAGTGCGTGTGTGTGCGCGCACATGCAAATCCTGTAGACACCCTTTCATGCATTACATTAGCCATTTGCTAATTTATTCCTTTGTCATCTTTGAATAGGCCTGTTCATTCTGAAGATCAAAACAAATCGAGAGCACTTGTATCAGTTTTGGGCTTTATTTTACTCTTCAGCTTTTATCATTTAACTTACAGGTTACATTACTGTTACGCTGTTTAAACAAACAAACGAAACACACCAAATATCACTGACAGCTGTTCTTGTGAGGACAAAACTGGTGGTTTGCTGCAGACCCTGAAGGTGATTTTTAGTGAAGTTACAGCCAAGTAAACAGGATATTAAATGGTCAGAGTTGCTAGATAGATTATCAGTAAATTTGAGGTGTATTTTTTGCTGAATTTAGCAAACTGCTCTTCAGGGTGCACCCAGACAGCACATACTAACGTAAGAACTAGCTAGTTTAGTTTATTCCAGCAAAACATTGCTACCTTGTAGATCTGCAAGACAGCTACAGTCCTTGCTGATAGGCATTAACTTGAGTAGTAATGAGCATAGCTAGTCAGCCCTGTAGTTACAGGGAGAGCTGTGAATACCCTTCGGTGATCATGAACTCTGAAGGTGACCTTCAGGCCGTTCTGAAACACCCAGTGGTGCCAGTATTGAAAGGAGGGTTTTCCAAATTTCACAAAATGTGAGCTTTAGTGCAAGACGTGTGAGAGGTCAGGCCTTGCTTGCTGCCTTCTACATAGATGTTGGAGTCAGCTGGATGAGGGTAGCAGGCTTCGGCCTTATATTTTTGTGGCTAAGAATCATGCTGTGCTAGAGATTTAAAAGCAGGGCTGAAGAACTGCTACAGATGTAGTGTAGAGAAATTGCTTGGGGAAAAACGGGGTGCCATTGTTTTTGTGCAGCAGCTACAAATATCCTGACACATGTCATGTGTTTGGGGTAGTTCTGAGAATTGGCTGCCTCTTTGTGCCACTGTAGAAAGGAGACAGAGAATGTCCTGAAGCAATGCATCCTCGTCCCTTCCGGTGTCTGGCCCATGTGTGCTCACAACATTCATTTCAATCGTTTAAGTACTGTGCTTGAGTGGAGTATTTGTGTTACCTTTAACAGGACTAAGTGTTTTATGGTTATAAAAAAGACTATATTTATTTAAAGCATTGCTTTTATTTTTAAAAGCTACTTTTTAAATTAATTTGATTAACAAATATGCTAATTTTCTGAACTTAACAAAAAGTAATTGCTGAAAGTTTGATCATTGGAAAATCTTATATAGCTATTGTGTTAAGTTATTTTTGACTTCTTAATAACACTATTATGTTCATGTTGCACATTACTGAGAGAGTAAAGCTATGAAACAACTTTGACCCGTGATTTTGCAGTGATTTTACACATGATCCTGGATAAAGGTGGCTTAAGAGTGGGTTAGTTGCTTGAGAGAAGGTCCTGCTCTAACAGCGACTGTGTTATTGCAAGGGTTGTAACTCAGGTGCCTCAAATACCATTTCAGTACTTGTTCAGATCCGGCCCTAAATCCTCTGTTTATCTCTCCTTTAGATTATGGGTGCGTGTTCAGACTTCACTGAGGTCTGGAGAAGTGCCTTTTGTGTTTTAGGCAAGGTATAAAGCCCACAGCAGTGGTGTAAGTGTGCATGTCCACATTTTGCCCTCTTGGGTTACCTTCCTGATTTCATCATGGGTTATGTTTGTACAAAAAGAACACTTGGCCTTCAGTACTTAGAGTTAGGGACAATGGAAACTGTTAACCCAGCATCATCAGCTGCAAAGGATCAGCCTTTGGAAAGCATCCCTCTCAGAAAGGAGAGGTTGCTTCAGGAAGGGTGAGTGGCTTGCCTCTTGGTGCTTCATTTAAATCTGGAAATACCTTGATTTTCTCAGTCTAAAAGGGTGTCCTAATGTCTGTAGAGGAACTGCTGGCAAAATACCTTCTCTGATTTTAGGAACAAACAAACATGAAATTACAGAGAGAAGCTTTCCATGCTCACATGTACAGGGGCTACCACACAGTGCTCACTGTGGATGCATTAGAACCAGAAGTGGCTGGATGGAAATCCCATAGCATCCACACACAGCTTCCATGCCATGTTTAGCATTCCTGTCATGTCCTGTGCCAAGGTCATGCATTCTGTACCAAAATACAGGCAGTAGAGAATTTGGGGCACCCTGGATTGCCTCAAGCAGTTGGGACTATTCCTGGTGCTGGCACCCAGAACTCCGCAGCTGGAGCAGCTCCACCTTCCCTCCTGCACCAAGAGAGAGGCTGGCAGCAAAAGCTCATCTCACCTTCCTCTGAGCTCCTTTGAAGTTGCTGGGAGTTGAAGTGAATGATAAAGTGGCAGTTGGTGTAATAAAAATTCAGCCTTGAGCGAGAACACATGGAAAAATCATATCTACCATCAGCAGTGCACACATGCAGGGGGCTGACTGCCTGGCCTTTTTGGGAAGTGTTTCGTGGTGTGCTGGGCTTCTTGCAGTGAATAACAGCCTTCTCTGGGCCCTCTGCTGGTACAATTTGCCTGATGTCCCACAGGAATGGGTGGATATTATCTGTATCAATTCTATGGAAGTTATGTCAGGAAAGTGTTACAGGCATTTGCAGTTGTTTACAGCATAGTTTAACAGCTAGAAATCAGGGAAGCTCTCAGGGACTGCTGTGGGGAGGTGTCTTCCAGAAGGGAAGTGATCCAGGAGTGAATCTAGCTGGGTTCTCTCTGCTACCGAGCCCTCCATCTTCACAGTATTGTTTTCCCTCTGTCATGCTCTCAACTGTAAGATAAGACTGATGATGTTTTCCTTCCCAGGCACAGATTAATTACACATTTCTGGAATACCTTTGAGTTTGCTATTGCTCTCAGAACAACCAGGCACTGTTACACCAGTGTCTGCCGACTCCTTGTGCTGCTGGTGAGCACAGGTGAGGCAGCACGTGTGGGAAAGGCTGAGCCACCACACACTCACCACTCCCAAGGGCCTCAGTTCCTCCAGGGATCAAGGAGGATCATGTCCACATGCTTGTGTGTCTGGCCCCTACCAAACTGCACCTTTGGTCAAGTGTGGCAGAGGGGCAGCCACCTCAAAGGTGTTAAATTCCTGCAGGTTTCCCAAGGAGAGGTGGGGCAGGTGACTCAGAGAGGCCTCTGCAGCACCTGCCGTGTGGCACAGGGCTACAGTGTGACCTGTACGTGTGAGGGGGACACTGGGGGCCATGAGAGAAAGGTGGATGCAGAGGTTTCACTTGGATTTTGCTGCTTATATACATGCATGAAGGAATCCAGCCATGAGGCATGGGAAGAGACTGAATTAGTCCAGCTGTTCACAGACCTGATTAGTCTTAAATCAGCAGGAATAGTTTTTACCAAACTTCATGTGCTGGTATGACCAGCAGGACTTGACCCCTTTCTCCTCCCTTTCCTGGACTTGGCATGAGTTAAAGCACCATGCTGTTCTGCTGCTGTCTGTATAATTTTTCATGTATTTAGTTACCTGTTTTTAAAGAAATAATGCAAAGAAGGTGAGAGTTTTGTTCCTCCTGAGATTCATCTGCCAAAATAGTATCAGATAATTGCATGCACAGAGAGCACTTTCCTGTATGATATTCCATCTCTTCCATCTCTCCCATCTCTCTGTTCAGACTAAAACATTAGGTTGTAGCCTCCTTGGCATCAGTCCCACTCCTACAGGCAGCCTCAGGCAGGGGACTAACTCGGGAGGCTTCAGAAAAAAAAGATGAGGGGGTCACAGGAGCAGTGTCTTCAAGTCTCCATCACTTGCTGTGGGGCTGAGCATGGTGGCCTTGGCTCCTATCTCAGCAGCAGTAGGTGAAGCACACATTCAGTAAATCCAAGATTTGGTTCTGTTTGTCCCCTCTCCCTGCCCTGGGTAGGCGTGAAAATCTGTTGGTTTCCATAGCATTGTACCAGTAAAGCTGCACCAGATTGCCACAGCAAGCAAAAGGCAGTGTGTGTCCCCAGGCAGCTGGGCAGCACTGCTGGGATGCATTTCACAGGTCCAAAGTGTGAGTGCTCTTTGAGACCATTCTGGCACGGTCCTGGCAGGTCACCTTCGCACAGCCTCAGGTTGAGCAGTCTTGCATTTGCTTTCCACAGCAAATCCCTGAAAAAATGTTTCCTTTTTAAAGTAATGTTGAGGGCTTTGTGAGTTCAGTAACCAAGAAGTGACTGACTAGGCCAGAAATGTGATGCAAGTGCTGTCTCACCAGCTGTTCCTCTGCAGCAGAGTACTGTGTGAACATGCCCCTGATCAAACAGGTCATGTTTTAAATGAGGATGTTACACTCTTTCTGATTATTTGAAACACTTCATGAATAAATTGCTTTTGCAGAAAATTCTCATGGAGTAATTCCAAGAAAACGTGCAGACATCAAATTCTCAGCAGACAATGCTTGAGCAGGAGATAGTGTTGTGTTTGACAGCTGTTTGCTGTGCACAGTCCACACCACCCTCCTCTGGGAACTGGAAGAAAAATTAACAATTCCAAAGGCAAGTTTGAGTTACTGATACTGTTAGAAGTTTTTTCCCTGTTAAGTTGCACAGCAGAGACTCATTCATTTATAGATGTGAATACAGTAGAATTGGGAAGCAAATGCTACACTTGAGGCCAAAAGTGTGCATGGAGAGGAGGTGGCATGTTGAGTGTAGGGATGCTGGGTGTGGGGCTGTGCATGGGGAGCACTGGCCGAGAGCCCAGGAGGAGCCATCAGCCCCCTGCAGTGGCAGGAAAGGGCTGTTTGGCCAGGGAGCAGTTTGGTAACCAGGGAGGTTGGTTTGCACCAGCAGAAGTTTGCACAGCTCTCAGTGGGGGCTGGAGGTGCAATGGCTGTGGCCATTCATCCCATCTCTGACCGTGGTTTACTGAGGCTGTGGGAGAAACCCTCAGATAACTGGAGAGTCTGTGGCTGCGACCCCAGGATGTAGCAGCATTGCCATCATTGGAGCACTCCTGGGGCTGGATGGGTTCACAGCACTGATGGCACCGGATGCCAGCAGCTTGTCACTGTGGCCTGCTGGGTAGCAGTGCTGTTCACACCGTTCTGGCTGCAGGTGTCAATCAGTTTTAAGTGACATCTCATTAAATCACCTCATGGCTCTGGCATGCAGAATCACACAATAGCTGTGCTTCAGTGACATAATGTGCGACTGAGAGCATTGTAGATATTTCTGCTTGCTATAATGTATCAGCTGTTATTTTTTGTAAGACAAAACTAATCATCTCTTTTGATCCTGACTGACTGCCTATAGCTCACCATGGTCACCATCATGAGTTTAGAAGATGGAAGGAGATTGAATGTGCTAGGTAAAGCATTAATTCTGGATGGCAGGTGAAAATAAGAGACTAGATACACATGATGGGCATGAGGTTAGAAGCAAACAAAGACCAGGATTTATCTGGAAGCACGTATGGGGAGGATGGAGGATTGAGATGAGTTATTTGTATGCTTCCTCAGATAGCATCTGGTGAACCAGCTACACATAATACAGTTAAAAACAAGATACAAATTAATGGTTCAGACAGCAGAAGCTGCTATGATTATTTATGATGCTGATGGATGGAGAGGGGAGCTTTGCAGTTGCAGCATTAGTGTGCCCTGTGCAGGGGAGAAGCCAAATTCTGGTCTTGATGTTGCCTCCTGCACCAGGCAAACAGGGCAAAGTATGGGTTGCTGCTGTGCTTCATTGCTGGGTTCTCCCAAGGTGGAAAGTGAGTGTGCTGGAGGGGCAGAAACAAAGCCCTGAAGAACATACCCGTATTGGCAAGTCCATTGCTTGCTGGTGTTGATGAACTTTGCCTTCAGGATTCACCAGCCCTGACTCAGCCATGCTTGGCTGGTTTGCAGCAGCCTTCCTGCACAAGGTGTTTCCAAAGCCAGGGCAGCACAGCTAGAGCCACAAACTCCCCCTTGGACATCTGGTTTGCTCCTTTTGTATGTTCTCCTTGATGGACTCTAGTTTTTATGGAATCTGATCAGCAAGAAGGAAATGGTGTAGTGCTTTTGGGCAGGGCCAGTGGGCACCCAGCCCATGGCCACAGGAACCCTACTCTGGGATGTGTGGGGCTGCCCAGGGCTGGTGGCAGCTCCCTGTGGGGCTGCTCCCTCAGAGCAGCCTGTGAGGCTGTTTTTAAGATGCTCAGATCAACCACAGCATGAGGGGGCTCAGATCCTGTGAAAGCCAAGCTGTAATTTCACCTGCTGATGCTGTGTGACTACATTTTGCTGGTATCTTGTCTGTAAATAGCTCGTTACCTACACAAACTGCTCTGCTGATTCCTGGTGAGGCCCATCCCAGCCCCCATTGCCTTGCCAAGGCAAGCAGTGTGTTGTCCCAGCTCCTGAGGGGGAGGGTGGCATCACTGTTTCAGGACTGCCATTAGACTGTGGTGTGGAAACAGAATTATTCTGAAGGATTTGATGCATTGGCCAAGAAAACCATCTAGAGGTGTACAGCGACAGGCAGCTGGTGATGTGGCAGGGTACCCCTTTGTCAGATCAGCTGAAACATTTTGGAAGTAGTTGAGTGCAGAATTGAATTGTCATCAAAGTAATCCAAAAGTGCCGACGCCATGAGATTGGCTCAGGTTTGCAGACTGTGTTTGAGGTTGGCTTGGACTTGCTTCAAGGCACATGCCCCTAGAGCAAGCAGAAGCTGATCCTGTGTTTCTGGAAAGCTTGCTTTGGTATTTAGGGTCTGAGCAGAGGCAGGATGTTTGTGAGTGACTGCCTGCAATCCAGCAGGCTGGGGGAATCAGCAAACACAGGTTTGTCTTTTTTGGTTACTGATTGTAACTTCATATTTCTTACCAAGGTGATTGCATTAACTAGTAGCTGTGATTCTGTTGGCATTGTCCCCTCCAGGTCTTGAGGAGATATGTTTTGTGAAAACTGCCAGACCGTGGTCTGTCACACTCGTCGTGCATGGAGGCGGTTGCCTGGGGATTTTTTTTGTTAATGCTTAAAGGTCATAATTACCATCAAATGAACACAAATATCCACAGGAGAAATGTTTCTACCAGGTGTCAAATAGATGACTTTCTATCTAAGGATAGATGAAAGTCTCCAGTCTGGAGTCAGATGACAGCATTAATGAAGACAGGATGGTACCAGTTTTGATTTCTCTCACTATTTGTGTGAATTTGGATGTGAAAATTGACTGAATAGTATTTATTAATGATGTGCATGGGAAAGAGGCCTAGGCCTGGTGAGGAATTTTTATGGGGTAGCTTTAGACCTTGGGGTCTCTGGATCCCAGCTGTCCAACAAGGAAAATACAGCTCATGTGTCCCTAGTTCCTAAGGGCACAGATAGTTCTAAGACCTACCCTTTTTTCTAGTGGGTGAACAGAGCACTGATAATACTCTGAGCCATATGCTGGGAAGGCTGGGGCACATCCCTGTGCAGTACCCTCCAGCCACTGGGTACTGCAAGTGGCCCCCCCAAGAGGGGGCCAAGGGGCTCCTGCTCGGAGAAGCTGCACAAACAGCAGCACCTCAGCCTGATGGGGAGAGCAGGGGGACTGCTGAGCACTGTGTGGGGCAGCAGTTCTGGGCGTGGGGCTGCTGGCCTTGTGCAAGGCAGGTGTTCCCAGGCAGCTAAACCCTCTCTATTGTCAGTGCTGAAATTGATATCTTTAGGCAGCCACTTGTCCCACCTATTTTAGCTGTGCACTTCAGGAGAGGAATAGTTTTATCCCAACATTGCCTGCTCCATGCCATATCTTACAAGTATTTATAACAGAAACCCTTAAAGGGAAACCAAACTTCCATCTGCATAAAAGACAGCTGGCTGTGACAGCTTGCCACAAGGTGTGCACTTGCATACAGAAATGTGATGTATCTCTATGGTCATTTTTTGGGTTCTTTGAACAAGAAAATCCAGGGAAGCTTGTGGGGATTCAGATTACCCTGCAAAGTCATAGGGGCAGATGTTTGCGTGTAGCTGCTGTTTGCAAAGAACAGTTGTCATAATCAATGATTGAATCATGAAATGATTTTGCAGGTCTGCAAAACCAAAGGACGGAGAATGGGTGGCTTTCAGTCCCACAGCCCTTGTGCTCACTGCCTCAGACCCTGGGGCCTGAGGTGGGCTGCAGCTCTGCCATGGGGTGACCAGCTGAGAGAACCTCCTGTAACAAATGCCATACAGTCCTATCCCAAGCCGAAAGTCACAGGGAGGAGATGGAAACCTGTCAGGAAGCTGAAGTGCTGCATCTTGTTTTGTGTGGTACTAACATTGCAACCTGGCCTCATGGGAACATGATGGTAATCTGCAAGGTACTGAAGCAGGCACAAGGACAGTTTCCTTAAATTTGAGGGGTCAGCACAGGGGATCCTGGGGTGTCTCTGCTTTCCCACATAACATATTTCAGCCCCCACAGTGAGGCAAATTAACCTTTTCCCTGTGACTGGGTGTGCTTTTATAGCATATCATGAATCCTCTATTTCCTCCTTCACTGAAAACAGTTGCACCTTCTCCTGGGAAAGGGAAATTGATTGTAAGAAATTCGAAGAACAAAAGCTGAGCAGGTGGCTTTCTAGATTATACACTTTTCTTGGCAAGAGCTGCTTCTCTGAGCAGTGTGCCTGCCTGCAAAAGAGAAACACCAAGAGCACTCTAATTCCCTGGGCCAGGAGCAGTGGCAGCTGGAGAGTGAAGGATCTGCAGAGTGAAGCTGAAAGGATGAATCTGTTTAACTGCACATCCCATTAAAACCGGCGGCTGGACAGAAAATTGCCTCTAATGGCATCCAGAATGGCTGAGACGTCAGACAGGGATTTGGGGCCGTTGCCTGTGTGATTATGTCTGCCAGAGAGACTCAGTGGGGAGCACAGCCCTGCCTCTGCCTCCTGCCAGGGCGCAGGGTCAGCCCTTGAGCACGGACAGAGCAGGGCAGTGGGGCCTGGCACGTGCCCAGCTCAGCACTGGCGTCGATGCATGGGCACAGGGGAGAGGTCAGAGGGGTGTGAGCAGCCTCTGAGCTCATGCTGTACTTCAGCAAGTGAATGTCTTCATCTTGGAAAAGGCACCTCAGTCCTGTGAGGTCCCTGCTGAGCGTGTGGTTTGTGCCAGATGGCAGTGGAATAGGCCATAAATCACCGTTTTTGTAGTGCCCATTCAAGGAAGGGAGAGTTTTGTCCTCTTTTCCTGGAAGACCTCCTGTAGGACTTCTGGACTCCTGTGTCTGGGACTGTCATTATTTTCACAGTATTGTACCCTGCAATGTTTCTGCTTCCCGCATCCATCAGGTGGGGCAGCAGGGGCTCCCTGGACACACAAGGGACATGGAGACAGTGCGGAGTTTAGCTGATGGGGACCTGAGGTCTGTGGCAGAGCAGGGAACCAGACTTCTCATTGGGAATGCAGTGCAACTCTTTGCCTTCCCCATGCAGCCCTGTCCTCTGTGAACTACCAAGTCCAAGGTAAACTTTTAACCGCAGGGTTAAGCTTTTCTTTAAGGCAGATGAGAGAGAGATGATGAGGGATAAAGGTAATTAATGACATCAGTCTGTCTTTCAAATATAGGTTGTTTTGTGAGTGATTGGACAGAAACTTCTGAAAGCAGAATTTAAGCAGGCATAAGATTAGCCAAGGTTAGTAAGGATTTCTGCCTGGTAGCCTAAATCTAATGTCTTTCAGTTAGTAATCCTTCTTTCAGGTCAATGAATCTTCTTTTAAGAAGGAAAAAATATAGGTTATCCAAGAGAGTTCAAGAGTTTCACTTATCATGTGAAAGGGATTTAGAGCTGTTTCCAATTCCCAAACTGCTCCCAACATTTAAGGGAACCTATACTGTTCTCTCAGAGGAAGCCACAGAGACATCTTCTCTTGTGCTATGCTGATGCTCATATGGAGAGTTGCCCAAAAATGCTTCAGTTACAGAATTTTCGTGGTCCCTTCATATAATGGTCTCTGAGCTTGTCATTTAGGATGAGATCACATGCTTTTTTTTCCTCAGAGATTGTTCTACATGGAAACCCCAGTATGCATAGCCTGAGCACGGGCTGCAAGTCAGCAAAGTCTGTGTGGACCAATGACTGCCCTTTGCTTCAGTGAAACTGCCCAGGTATCACACTGATGGTGGGAGTTTTGTTCTGAAGGGGAGCACAGACGACCAAAGGTTTCCTGCAGCTGAAGCACTTTCCCACCATGGGTAGGACATCCCTGCAAAGGGCTCTGTGCTGCCAGTGGTGTGCTGTGAGCTGGGCTCCATGTGTGAGGTGCCTTGTGTGAGCCTGGGGAGGATTGCAAATGGCCTTCATGATTGTGTTCCACTTCCCAGTGGAGGAGGTGAGCCAAAGTCAGGTGCCATGTGGATCCTCACTTCACGGAAAAGAGGCTTCTTTAACTGTAGATGAACTGATGATCTTCAGGCGACTTTGCTTGACTGAGACAAGAGTGTCCTTCTCACAGAGCATACATGTCATTTCATCCCACAGGCATTTACTGGGGTCATTTCTCTATTCATCCTACAGGCTTGAGCACATTCTGTTTATTTTCAAGAGCTCAGCTAATGCTGCAGGTACTCCCACCCTGCAGCAGCCATGACGCAAAGCCTTCATTAAAACATCACAGGGAGATATCTGTGTTAATATGTCGGAAGTCAAGTTTGGGAAAGGTTGCAATGTGAGCACAAGCAGTGACCATGACTCAGCTGCTGTGCTGGAACTTGCTTGCCTGTTTGTACATCGAGAAGAAACCTAAACTCCATTTCCCAGTGGCTGAATGGTGTTCAACATGGGCAACTAAAATAGCCCAGATTTGAAAGTTAATTAAGATGAACATAATTAAGGCTAAAGTAGTTGTGAATATGAGTATCTCAAACAACATTTGATGCAGTTTAGTAAATTTCCCTTTAGTTCAGGCTTTTAGTTAATGGAGACTGAATTTCTTGTTTGACAAGCGCTGAGCTGGTGAACTGCCCATGGTTTCAGGGTAGCTCCCAGTGGGTTAATGCACAGCTGCTGCTCAGCAATGGAAAACTGGCAGCAAGGTGAGAGAACAGGGCAGTTAAATAAAGAAATCCCTGACTGTGTTTTGTCAGTGCAATCCCTGGTGCTTTGGTCGATCTGTATGGCAGTGGTTCCTTTCGCAGCTCATCCCCAAGGCACAGATGATGTCAGTCTCCCACTGGAAAATCAGCTGGTGCACTGCTGAACTGGGTGGCAGTGTGAGCACAGCAGGTTATTGCACAGTTAGTCCCCAGCAGTCAATGTGGAGCTGTGCTTTGATCACTCAAGTCTTGCCAAAAGGAAGAGAGGAGCACAGAGGTGCTGGCTGGTGGTCAGGGCTCTCTCAGTTCACCATCCTCCCTGTTCCCAACATCTGGAGGAGCTGAGGTGACCCTGCCAAGCCTGTCCATCATTGAAGGGTAGCATCTCCCTTGCAGAAAAGCAACCACTGCGGGGGCTGCAGCAGCAAGAACACAGCTTGGGGACCTGAGCCAGCCCATCATCGCATCGAGGGATGTGACTTCCTCAGTGCCTCCATGTCCTCTGCCACCGAGGTGAGGGCAGTATCTCCCATGCCTCTGTCAGGTGAACCTGGCTGCTTCCCATGGCCTCTGGAGTACACCTTTTCTTGCCTTCAGCTCGGAGGGAGGTTGAGGATAGCACAGATGCACCTCAGCCTGGGAAGCCTTTCTCCAGATTTCGTGGGGAAACACATTGTTCAGCCTGGAGTTTCTGGGTTTTGTACATTGCTCAGCCTGACCCACTGCTGAGCTGGCAGCCTGTCCTCTGTTTGCATGAGCAGCTGAGAAATTTTCTCTGCTAGGTGAATGCCCTCTCGGCTTTGAAGGGGTTGCTCATCCCTCTGATTGGTAACTTTTGCACTTGTGTTTTCTTTTGGATCAGTTTGGTGGTGCATTCAGTCACTGCTACTGAAATACAGGCAAGCTGGAGAGCCCACACCACATATACAGGTAAGGTGGTAAAATGAGCCCTTTCTATGACCTATGTAAAGAGAAGTCCCAGGAATCAGTTTCCACTCTCTCCCTCAAATGATGAGGGCATGTGAATGACTGCTGACTAACAGAGGTGAGATGAGAAGGGACAGGAGTCTCCTGGAGGCCTGGAGCAAACACAGTATGTTTTCATTCTGTGGAGAGTAACTTGTGCTGTGACTGTGTGGGAAATGAGGAGTGAATTTTTCCCTTTGACTTCCAGATTGTACTGGGGAAGCCTTCCTGGATGAGGCAAAGCTGAACAAATGTGATTAGTTTGAATCCAACCTACCTTTTCATTGTACTCTGATGCAAACATGAAAGAAGTTGTACAGTGCTGCCATGATCTTCAGCCTGCTAATTTTTTCAATATTTATTTTACATTGTTTCAGATGCATTTAAGGAAATATAATTTATTCACCACCCATTTGGCATCTTTATCCGAGCTTAATATTCATCTGCAGTTTGGGTAAAATGGATATTTCACACTTTAAATTATGCATGCACATTATGTATGATTGCCAGCACTGCTGGCATCTCAGGCTCAAAGATGTGTTCAATTACCTGAGTCTCACACATTTTTTGGTGTCCTCTAGAAGATGATGGGGAATTTTGCTGGCCTGCTAGAGAGCTGTGCCTGGCTGCAGCAGACTGTGTCCTGTGGGATGCGTATGGGGAGGCTGGCAGAGCTGACCTGTGCTGGGAATTTAGGAGCCTCCTCCTTGAACACCAACCGTGAGCCCTTTGCTTCAGCAACAGTGGGCTTTGCTGCTCCTCTCCCTCCTCCATTTTCCCCTGGTTAGCAATTTCCTGACTGTGCTTTCTGGATTTCGTTCTCCCCTCTCCCTTTGTTCCCTTCTCGCCCCATGAGCATGGTGCTGCTCCCTGGCAGTTGCCATAGAGATAAGAGCCTTATCTCTGCCTTTGCTTTTCTCTTCTGCCCCTCTGGCTGAGCCAGCTGCATCATCCCAAATGTGCCAGCTCGCCCTGCTCCCTGCCATGTGAGCAGGCTGTCCTGCAGAATGATGAGCTGAGTACCCCTGTCCCAGGATGGATGGCTGAGCCGTTATATTGTACTTCAGACTCCCAGGAAGTTGCACTGATTGGTGCAGTGTAGTGAAGGACACTGAATCTCCAAGTCATCCTATGGCGTGACTGGACCCAGAGCTTCTATTGGTTCTTCCCAGCTCTGTGCCTTTAAATCTCAATCCACCTTCTACCTTCAAGCTGCCAGGGACCCTGATCTCCTTGGGTGCAATGGCCAGAGCAGTGAGAGTGGCAGTGCCTGTGAACACTGGCGTGCCATGAAGCCCTGCTGGGTGGGGAGTGCAGGAGAGAGGCAAAGGAGGAACAAGGGACATCATCAGGGTCAGTCCTTTCATTTCCCTCCCTCAGTGCCCTGGCTGTGACTTCAGGTTGCTGCGATCTGTAGCTGACTCACGGCAGCACTGAGCGATTCAGTGCTGATGACTGGCTGAGAGATGAGAGGTAACTGGTTTTTCTCCCAATCTAATCTTACACCCCAGGGAGAAGAGATCGTGTGGAAACAAAGCAAAGTGCTGAGTTAGTGTCCTCTGCTGACCTCATGAATATGATTATCTGAAAGGATAACTTTTTTCTTGGCAGCTTTGTGCATGCTGTTCTGGTTCAAAATTATCAATATGCCTTCAAGAAGCTTATCCTAAATCCTTCTGACAAATTATTAATAGAAGTAATTTGAGCAGTCAAACTATACAGAAAACTTAGACTTTTTCCTGTTCAGAAGCTTGGCTGCTGGGAATGCAGCATGCAAGATACTAATTTTGCCATATACTTCCCCAAGAAGTTTTTCTGACTGAAGAGAAGCTTTGTTCTTTTGGAGTGCAGTAGAAATAGCAACACGGCCACTCCAAACTGAGTCTAGATTTGATCAGGTGCAGATAGAGGTATGGAAGAGCCTGTATTTTCCTCCTGTGTTAACAGACATTTAGAGGAAATGTCTTTATATGGCAAAAATGAACAGAACATCAGAGAACCTTGAAAAATTCAGAAAAGGGGGTATATTTGAGCAGTTTCTCAAGCACTTCAGGATAAAACCTGTCCTGCTTCCACCTACATTGGAATAAAGGAGGGAGATTATGAACTGAGTGATACTCCTAATGTGCAGTACCAGTTAATTGTTAGATGTTACAGAAAATATTCTCTTTGTCACCTTCAGCAGGGCACAAGGGATTTGACTAGAGGTGGAATCACAGAGAGATGACTCTTCCCTGCAGAGACTCAGAGAGAAGAGACTTTGGCAGGGTAAATTAGATGCAGGACAAAGACCTTCTGATCGCAGCTGGTTTCAATGGGCTTATTTGAATGAGAAAACTCTGAGCTGAGGGCAAATTGCTGATGACTCAGAGTTGTGTATTGCAGTAAAGGAGTTGTAGGGTTTTTATATTCAGTACTTCTGAGATTTCCTGTTCCCTACTGACACCACTACTAAAATGTTAAAAGATCTGAAGGGATGGAAAACAGCCCACTTGAGATGTTTGCTTTTCTGCTGAGCAGCCACTGGCAGGGCAATTTTACCAATCAGTCAGAACCCTAAGAAAATTTTGCTGCAACTTCATAAAATCTGACTCTGTCCTTCTAAAGAGGAAGCATTGCCTGTAGAGAACACACTGGCTTGGCCCTCTGAAACCTAAAGCTGAGTTTGAGATATTTCATCTTATTTTGGGAAAGTGCCTAATCCTTGTCCACTTCTTTAAAAAGTCTGAATGATACTTTTCTAGTGAGGCTGGGCTGTTCCTGTTGCAAGTTCTTCCTGTCGTTGTCAGTACTGTATGTTTGAGGTCCTGCCACCATAGCATCTTGATATTGTCAGGAGAACTCTTGCTTTAACTGCAGGATACCTGTAAAAATTGAAATGTGGGGTGTTGAAAGTACAATACTAGTTCATATAAAAATGGCTTCTGTCATCAAGTTACTCTCCAGGACACTGGATTGTGGGTCAAGACTATTCATCTGTGTGCCAGCTGCCACTGCCTCAGGATTTCAGGCTCTTATTGCTTTTGAAGATTGCTGCTTGTCCTGTGGCTGATGGATGAGTGTTTGGGGCCTCAAAGCTGTCCCAGCAGCACTTCTGAGCCACAGGATTTTAATATGAAATAGTAAAAAAAAGTCATGACTTTCTCCCCCTGCTGACTAGAGAAAACAGATCCAACAGATAACAGCTTTGAGATAAGCCAGATGTGGATATGTGTTCCCCAGAACTGGAGCCTCTAACCCTGTGTTTAGGGTCCTAGCAGCTGTCCATGTGCATGTCCCCTCTGGTGTGGCTGACCTGTTATCCCATGGAAGCAGCCACTGACTGCAGAGCCTGTCTGGTGCCCAGGTGGCTGCAGCAGCACTGCGGTGGCAGTGACAGGTTTAATGTTGTTACAGCGCTGCTGAACGATGTTGCTGGAGCTGAAATAAAATTGAAATGGCTGAAGCCAGTGGCTGTGCTGGCTGGGTGAAAGATGTTCCAGATGTCCTCATCACTGTGTAATTTCCAGAAATACATCTGCATTTCTTCTCCCACAGTATTCTGAAAAAAGCTGTAGGGCAGCAGCAAGAGACACAGGTGACCAGCAGCTCCAGTACACCCCAGTCCTAAGGGGAAATCTAGTGTAAGCACATAAAAGACTGTGTGCATCTGTGTCAGAAGCAGACACCGAATTTTTCACTTCCTTCTCATGCCAGAGAGGCTGCCTGCTCACCTGCCTCAGCATGAGCATTGGGAAGTCTCCAGGGCAGCCTGAGCACCACCTTGTTGAGGCCTTGTTTTGGGAAGCTCATCATGACCTCACCTTTGCAGGTTGTCATGCCTGTGGTGCCACTGTCCCCACCATGTGGTGGTTATGGACAGGGCCCAGCACAGCCCTGTGGTACTGTGATCCTGGCTGCATTAGCATGCACAGCAGCTGCTTCTTCCAGAGACAGATCAGAAAACAAGTGAGATGAACACATCCCACATTAACACATCATCAGTAACCAAATATACAAAGGAAG
The DNA here is from genome assembly GCA_013396875.1 of Vireo altiloquus. Classification (NCBI taxonomy): domain Eukaryota; kingdom Metazoa; phylum Chordata; class Aves; order Passeriformes; family Vireonidae; genus Vireo; species Vireo altiloquus. The sequence continues at coordinate 1,005,014 of VZRF01005754.1, forward strand.
AAGGTGGTGACTTCAGTGGAAATCATCTGACTGAAGCCAAAGGTGCTTATAAATTTCCATTTCTTCTTCTTGCCAAGATATTGTTTGCAAAAAAACCCAAAACCAAAAGGTTGCATTTTGAGCATAAACTCAGCCTTGCTTTAGGGTTGGAGACTCATGGAAGTTTTTGTGTGTGTTTGGTTGTTTGTTTCTTCTTGCAGTGATTTCCTGGCTATTCCTGCTTGAGAGCTTTACTGGACAATGACTGAATCCTTTTGGCTTGCCTGCCAAAAGGATTGCCAAGCAGATCATCACGAGCAAAATATTTCATGTATCACATTTTGCAGACAAACCAGAAAAGAATTTGGATGCTTCCCTTCCCTTCAGCTTGCTCCCAGGTCTCACATCGTATTCCAGCAATGTGGCAAAAGCCTGCATTGCAGTGACTCCGAAGAAGCCTCAATGAGCCATCTTTATTAAAGGCTGGGCCATACTCCAAGCAGAAACCTGAGCTGTGCTACCTTTGGGCACAAAAGTTGTGATGGTTCTCTTTCATGAAAGGTCCCATAAAAGGGTTTGTATGACCAGGTGCGCAAGGCTCAGCACTGATGTTAAATGCACCCTTTGTACATGATGTTTTATGCTCCAAAAACCAGTTTATTCAAATACTGATTTTAACAATAACCAGTCTCCTGCAACAAAAATATTGGACAAGATGCTGGATCAAAGTCATCTCTTGGATCTGATTATTTAAAGTTTTCCTTATTTTGAGACCACTGAGTCAGAAATAAGCTCTTCCTGAGCACGCTGTGCTGGATGTCCATCACATAAGTAAAGATTCTGGTGCTGTTTTAGGACTCTGCTCAGCACTTGTTTCTCAGAGGCAAGGTGTTGGTGACCTTGAGGTGTGACCTAACCCCAAAAACTAAGATCTTTGGATTTTCAGTTTCTAATGGAATATTGCAATGAGGTACCGGAAACAAACCTGTTTTAATGATAATGATCCATAAAATCTTCATGTCTGTCACTAGGCTGTACCATGCTGTCTGTTGGGTCACCACAATGTCTAAGCCTGCTCTCTTGAGCAGACTTCCTCACTAGAGCAGAGAGAAGCCTTGTCCTGAGGTCTGGACCTCTCTGGAGGCCTGAGGGTATTTGCCCTCAGCCAGGTGGGTGGCTGGGCAGAGGTGTGGCCTGGGAGGCCCCATCTGCCATCAAATATCCTCAGCCCAACTTGTGCTAAATGAAGAGTGCCCTGGTGGCCAGGGTAGAGCTGGGCTCCAAGGCAGGGGTTTGTGCACAGAGCAGGCCAGGCCTAAGGCTGGGTGAGCTCAGACACTCCTGGGGCTGGCCCTCGCCCTGCAGCCTGTGCGAGGCATCGCTCCACGGCTGTGAAGGGCACACTGCGCCTGCCTCCCCACTCAGGCACGAGGGCTGGGTAGTCTCAGTTTTGAGGCCACTGGGATTTGAGTTTGAGGCTGGTTCTTCAGAGGCAGCATCTGTTCTTCGCTCTATCTCAAGGTTTTGTGCAAATTCTCTAGCAAAAGTAAAGTTTGATGAGGGAAGTCTAACCACAACTCAGCAGAGGTGGTAAAAGAGAGTGGGTAGGAAAGAAACTTGCTCACCTCTGGTCTATTTTAATTATATGTTGTGGAGTAAAGGGGTTTTATCTATGCCAGTCAAGTATCCTCAGAAGAATAGAACTATCTGCATGTTTTATCTTTAATAACACTGGGGTTTTTCACTTTTCTATAGGGAATTAAGCTGCTCCTTCATGAGGCAGATCTGGGGCAGTGTGTGCCTGTGTCCCAAATTCCTGGTAAGGGGAGAGGAGTTATGTAACTGGCACGAGGAGATCAAAACTCCTGCTGTGCTGGGCTCACTCAATAAAAATGGTATCAAGGGAAAAGACAGGCCAAAGTAAACTTAAATAAACACAGAGGCAATGGACCTGAATGACATATGGAATGGTTACAGAGAAGACACAGTAATTTTAGTTATGATTTAAGAGTTTAAAGGAGTGATGGCAGATTAGGGGTAAATCCAGTGTTCATCTGCATGTCACAAACAGCTGATTATTTTTATTACAAAGTTTTTTTGCTTTTGTTGTTTTCTATCTACTCTTAGCTGTCTAGTGTGAAATCTGGTAGTGTGTGTTGGATCAGAGCACGTTCCCACTGAAACCCAGTGTAAAGGCTTCCGAAGGCTTGTCATTTTTCCAGGGTCTAGTGAACTTCACAAATATTTATCAAGCAGATAAGCTTTTACAGCAACTTATTCTAAACCAGCAAAGTTATTTCTTGGAAAATTTGTTAAGAAAAGAAACCCTCCTAAAATTTCCTAACAGATAGCACTCCAATGACAACTAGCCTCCTAAATGCCCAGCAAAAAAGGGAAGAATAGCATGGCATTTGATTTCCTGAGTGCTAAGAAACTAGCTAAGAACAACAAATATTGTCCCTGTTTGATTTGAAATGGAGCCACGCACATGCTGGCGCTGCTGTGTTGTCCTTGCAGTTCTGCAGTGTTTTCCCACCATGCTTGGAGCCTTTGCACAGGCAGTGTGAGTGTGTGTGCCTCTGTAGATATTTGGAGCTACCCAAAGAGGTTCACACTGCTCACCTTCCCCCATTGCTGACGTAAATGTAGATGGGCTGTAGCTCCTTTCTAAAACCTGCTTAGTTTTACCAGATTTTTAAAGGGTTATGCTGGTGTATCTGAAAAACAAGAGGAAGACTATAGCCTATCTTACATTATTCATGTGCATGCTACTTTTTGGCTTTCTCAGAACTTGGTGTAATAGCGTTTTCATTGCTCAGATCCCTCTCTCTTCCTCAAGCTTGATAAAAGCTATACATCAGCCATGTTGTGCTTTCACAATGCTGGGGCACATACAAGAGGGAGTCTGATGGAAAAATGTAGATGGTAAAAAGCCAGACTAACTTGAAGGAATTACAAATTAAACATAGTTCCTTTAACAAATTTCCATTCTGCTCTGACATGGTTAGAGTAGGATGTGTGAAGGGCAAAATAATCTCTCACCACTCAATAGGAGCAGAAGGTCTATAAACTCTGGAGGATCATTGGCATTTCTTGCTCTTTGCCTCCCATTTCTGGCCTGAAAATTGTCAAGGCCCCAGTCTCTTCAGAGCCTCAACAATGCAAAAAGGCACTCTTCCCTGGAAGTCTGAGCTGGCTTTGGAACAGATGGATGTTGCAACTCAGGTCATGTCCTGGCCAGTGCAGCATAAGAATGACTCCATCAGAAGGCAAAATATCTTCTTTATTTCATGCATATTTCATGCAAAGCAAATGAACAGACAGGGCAAAGAGACCTCCAAAGAGATCCAGCTGCTCTCTGACCGAGCTGCTTCTCCAGCTTACCTGGTCAGGAGGAGAGAGAGACAAGAGCAGCTACGATTGGTTAGCTACAGAGAAATCGTTAGGATAACAAAAGCAACAAATACCATTGAGATAAATATTCTCAAAACATCCCAGATGGTTTACAAAACTTTCTGTGCTTCTCATCTTCTAGCTGTGGGAAGCGATTCTCTTTCCACAGCTAGAGAAAACTTTTCTCATGGTTGTCAGATCTGTGAGGAGGTACCTGATTCTCACAGATGATGAGCAAAAGCTGAGAATTCTCCTCTGACCAAGTTGTCAGTGTCCACAGAAGGATCTAGTGGAAATGCCCCTGGTGTCCCTCAGTGGTGATATACTATTTTACACTGATTGCAGTGTCTTGATGTTCTCTGTGAAAATGAGAAAATGCCCACCTTTGTTAAATGTCAATGTTTTCAGAGGTGTGGAAAGAGATACCAAAGGATGTGGGGAGATAGGAAAGAGAATGTTACTTGCTTTTCCCTTTAGGATTGGGATAGCTTAGTCTCCCAGAGGTTTCCATTGCTTGGAAATTAAAACCAGGGCTGGAAACAAAGGCTTGGCTATAGCAACAGTGCAGCTGGGAATGCTCATTACAAGCAGCCTGTGTCGTTATGGTGGTGTGGAAAAACTCTTCAGTACCTCTGCTACCTTCCAAGAGCTCCAATCTTCCTTCCCTCCTCTTGGCACGCTCTCACAGTCTGCTGTTAGGGGGCCTTGTGCATCCTGCTTTGTATTTGTTCTCCTACTCCTGGCCCTTGGTTCTGCCATCAGCTGTTTTCAAACAACTTTTCATGCCAATCTAATACACACTGGACATCTAATTTTAGAGAAGAAATGATCCCAGATGCTTTTCTGACTTGCATTGTAATACATTTTTCTTAAACAGCAGCTTGATTTTTAATCTTTCAAAAGTGATGTAGCACTTTGGAAAAGCAGTCTCATTTGGGCCTCCTTCACCTGCTGTTTCACATTTCTGTGATGAGAATTATAAGTGAAATCACATTTCAAGATCTTTAATTATCATCTGAAGGTTAACGCCAAGGGGTCACCCTCTGCATTTCCCTCAAATCTTAGCGGGAATACTTGGTTCCTCTGCATGTCACATTTTCTGTGCCATACCAGCTGTTGCCTGGTTGTTACTGAAACCATAACAGAAAATCGCTTGGTTGGAGGTAAAGCTAAGCTGTGATATGGTAATGTATCACTCTTGAGTTTCATAGGAGAACCCTTGATAAAAAAAGCCCTGTTCAGCAGTATAAATGCTCTCAAAATTTGCTTTAGGAGACTTTCTTGTTTTCTTTTAATCAGCTTGAGAGGAGACAACTTATGAAGTATTTGCACAGGAACTCAGACTGTCAGCCAATAAATATTTGCATGCTCCCAAGTAAAAAGCAAACTGGCCTTTGGCTGAGGGGCTGCATGTGACTGGGACAGAGTTGTGTGGAATGCTGAGCTGCTGGGGAGGACCTCTCGGCTCTGCAAAGCTTTTAGTTCAGCTGGGCAAGTGAGCTCTGTTGGCCAGCAGGGTGCTGGCATGGCAGAGCCACCTGCACCCATTGAGCCAAGCTCATGAAGACTGTTTCATTTTATGAAAATTTGAGTCTGTGACCCGCTGAACACATTGAGCTCTTGGTAGTGAATGTAAGTATAAACACCTTGTACAACTGGCCAGTGACTCCCTTATATCTTTCCTGGAGATTTCTTATCGGAAGAGCCTATTCACTTTGCCTTCCTCAAGGAAATTTGATTCTGTGCATCTTTAATCTGCTCATCTGGAAGTGTGACATTCAAAGAGATCAGTTGTCTTTAGATAGATCTGTATATGCCACTTCTGTAAGTATTTTCGATGCATATTTTAAAATCACATAGCAGGATAAGAGCATTTTCTCCTTAAACCCACTGCCCAACAACAGATTGAGAAACCAACACACTTAAAGTCCAGTGCTTCACCTCTGTCTCTCTAATGTCAGTAGTGCAAGTTTTTCTGTGAAATGGAACAAAGCTTAATTACTAAACCTGTGTTACTTCTGCACTTCAGCTCTACCTACCTCATGGTAGATTGCCACAGGCTCCTCCTGGGCCTGGCCTGCTGCTTCATTTTAAGTTTGGCTGCCAACATGATGGAAGGGCAGGGAAGAGGGTTGTAGCTGAAATAAGCCAGGCAGTAATTAGACAAGCAGTGTTGCTGACCAGAGTTACTCATCATACCTGCTATTACTTCTTGGCTCTGCCTGCAGGACATGATGGAGGTGCCCGGCCTAGCTCTGAGTAGAACAGCTTGAGCATTAGAAGCTGTGAGGGCTGATCACACCAAGTGATTGCCTTTGTTTGGACACCTCAGGTAATTCATTGGGACCTATTTCTCCATAGCTCCATTTCTGACCCTTTCCCCAGAGCACTGTCCTGTCTCTATAACCACACATGTTTTTCTGCTTGGAATGGTGTTTGGTTCTGCTTATGCCTCCTAAAACACAGAAATCCTAGATCCAGGGATTCTACCGTGATAGCCATAAATCTTACTGGAAGCCACATTAAACAAAAGTTTTTCCATGTGTTTGAGGTGTGACTTTCTGGCTCTGCTTCTAGATTCAATATGAGCACAAGTCCTAACCTGCTACTATCTTGTTTGAAAATGGCTGCCAGAGACTCTTGGGTGGATGCCAAGAAAGATCATTGGTCACTGTCTTGAAATGCAAAGCCAAAGTGGGAAGGTATGAAGGTATGTGATTGCCAATGCAATAGTGATAACGTGGAGTTACAATCAATAAAAATGTACTCATGAATTGCTTTTTTGATGGTTGCACACATGCAACATTCACTGGATGCCAGTAACTCCTGAACATCTAACTTTACCTGTGCTCAAGGTAACCAGACTTTTTGTAACTTCTAACTCCCAAGAGTGTGGCAAATGCAATTTGAACCTTGCTAGGTCATGGGTTATTTGTGTTGTTCGATCTTATCAGACACAAGTGTGAGGCTAAGATCCAAAAACAGTGGTGATTTCATCCTTTAGATACCAAAGCTAAATATTCCAATTTTGTGAGGAAAAAAAAATACACCATTTTATATCTGTGTGGGATGTTGTTGGTACTTTTTCTGTCTCCTACCTGAACTCAGGCACCTAAGGATTACATTTTTCTTTTTCACTCCTTTTTCTCAGCTGAATTTACAGCATCTGTGCTGAGCCCTTATGGATTGATCCAAAATCTGCACAAAGGGATAAAACATTTTTAGAAAACTTCTTTTTAACTTTAATGCCTGTGGTGTCTTTTCAGGAAGAATTTGCAGTGATTAAGTAGCATGACTACTATGTAACATGCTACAACTGGCATGACCTACCTAGCTTTGTAGAGAGATGTAATGAAAAATAAAGACAAAATTCCATGGCCTTGGGAAAAAGAAAACAGAATACACAAGAAGGCTGAGAAAACTTTGTTTCTTCCCCATAATATCAGCTGGTTTAATAAGAAACATAATTTTTCTAAAATCTCAGCCTTGGATATAATCACTGCAACCTTACAAAACAATTATGGTAGGATGTCTTGAAACATCCTTTTCTTAATTTATATGTAGTATCCCTGGGAAGAAAGAAACCTGACCTTCAAATGGATCATTGATTAGGTGTCTGAGCAACAGTTTAAAGAAAACAATAGCAAAAAGAAAGAAAAAGGTACAGCAGATACATTGATGACTAGTCAAATGGCAGAGAGCAGAGTCTCTCTTGCCAGGTATGCATCATTGTTATGTCATTCTGTTGTCCTCCCAAAGGATCAGTGTGGTTGTACACAAATATTGAGGAGTGGAAGACTCTCTTACAAATGCAGCCCCTCTCACCTCTTTGTTTTCGGTACCTGTCAGCCAGGGTCACCAGAGTATAATGAGCCCTTTCAATCCCTTCATTTTTCTCTTCCATTTTAGGGTTGTCTTTTTAAGCCTTCTTTTGGTTTTGCTGTAATGTGATGCTAATTCTATTATAAATCAAAATGTTGACAGGCGTATGCTTCCTCTGTAGGTTTAGAGCTTGTGAGTGAATAACATGTCTGTGTGCCACATTTAGCTTTGTGCTTTGCTGGAACAGTCTGTTCCAACACATCAGTTTTTTCCTCCTAGACCTCACCTTTCTGGCCATATGAAATGCAAGCTGCTTGCTATTTCATATCTTGCTCCTTTATAATGAGCTATTTTTCTTCCTACACTGTCTTCCTCCTACTGCCCTACCTTTCCTACATCTCTGTGGTCCTTTAAGCAGGAAAGGGATCTCCTCAAGCCAAGTGCTGTGCTCAGTTGCTGATGAGTGCTTAGGGTAACTATGGTGCTCTAGTGGCCCAGGGTCCCTGGAGAAGACCATGGAGACCACGAAGATGGTCATGGTTCCCAGAGAACTGAGAGGCATTGAATTTGCCTCCTATGTTTTGATGCCAAACTCTAGAACAAGAGCCTAGGCATTTCTTAATGTCTCTGTTTTCTTGTAAGCAGGAGCTGCAGTTGCCATGGATATGTTTTGGGATCTTAAATGGAAGGGGAAGAGCTTGAGAAGGCATGAGCCATGGTGCAGCCCGTGCACTTAGACCAGTCTCTTCAGGAGCTGCAGTCAGGTAGACTCAAAATCAGCAGTGTGAAGTCCAAACTCGTCTGTGGAATGGACAGAAGGAACCTGGATGAACAGCAAAGAAGGACTGGTTGAACATGATTTGTGAGTGCCAGCCAGCAGTGAATTCTGCCCAAGGATCCGGAGTCAGTGGATCTGCTGCTCAGCAGCAACATGCAAAGCTGCTCCCGTATCAGTCCTGTGTTGGGAGCAGACCCCAGTCCTTGAACTACACCCAGCATGTGCTGCTACTGGAGCAGAGAGCAGAGTCGTGTAAAAAGAAGCAGCACGTCTGAATTTCCTCTCCCTATTTATAATTCTGTTCAAGGGAACACATTTTTCCTGGAAAGGAACCATCTCAAAACTATTGGATGGAATAGGAAAAGTGCATGGGAGCTTTCCAAGCTATCTCCAGATTCAAGTGTTGATGTGGGAATAGATTTGGAGTAAAAATACCCATTGATTTAATTTTTGGCAGGCAAAAGGCCTGAGGGACAACCTAGGTAGCTGGGGCTCTTGAAGAAATCCTGCAGATTTGATCTGGGATTTGTGCAGCTGGCTAGACCATCAGAGGTGTACATATTACTGCATTTTTCCCAGTAACACCAGATTTTTGGGTGCTTACTGGTCTTCTGTAACAATGTTTGAAGTTGATGTAGAATGAAAAATGCCTCAAGTGCCAGTGATGACTCCTTGCTTTGGAGGGTGTTGGCTGTTAGCCCAGGCCACCGGTTTCAGATGAGCCTGGAAGATTTCTATTTTAATTCAGAATTGTGCCTCCTTTGGCACAAATCATTACAAAAGACAATTTTCTGTTGGAGAAACACACAGTCCCTGGCATACTCTCCTAAAACTCTGCCTGTGCTGATCTTTCTTCTTTTCTTCAATTACCATGCATGTTAGACAGGCCCTTGAAACACCTGGGCTCTCACTCATCAACCTTTCCTGGAATCTTTTATGATTGTGGTACTTCAGGAAGGACTGAATAATTTAGGGGTCCTACAAACACCATGTGTCCCTGTGTGCCTCTCTCCCCTCATCTCCCCAGTGTTATGCTCGAGCCATTGCTGCAGCATCCCCCAGTGCCCCATCCCCACCATCTCTCTGTGCCCTGCTTGGCTGTGCAGTGGTGGCATTGGGGCTGGGTTCATCCCACAGCCCTAACTGCAGCCATGGCTGGGTCAGCATCTCCAGCATCACCATCCTAAAGGCAACGACCCTGGGACCTGGGAAGACTGAGGATCCTGACAGCTTGGGTACTGATGAGCCACAGAGACTCCCAGGACCAAGTCATTTGGGGATGTTAAGGACCTCACTATCTGGGGCAGCCACCCCACCTCTGGGCACTCAATGTGTATCTGCTTATAGAAAAACAATATTGCAAAGTGGTCTTACTAAATATTTATCTGGGACCAACATACAGTATATATTTAAATTGGCTCACTGCATTCAGTAACAGGTTTTGCCAGCAAATGGACAGTCTTCTGTGTAAAATAGTTCAGTTCTAACAATTAAGGATCTGTCAGATTTCCACCAGATGAATAGTTATTTAATTAAGTGAGGATATATGTCCTGCACTATGTAACACATAATAAAAGTATTTTAATGAATATGTGAGCTAAGATTAAGGCTGATAATTTAATCACTGACAGCACAGTCTCTCTGTGTGGAAAATAATGCTTTTGCATTGACACATTAATTGTTGGTAATTTTTCCATGCAGTTATTTTCTATGCAGAGATCCAAAAAGCCACTATTTTCCTGGAGGCAGGAATAAAACTACAAAAGCTTCAGAGGAAGCTAGGCAAGGAGCTGTGGTTCTGTCTTTGCTGACAGAAAAGTAATTTTTGAGGGGAGCAGAGTCTGTGACTTTTTATTGGAAAAATCAGTCAGGTGGAAAACTCTTGATCAGTCATCCCAGTTGCCTCAACTGGTTCTGAACATCTTATCTCCCAGTACCCAGTACCAGTTTCAGGTGTTTGGGGGATAATTGTGGCCTCTTGCTGGCCAGTCTTGCACTCCCACCACACTGATTTCTCCAAAAGAGATTGTATGATTTTGTACGAGTGCTGCATCTGCTGCATGTTAAGTTAATATTGTGTGTACTAGTGTCAGGAGACAGAAAGAATAAATAGCCTCTAAGAAGACAGAAGGCTATATTTAGGTCTAGGCTGAGTATGCCCTCTGCCTGCCAAATGCAAAAAATCCAAACCCAAATGCCTCTTCATTTCCTGCTAGAGACTTACATACAGTTTTTTCCTCCCTCTGTTTTAAAACTTTCGAACATGGTTTCAGCCTTGTGTCAGGCAGCTGCTCTGTGACAGCCCCAAGAGCACATGGTGTGACTTCCACGCTGTCGGGGCCATGGGGCACCAACATGAGCCCTCCCTGTCCCTGCCCAGCCTCTCCTGGGGCCTCTCCTCAGCCCAGCTATGGGCCAGAACCCCACCTGAGTCCCTGCACCAGTGCTGCCATAAGAAGCTGATCTCCAGCTCAGCGCAGCCATGGCTCTGCCAAGCCCAGTTCCATCCCAAGGCCCTGCCCAGCCATTCTGGAACTGTGTCTGATCCTGGTTTCCTGCACCAAGCCTGAAACTGACCCCACCCCTGGGGTACATCCTGGCCTGGCCTTCTCCTATCCCCATGCCCAGGGAGTTGCTGGAGCTGCTCCCAGGCTTCCCTGGTCCTTGGCTGGGGTGGTAGGATAGATCCCCTTGGGAACAGCCACTGCCTCTGTCATCACAGTGCCCTGACACAAGTGGTGTCCAACCTTCCAAATACCACCACAGGAAGACCCCTTTCACCATTTCAGCTAAGAAAGAGTAATCCAGAAAGGACTTGGGCTAAAGTGTACATGAAGGACTTCAATGGTTCCTCCTTTATGGTTTTTTACCAGGAGCACAGGACACCCCTTTAAAGAAGCAGTGTGTCTCTGGGAAGCAGCCTCTGTCACAGTGGAATATAGAGGTTTCTGAGTAGGATTTAAATGAAATGCACTGGATATCACAGAGGAATCCAGCTGTGGGACTCAGCATGGGCTAAATTTATCCTGTTCTCTGCACTCTGCTGTACTCTGGTTTAGAGGTTTGACAAATTGTCTACAGGTCTGAATATTTCAGAAACAGTTTGGCATTAATCCCAGGTTCAAATAGGAAGTAAAGACTGCCAAAAGACATTGGGAAGAGAGAAAAGCTGTTTGTCACCTGCACTTAAAGGACTTTAGCCCTTCAAGAGGAGATTCTGAGCTCCTGATGAGAGCAGACTTTCATAAACTGCATTCTAGTTTTACAATTGTATAGCCAGGCTGGATCTTTTGTTCCCAGAACTTCTGAAGTTACTAAAAAAACCCAGTTATTGAAAGCCTCTTTTTTTCTTCCTTTTGTCAAGACTGATCCTCCTCAGTAATGCTGAGCATGTGCACACTGCTCTGTCAGGCGGGAAACTGCAAGTTATCATGAAATGGAGAACCACAGCATGAACCTTTGTGGGGAAGACAGTTGAAGAGATAGGAGAGCAATTTCCCCTTCTAGACACTGCTTCCTTCCCTGTGCAGACAAAGTGTAGATATGAGTGGAAAACCACCTAATCCATAAGCCCAAACTGTTCGGAAGCACATTGTAGCATGAAAATCAGGTTGCTCAGGTCCCATTTAATGCCCAGCACAAAGTAATGCTTCATGACCGGCTGTTTCAGAAAAGGATGATTTATTTTAGATGTTTCTCTGCATGACTGTGCCTCATTGGGTCATCTGTGTTTTGAATGCAGCAGGTTCTGTTGTGTAGGTACATATACATATGGTGTGTATGTTAGTGAGAGAAGCTAGGGGTGACTAACTGCTTCCACTTCTCATTTCCATGAACTAGACAGATATCTGTGTCATTGCTTAACCTCAAGATAAGCATACAGTAAATTCTGGATGGTGGTATTAGAAGCTTTCTACACAACTCACCGCAGAAGTAGCAAAGAGTTTTTCCACAACCAAATGTTCATTTCCAGTATCCTGCAGAATGCGAGTCTCTTGGATGGACTGCAAAGTCAAAACTGGCTACGAATGTAAGACACAATCTTTGATCTTAGACTGTAGTAAAAATGCTGCTTTGATTTAATTGTCACTTAAATGGGTATAAATCAGGAATTACTCGTGTAAATCTTACATCTCTACTTCATCTTCTGGTAAGTCTCATGGGCTCAATAGTGATGTTATCTAATTTAAAATGTCTTTGAGTATTTATTCAGAATGAGTTTTACAAGAGTACTCTGAAGCACTTTTCTATTTGAAAGGAGAAAGTAGGTTAAAAAGAAAAAGCTGTTTTACAAGGAAAAATCAAGGCAAGAACACTCAGCATGAAGGTCTGGTTAGACACATGCCAGTGTTTAATCCTCACTGTTCCTAATCCTTCAGGCCAGGCTTGTAACACTGGGAGCTTTTTGGTTCTTGCTCCTGGACATACTGACTGCTAAGAGGACAGAGCAGTCCCAGTCTCCTCATTTTGTGTTGGCTTAATAGGAACAGTGTAAAGGACAAGATGCAGCATATGTTAAAAGTATATGCCCGTGGGCTACATATGCCACACAGCTGGAAGGCTGCTGCCTTATAGAAGCAATAAGTAATATGGCCAAGAAACAACCATTATAATCAGGCATATGTGCAGCCAAGTGAGTAATACTGCCAGGAGGAATGCCTACGGTACAGCAGTTGTAAAATACTGATTAAAAAGTCCTAAAGTAGCTGCTTTCCCCTGACAAGTCATTCCTGCTGAAGCAGGCATCTTTCCAGGCTAATAGTATCTCAGTGCACTTTCAGGCTTATACGTTTAGGGTGTGTTTAGCTGAAGCTGGTTTGTTCTTCCTGTCTGTGTATGCAGTGCCTCCTATCATAGCCCATCAATTCAGCTTATCGTCACCTCCTGGGAATCTCGAGTTCCTCAACAGAACTGACTGGAAACCTCCCCTCATGCATCATTTCCTGGACAATTCAGTCAAAACCTACAAATAAGATAAGCGTTTTTAGGGTAAAGAGAACACTAGATGTATCAGCTGCTTTTCTTCTTTTTGACTTTTTTTTTTTTTTTCCCTTCTCCTCCTCCTTATTGTATATGAAAGGTAAAGATGAAATCTGCCTGTCAGGTACTGGCTGCTGTTAAAAACAGACATGTTTCCAGCAAGATGTTTTGGGGGATGAAGTATTGCTGGCAACCTGATCAAACCCACCACTTTTTAATTTTTGCTCTCCTACTTTTTTTTTTTTTCCCAGTTACATGAATACATTGTTGCTAAGAAGTTTTGTTACTTATTTTAAATAAACTCTTGGTACAGTAGTACTAGCAACCTAGAGATGAAGCGAGTTGTTATGCAAGGATCAACAATGAATATTATATATTCTATTTATTTAATTTAGCCACTGTTAGAGCTTTATCCCAATAATATTTGATTATTGTGAGAAAAGTAATGTTAATAGTATTTAAGATAAAACTGAAAACAGAACTTAATAACATTCCTGTTCTGAAAACCATGTCTGCTTCAAACCAGCCTTAGGATCCTGGCAGCATCTTGTTCAGCACAGACATATTCATAACATTGCTGTGGGCTCCTGAGAGTTATTCTGCTGCACTCAAGGGTATTATTGGTGCTAGTTCTGCTTGCAGTCTGCTCAGCCCCTCACTACCAAAAGTGTTTGTCAGACTCATTTTGTGATGTATGTGGCCTTTTGAGGTCTCCAGTTAAAAGAAGTGTTAAATCTACAAGACATTCTTAGCTGTTGACAGCTACAAGACATTTTCCTAATCAAAAGAATTAAGTTCAGAGTATGGTTGTTATTGCTGCTCCTGTTCTTTTTTAAACTTCCTTATGGTAATTGTGCCAAATGTCACTATTTGAAGAACATGAAGGAGCTGATCAAATTAAATTTCAGGATTGCTTTGTCATCATAAAAGGGTAAGGAGTGAGTGCAAATATTCTTTATGAAAAACAAATGGAGGGCCTAAGTTTCTCTCCCTGTTTTTTCTTGAGTGGAGTAAATCCCAATTTGTGGTGGCAGGTATGAGAGAAGGACAAGAATCCTAGGCAACAATCCAGGGGAAAATGCATGCCAACACCTAAAAGTGAAATAATTGAAAGTGGGTTCCTCCTTGCACCCTTAAGGCTGGAAGTTAGTGACAATTAGTGATGAAAGGCACTCTTTCCTCCAGCAGAACAATGTCCTGCTTTACTTTACTGACATTTTCCTTTTAGTATTTGTCAAGTGTCTCTTCTGGGGCATGAAGGACCCTACAGCAGACAGCTGTAATATCTTCTACTCTGTGCAATAAAAGCTTCACTCTTGAACATTCAGAGTTGAGCTTTACAAGTTTTAAAGAAATGTATAAAATGTTGGTGTGTATGTCATACATGCACACACAGAGCTGTATATCTGCATATAAGGACAAACTCATCATTTATTAATGTTCTTCTGGCTGTAAATACTGATGATATAGGAAAATGGAATAAAACCTTATAAAAATAATATATTAGTACATGATAAAGTACAGGCTCCCATTGCAACTCAGTTGCTATTTGCTGGTTAACAAAATTAAGTTTCCCAGACACAAATGGGAATTATTGAGGTTTAACTGTTATTTTGATTTTTGGTAGTTTAAAAATTTCCGTGGCTAATCTCTTCTTTATAGGTATCAGATGTTCTTCAAGGTTAGCCTGTGCAATGCAGTGCTGAGAGCAGCTGAATTTTCTCACTGGTGCTGGTGACTCCAAATCTCCTGCACATCTGCAGTGTGCACCTACTGCTCTGGAGCTGAGGTGCCTGCAATCGCCTGGCTTTCACTGACAGGTATACAGGAAATCAGTCATGGTATTTGGTGGGATTGGCTCAGGTTCATTTTGGGGAGGTTTACAGTGGTGATCTGAGATCTCAGCAGAGTTTAGACAATGTGATCATGCTGAAATGCAGTACTGGACAGAAGTGAGAAATATGCTTACCCAGAGATCCAGCTGTCAATTCCTCTAAAAATTTCTTCTCTGGATGTGGATACCATTGCTGGGAGCACAAGAAAAAAGAAGAGTGTATGTTAGAAATTGTGCTGTCCTTAGTCAGTATCTTTTTGTAACTATATCATGAGCTTGAACTTGCCCTGTTGCTGTATGAGCTTATGAGTGGATTGGCAATGTATTAGTGAGTCTTTTTTTTATGTCAAAACCTTACAGTGCATTTAGAGTTGCCTCTGGCCAAAGCCATTTTAAGTGAGAGAGGGAGTATGAATGAGATTTACAGTAAAGGTCCTTCCTTGGTAGGTCACTGAAGGATGGAAAGCCCCACCCTGCCTGCCTGTGTGAACATGATGGTTCATCTACATAGTGGCAGTGTTCCCTGAGAGGTGAACTGTTGGATGCACACGCTGCCCATAGACAAGGGGGAAATTGTATGCCTGACAGAATGATCTCAAAGCATCAGGAGTTGTGATACACATGAAAGATGGAGTGAGGGAAAATGGAAACAGAACCACAAGAGAGTGATGACAAAGTCTCTTTTGAGTAAAGATTTTGTGATAATATGAGGCTGCCAATGGGAATGGTGTCATTTCAACCATTACCTCTTCAGGAACACATTTCCATTCATATCCCAGCATTTGGCTTTGTTAATGGAACCTCTTTGTATGGAACAGCTTCTCCTGGAGGGCAGGATATGTCATGCTGGTATCAGTCTTCATACCAAGCACAATGCATGAAAAAAGCCATTTTATACTAGCAAAGCAAAGAGTTAAGTTCTGCTCACTGAAGAAAAACACAAAAATGAGAAAACTCAAGCTTAAGTACATCTGGCACTTATCCCTTGGATTAGAGGATATCTGAAGCATCTCAGCTTCAGAAAACTCAAGAGATTAGTTCAGAAATTCACCAAGAAGGTATTTTTCAGTAGGCCTCCATTTGCCTCTCACTGTTATTCGGGGCAGAGGAATGGTGTCCTTTTTATTGAGTACCAATGAAGCTTTAAAATTCTTTCATTCAGAATAGTTAAAAATAAGGGGGCCCTGAGGTAAAAATACAATTGGAAACTCTGTGGCTATTGGAGAACATATCTGTGTTCTGCACATTCTGCTAATATTGCAGCTGATAAGGAAGATGCAGCCAGCCCCATCTATCAAGCTGTTACCTTTTACATAAAGGTGAAGAGAGAACACTTTGATATCTGGGATTTTTGGATAGGCTTGTGTCCTTCTAAAAACCCACAAGACACCAATTTTAGTTATCACTGGAAATCTTACTGTTTGCACAAGAAAAGCCACAGGCTTTAGGTTTATACTAAATCATGTAAGTATTCTGCATTTTCTTCTCAAGGATAACACTCTTCACTGTCTTATCTTTAAAATCTCCTGTGCTTGATGGAAGCAAGAAGGCTAAATTGCTTACAGAGATCTATTTTCTAACACCTTTTCTTCCCTGTAAACCATGGGGCATGCCAGGTTAAAAACATAAACATAAAATATGAATATGTGCTTGTAGATGTTATGCATCACTTACAGATCTCATGCTAGAACTAGTATGTCTTAGTCAGGTATTTAATGTTATGTGACCCCTTGCTCTTGCATTCCAATGTCACCAGTGTCACACTGTTAAACATTAACTTGACAATTATTTTGAAAAGCACAACCTGACTTCATTAACCTCTCGTAAGGACACTTGATGTTAAAATATGACATTACCTTGTTCTAAGTCTAACGTGGTGATGCACTTCATGCTTTATTGCTCTTAATGATGTATTAGCAGATACAATTCACCCTTTCATAGAGATAATGAAATCATTTTATATTTATTTGGCCCTTGGGTCTAAGGTGCAGGTATACTTCAATGTTTATTATAGAAGCTAACAAAACATTTTGGTGGGACATTAAATCCTTAATTGCTTTCTGTTTAGAGATGTCCATTACCTATTACTGCTGAAAACACTTAAAAATACCACCAGTGCTTCCATATCCCCAGTGAGACTGAAATTGGGCACTTGCCCATGTTTCTTGCTAATATTCAGGGGAGGTTTCTCCTCCAAGAGTCTTATTTTCCTGAATAATTGGTCTCAGCTGTCCAGTTTGGCCTCTTAATGATTTCAAATATTTTATGATTTAATAAAAGAAATTAATAAAATAAGCTTGATAGCAATTTCAGCCTAGGGCTTTCTTTTCTCTCATTCTGTGCCAGTAGTGAAGATGATTGCTTTTCCAACAGTAATATTCTTGCTAGTATTTTTTTGTATCTTTTCTAGGGAGTGCTATAGAGTTCATCACTGTGCTCTGAGTTCCTCTTATTTGTCTAGGGACTTTGGGTTTTGTGGTGTTTTGTTTTGTTTTCCTTTTGGTTCATGCAAGAACTAAGCTGTAGGCTAAAGATATATAAACAAAACCAGAAATCTGGTTAAAACAAAACCAGAAATCAGATCTTATCTCTCAAAGTGATTTTTCTTTATTAATTTTTAGTGCTGATTAAATCCCAAGCAAACTCCTCATTTGGTCAGTTTAAGAGAAGGAATAGGTAAAGAAGAGACACCAGCTGTCAGAGAGCCTTTCCAAAAACCTTTAGACCAAACTGTAAGGGACACTCAGTGTAGACAAGAACAGTATTTCTGAATAGAAGCAGCTCTTTGATCTTTGCTGGAATGTCCCCTTTGACAAGAATTTGTGAGACACTACTCTGCTGTTAGTTGTCAGAACTGGATCTGAACAATGAAAAGGAGAAGGAAAAGCTCTCGTTATTTTCCTACTCATCTACACCTCTTTCTTTTTCCTGCAAGATGTGCTCTGGTTGTCTGGAGATGTGCAATGCAGTGACTCTGAAAATAATATCAGGGACAATTATCTGTACAATGAAGTCCCATAGTGAAGCCCTGGATGACAAGATTAACTTTTAAAGGTCACACAGCTACATACAGACCTCTGAGCTGGGTTTGCTTCTGGTGCCTGAGCCATACAGCTCTGCAATGCAGTGCACAGGTGTTTCCTCATTCTAGATACATCAGAACTCCAAAGCAGGCAGAAACTAGAAAGGGACATTATCTCTGCAGAGTGCTGATGAAACTGCGACAGGAATTCTGTACCAGCTGCTGGCAGATTTCTTTTTAGCTTACAAGGAGTACAGACCGTGAAAAATAGAAAATCTCTTCTGTCTCTCAGTCTTGGGCAGCAATGTTTGTCCAGCTGCCTCCTGATTTTTTATGTAAGGGATTCCCTTATCTCCTATCTTCTTGAAAGGGTCCAGTTGAAGCATGACAGGGGACTGTGTCCAGAAGGATCAAGAAGGATCTTGCTTTGAAGGAATTAGATAAATCAGATCCAAATCACACTGATAGCCCTATAACAAACCTAACTTTCTCTTCCTTTGGTCTCTTCCTCAAATTAAAATGCCCTGAATAAGAATCCACATTTCTTTGCTTAATCTGTAAGAATAATATGCAGTCCTGTGTCTTTTCAGTGTAGTTGTAAGCCCTGTTCCTTCAGGACTGGAACACCAGTCTGTACACACTAGTGCCTGTACACACTAGGAGGAAAGTGACTGCAGCACACAAACAATTGAATTTTTATGCATCTCATTCTGTGACTGTTGCTTTTACCTTCTAGTATTTAATGTTGGGAGAGTTTTTTTGTCTCATGCATATGCTGCAGGTGACTCCTTTGTGAAACTGCGTGAAACTTCCAGTGAAGCAGTAGATTGAGCTGCTGGAAATAGGCACATTTTCTGAAGTCATTGTCCAGGCAAGACACCAGAATGTCATACCTGCTCTCGTTGTTCCTCCATTTCACAACTGCATCCTGTTTGACACAGCAGTGAGCAGAGTAACCCAGGCTGAGCAGGAACCAGCTGCCGACCTCTGCTGTGGGTGTGGCCCTTCAGAGGAGCTCGGCGGTGGCTGTTCACAGCAGGGCTGTGTGTGGCAGAAGAGTTCACTGCCAGTTCTGAGCAGGTTGACAGCTACATTGGTGACAAACAGAAAACTCAGAGTGTCATTTCAGATACAAACCCTGCTTAGAAAACAATTCTCAGCAAATTGAGCTCACAAAGCACTCAAGATTGAGACAGTTGAAATAATTTCTATGACTTCCACTCCCATTGCCAAGAGGAATCAAGCCTTCTGGAGAACTCTGAATTGATGCAGATACAGAGCTAGGGAGGCAGAGAAGGTGAATGCTGCTGGCAGCTGGGCAGAGAGCCAGTGTTCTGTTCTCTTCCAGACTTTCATGGCTGCACAGAGTATAGCATCTCCCTCTACCATTTAGTAAATTTATGACATCACCAGCTGTTACCAGGGAAACACAGAAACTACAGATTTGGATCTTGGCAGCTAGGTATAAAGAGAAAATATCTTGCTCTTTTGGGGGTCAAAAAGGAAAGCTGAAACAAATTCCAGAACAACTTTGAACTGGAAAAAAGTTGAGGTAGATCAATAATTCCAAACCAAACAATTTACCTGCTAAAGTGACAGTATGGTCCCTATTATGTTCCCCAGAGAAAACAAACATAGGGGATCAAGTGCAGGACTTGCAACTTCATGTAGCTTAAACATATCCTTCAGGCTTAAGACCATTACTGTTGACTTACAACTTCAGTTCTGATCAGTGGATTTAACAAGCTGCTGTTAGGGATGTGATGTCCTCTCACCAATGATTTTTCAGAAAGTGCTGGTTGCTGCTTCTTGAGAAAGAGTTTGCTGATGTTTCACACACAGCAAAGAAAGTATGTAGTGTTGAGTTTTGATAAAATGGTGTGCAAATACCATTACTGTTCTGATGAAGTATGTGCTTTTTATAGCTTTTAAAAATGTGTGGTTTGTGAGAACTGACGTTTTCAGACATGCATTTTATGACTTTTAGGTGCTTGAGATTTTTGTAGTTACGGAAATCACATTTTTGTCTTTTAGTAGCATTGGCTAACATTTTATTTATGTTGTATGTTAAAATAAAAAACTGCTTTTTAAATGGATTATTATTTGAGTATTGAGTAGTTGAGACCCAGCCAATATGAGCTCTTGCACAGGTCTGTTTGACTTCATTCACACTGCACAAGATGTGTGGGTGTGGTGTGGTGTGTCCTTGAGTTATCCAGAAACAAATGCATCTTTGCAGCAAATGGAATAAGCTGGAGTGAGGACTCAAGCTGAACTCAAGGCTAGAATTGTAACAGCTGCTTTGTCTCTATTAATGCCTGCAAGGCTGTGCATTTTATGTGACTGGAGATCCCAGGTCAGAAAGGTAGAGGTTGTTATGCTTACCAGATGTGCCGGAAGATCTGAGACAATCTGTATGGAGTGATAAAGATCTGTGGACTCACTGTATTTGGTGGTATCTTCACTAAGGAGCAAAATTATGTAGAAAAAAATCCCCCTGAAGCTAATCTGGTGTTAAATATATCCATGATGAAGGTTCTTAAGTGGACGTTGAGCAAATTTCTAGCACTGTTCCACAACTCTTGTGTTAAACAGTACAGGAACATGTTTAATCTGATTTGTGTTCTCCATACTGAAACCCAGGCAAGATCTGCTGGCCAAACAAGGAGTCTCTTTCCCTGGTGGCCTTGGATCCTGGAATTTCTACGTCACAAGAGCAGTTTGCATACAGTCTGGATCTTGTTATCTGCAACACAGTTCAATGTTCCCTGTTGTGCCTTGTTTCAGTGGGATAATGACCAAGGAAGCTGCTGAGACATGGATGGATTGCCAGGGATATGTCATGAGAAAGCTGTCCAGAGTCCTCTGCCCACATGCTGTGATGCTGGCTCACATTTCCAAAGCAGGGTAGCAGACAGAGGAGATCATTAGTGCTCTGAAGAACTTAGCTATCTATGCAAGCTCCTTTTTTATCCTTTAGTGTGAGTCACTTGGAAAGGCTCCTTTTTTGGTCCTCTTCAGTTCAACTGCTGGTTCCTTTTGCTTGTATGTCCAGTCACAGCCTGAGACTTGTAACTGGGGCTGCAGTAGCCATTGGTTGTCATGGTTTATCTCTCTGGAGTGGTGGAAATATCATTCTTCTCAACTTTTTTTTTTTTTTAAGTACATCAAAGATGTTTCTGACAAGGAAGGCATTTAATTCTTGGGAGGATTCATGGACAACCAGGATGGAGTTCCACATGCAGACTTTCAGGTTGCAGATTTGCTCTGAAATTCCGATGAGGAGGAAAACATTTTGTTTTTTGTGGTCATTTCATGGTGTTTGCAGTCTCTGCCATGGTTTTAGGACTTGCTGTACTCCTGTTGTCTGCACATACATCTCCAGTCCACTTTCCAAATGCTGTGTCCACTGGAGCTACTCTTAAGTACCCACAAAGGATCAGTAGGAAGTACTTGGCCCTGTGCACACCCCACACAGACCTTTAGGAAAACAAATAAATATGACAAGACTGCATTAATCAGACCAATACATGATACTTATTACTGTAATATATACACTGGCTCTTATAATTGTAAATTACTACAGGGCACCTTCACATTGTTGCTGATGTCCTCCCTATATGTGGTGCAGTGGAACAGGAGGGGCAGTTTTATAGGACAGACAGGGACAGAAAGACAAGGAGCTTCAACTGGATGGGAGCCCTGTCCTCTGAAGGGGTTACTTGTGAAGAGCCAGAAAATAAATCATTAAATGTGGTAACTGCATTGATGTGAACTCGTAACACAAACGGATGCAGCACAGTTCTCTCCTTTCTTCTGGGTGGCACTGTTTTGGAGAAGGTAATAAAGAAATTTTCTGCTGTGCTGGTTATATTTATGATAGATGAAAGCCCCTCTAAAGATGACACTCTCTTGTTCTCTTCTGTGACCTTCTGATGTATGCTAGGTCTTGGTTGCTGACTTAGGCAGCAACACAGATAATCAAGCTTTTAAAGGCCCTATTTCATAAATCTGGTAACAACATTAAGAAAAGCTGAGATGTATTCTCCTTTTACAGTGTATCGTTGAAAGAACTGGTATCATAGTTTCCCAGTAAAATAGCTCCTAAAAAGTATCTGAGCTGACTTTCAGGCTCTAGTGGGATGACCATTAGGAAGGAAACCTTCCTGCTTCCTTCTTTAGCAAGAAAAGGATGCTGCATGAGAGACACTTTTCAAAGTATGCCTCACCATCAGCCCTGTGCTGAGGGATCTGGTGCCCTGCAGCTAGGAATACTTAGAAGTGTCATGCAGAAAAGGGACTCGAGCCAGTTCTGAGTTACTAAGTTCCTCTAAAGAGATTTTGCCAAAAAAGGAGAAGAATTTATCACCTATTAGAACATAGTTTGGCTGCACTATGAAAGCAATTTAATAAAGTATCTGTATGTGAGTACTGGCAGTCTTTGAAATGAAAGAAATAGGGCTGCTTCATGTGCACTGAAGAATTTTCATTATTGACTTCACTGGAGACATTGTTCTTCACCAGTTCCATATCCCAAAGGCCTAAAGTGCCCTTAAAAGAGTGACTGCAAATTTATAAATCGTAATCAGAGTCCTCAGTTGACATGACAACCAGCACCACTCCTGCTTAGGATCTCACCCTGCAAACCTGTAACCCTCTGCCTGTAGTACCCACTCAGGAGATTGCTTTGTCCCTATCTATTTTTCCTGGAGGTTTGTTTACCATATAGAGCATCTCCTTTCAAAGAAGTGTTTAAAGGGAAATTATACTCCTGAGTACGTAGTGTTTCAGTGCTTGGGCTTCAAACACTCTGGAACAGGCTGATTTGTATAATAGCTGTAGTCCTGACTGGAATGTTTTTAAATTGTGTAAACATTCCTACTAGTTTTATGGGTTGCTAAACTTTTTTTTTTTTTTTAAATGGTACAAATTTAACTTGACAGTGTACTTTCCAAGGCTCCATTAAATAGGGCCAACTTGCTATTGAGAGAGGGGTATATCTCTGAAATAGCTTTATGATGTCTTGCAATGGAGGATTTTTCATTAACTCCGACTAGAAAAAGAAACCCAACCTAACATATGTTTGCGAGTGCTTACTGTGCCTCAATGTCTGTGAGACCCCTGCTGGTGGAAATGGGAAGAGATGGGAACGAAAAATCCAAAGGTAATTTAATGGAGAAAAGAATTTATTTTCAGAGTATGTTGTGTTTGCCAGTCGCTGTTACTGTGCAGCCACCAAAGACCTCAATGCTTTGAAACGTCTCACTTACAGGTTGCAGTTTGTTGGTGCTTTCCTCAAGTAACTGCGTTTTACCTCTCTTCAAGTGTGTTGGTGCTGCTTTAAAAGATCAGTATAGAAATCTTTGGCTACACCATCTGGTTTCAGTTTCCCTTAATTTGGTGTCACCCAAGATCAAGCTCATACAGTCTAGATGATTAAAAGGGACAGAGTGAAACCTGCTGCATTTTAGGGATTTAAGCCTTCCTTTTCCTCCTGTAAATTTTGACCTTTTCAAAAAAAGCTTCTCCCCCCATGAAGAAAGTAGAATATAAAGCAAAATGTTTGCTACTTTTCCAGAGGAGCCAAATTCCGTGTGTTCTGGCTGCTTTTCACTGACACAAAAATTATTCCAAAATAATTTGTCATTATTTACAAAATGACACTGTATGTTACTGTAACAATAACAGCTAACTTGGCCCTTTGAAAGTTACATATTTTCTCAAGAAATTTCAGTCTAATAGGCAAAACACTGATCCTTATGACCTTGGGAAAATACAACCTCAAGAAAGTAGTGCAAGTTTGTGATTACTTTGAATCTCCTGGCTGGAACAGTTTCCCATGGAGGCAATTTGTGCTTGTGTCACACCCCATGGAGGGGTTCTTTAGCTTGCCCTGTCTGCAGCCTGGGTCCTGAAGAGGTAACAAAGGAGCAGGGGCAGCTTTAGTCCCCTCTGCTGAGGAGTTCTCTGGGGAAGGAGAATGTGCTGTGCCTAAAAAATCTGTGTGACTCTTGTCTGTTTGTCTGCCTGATGATGGGACTGAACAGAGCTGGGTGGGTACCAATCCATCTCATGTAGACTTTTTTCCTCTGTTCCCAGGAGCGTGACTGAGCCTTGGGAACAGTTACTTAGTGGGATCATTGAAAAGGCTTGATGAGCTGCTGAATTCTTCTTTGTCTAGTTTCCTCTGTCTAGGTTGCCTCAAATTATCACTGAACTTTATTATTTTTATACACATACAACTTTTAAATCCACACAGATGACACTTTTTGTGCTAAAAATGCATTAAACACTTCTCAGACCTTGCAGCTGGTAGAGCACCAATGAAGGAAATAAATTTGGTAACTGAGCTGGGAAAGAAAGGTGCTTGGAGATGCAGTTTCTAATGCTTTCTTGTAGATATTCCCATCAGACCATACAAAGAACTCTTCCTGTCTATATTAAGGAAGAAAGAGTAGAATATAAAATTTTTAAAAAGTCTTTTAAAATTAAAACCTGTGGGAGCTTAATTAAATGTACCATGAGAAAAATGTGCAGTTCACTTACAGCTATTGACTTGAGGTTTAGACAGTATTGCCAAGTCCTGGAATGAATAAATCTTTAATGTTGGAGCATTTGTTTGGTGCATTTTTTTAGGCTGAAGCAATGAGAAAATACATACCTAGATTCCATTTATATACTAAAAAGGAGGGGTTTGGATTGCAAGTAATGAAGATGACTCGTTTAAAACTTGAAGTTCTCTTAAGAAAAAATTTTCCATCAGTCCCTTGAAAATTCAGGAGTTTTCAAGGATTGTGTGGGATGAAGATGAAGAACAAAGCATTTTTGGTTGCCATCCCATAACATGTATTTAAGATGTGGCCATTCAGCCTCACTCATGCTGGACGCTCTCTTCGCAGACTAACGTGCTGGATTCCGCTAAAGACACACTGTGGAAGCCTCAGCAGAGCTTTGGTTCCTCATCACGCGCGTCCTTCTTCTTCTTTGTAACTGCAGCGCACACCTGCTTGTCCAGTCCTTTTCGCCCGTTCATCTCTTTTCCTGCGTGTTCCCAAGTGCTCGTGTGCCGGGGAAGGCTCCCCGTTCCTGCGGCGGTCCCTCTCCCCCTCCTCGCGGGATGTTTTCCCGTGGGTCGATCCCGCGCCGGGATGGAGTTTCTTTGCCGCCCTTGGGCAGCGCTGGGAGGCCGCGGGGGCCCTCTGGCGGCAGCAGCACGAACAGCAGCGGTTCGCTGCTCTGCTCCAGGCTGGAACAGAGCCGCCAAGCCTCGCAAATCGTTTCTCAAGCACAAGAACGCTTGATGTTCTTTCGTGATCGGCACAACTGACACGTTCGGTTTTACAGAGACACAGGGCCACCTGCAGGAGCAGCTGGTGCCTGGTGCCTCCCAGAGGTTTGGGAGTAGCAGAGGTAAGAAATGAGAACATAGAGAGAGGGACAGCACCCAGAAATGCAGGTATTGCTAATGTTACGTAGACAGAGAAGACATGAAGCAGATGGAAATCAGCACTATTTCAAGAAATACCAGAACTATTGGTGAACACGACTGCAACTGCAGACAGAGGGAGATACTCTCAAAGCAAGGCAGAAAAAAAAAATAAAAGGCCATAAGAAGAAAGTTGAAGACTCTGGTTCCGAGATGTGACTTGTGGAACATTACACAACAGTCTCAAATCGAAACAGAGGGTATATTATTGCATATAATGAAAGGGGCTGGGAAGGAAAGCTATCCAAAGACAAAAAACATATCCAGAGTGCTAGAGCTGGAAAAATTCTCCAGAGAGAACATCACAAAGAGTGACCTCATGATGGCCTTTAGTAGAACTCAAAGTTGTGAAGGTCTGGCAAATTTTTTATTTTTTATTTTTTTTACTCTGAGGCTCCGTGTGGAACTACTGTATTAGAAATGCCCCTGTTTCAAAGCAAAATTAGTTACAAATATTTCTTAGATGAACATTTAAAATTATTGTTACTGTGTTTCAGTCTTTCAGGTAATTTTTTCTTTATTTGAGGACACACGATTTTCATGTAGATTGTAGGTAGTTCTGCACATTTTGGGCATGCCCATTACAGGTCCTCAACTCTGTCCTGTATTTACTTCACACCACACAGAGGAACACTACGCTGATGACCTAAGCTTGTTCTTTAGGAATGATTTTTTGTCCCTAATAAAACACAACGTCTTCTTTTAAGCAATGAGTTCTATGAATACGTTGCCTATTAAATGCCTTGTATTTTCAATGTGATTTTTCCTACTTCAGAGCTATACCACCAACAGGAGAAAATATGCATCAGTGCTCATCGCCTCTAGTGTTAATTGTATTATGCCATTATTTAAGAATAAAGAACATGTAGGTGTGTATTTCTGATATATTCCCAGAAGCACTTTCTATGAGTAACCAAACTGGAAGTGATGCATTCCCATTTCTGAAGGATTTTTTTTTTTTTTTTGTCAGCAAGTATGTCAGTAGTTTGTTCATCCCACTGCCTTTGTCTGGGACTGTTTGGCTCAGATGTGTTAAAAAATTCCAGTGATTTTGAATTGCTGGCAAAGAGATTTGGACAAAGCTGGAGGAAGAGTTGACCTTAACAAGAATGTGACAACAATATCACCAGAGTGAAGAGAGAATCTGATCCCTCAGTTTCTCTCCCAGTAAAGCTGCATGTGTTTCTCAAGGGCACGTGCCAACAAGCTACTGCATTTGTTCCATGGAAATGACCATGAAGGCAATTTTCCTTTATCATTTACTTGCCATTAATTCAAATTTCCATTTCAGTGGGAGAAACTCCCTTCCTGGGAAAAGTTCTCAGTGAGCCTGCAATCTGTCTCGTAGATTTTTCTGCTTCTCCCCATGCGGTGACTTTCTACCACCAGTTTTACTCAGTGTTGTCTAGAATTATATTATGCATTATAAAGGAGAACAGTGTGATTCCCAGCCTCCAGCTCATGCTCTCTCAACATTTGTTTTTCCAGGCATTTTTGGTGAGCCTTTGCTTTGTTACCTGCTGCACTGTGTTGGGATTTCCTATTCACAGAGTTTTCCTCCTGGACTGTGTTTTAATCATGGGTGTGTGCTTGCAGGTGTACACAGGCATGCATCCACACGTGAGTGTTTTAAATTGTCCTCACTAGCTTCAAAGCCATAAAGTGTGTTTGGTCACCATAAACAGGAGAAAATAGGAAGGATCAGGTAACTGAACTGGGCACAAAACTGGAGTGAAAAGGTAACTATAGAGACAGGAATTTCCCTAGTAAAGAAGAAATAAATTAACACCATGACTCAATAAATCTGGGCAAAGGTTCCAGTCTAGGATCAGTTTCTAAGGTCCCTGTCTACAAGGCTTTTAATCGACAGGCTGGTGGTTTTCAACCTGAGTTCACTTCCAAACACAAGAGAACTAGCAGTAACAGGGGTGGTATAAAACACAGATTGATTCATCAAAGTAAGGTAACTGGACCTAGAAAAAGACTTCATCTCTCTAGGAAAAGCTGTCTCCTCTAGTGTAGCTCTGTTACATGTAGGAACTCTGGCAAGGAGGAGTTTGACCATCCATTTCTGTAATTATAATGGCAAACTAATCTTGCACCAGGGGATTCAATGTACTTCACTTGTGTCTTCTGAACATTTAAGGAGAAATGCTTGGCTCTCATGGGCTCCATAAAAGCCCTGAACACAGCTTCTGACCCCTGTGGAAAGTCCCTGCTTTCAGGTGCCGCAGGGATTACAGCTGGGAGGAGCACTGACTGCTACGGAAAGTGTGAGAAGGCACCCTGAGAGCTCACAACAGAGCCATAAACCTGAGCACACACTCTCATGGGGAATGGCAGCTTGAGCAAAGGTGTCTGGAAGAGAGGATTGACATGTAAAAGGAGGCCATGAAGTAGCCTTGTTTTAGCTTACCTGGAGGTGAGGCCTAGGGAAAGACCCAACAGGGTGGTTAAGGCAGGCTAACCAAAAGCAGTGAAAATCCCAGTTTTCTACCAAGAACTACAGCCTTTGTTTCATTGCACCTCATTGCAGCCAGGGTGAACCAAGGGATCAGTGTTTTGGAGGTGAAGATTTGGCATGCTTGTGGAGATGCCACCTTCTCCCTTAGAACCTTGGGAAAGAGATGAGATTTGCTGGATCTGTTTCAGTCTGTTGGATCCATTGGAGAACATGTTTGCCAGGAAATCCAGATAAGTAATGGCACAAGTTGCACCCAATGCTAGAGCCTTCTGTTGGCAGTCTGGAGATAAGATATGTCTGGCACAGCTGGGAGGGAAGGAGGGGAGGGAAGGAAGGCTTTGTGTCCAGACTGGTCTGTGTTGCGATCCTTTTGCCAGCATGAAGTTAGTTCACATTTGTAATTCCTGTGGTGCAAGAATGTCTATAACACCAAATGCTTGCTGGATGGGCTTTGCTGGGTACCCAGGGTTGCAGAAGCACGCAGATCAGCAGATACCCAGGAGTACCATCAGGACCCTTCACCAGGGCAGTTTCTGGTGACAGAGAACAGTGGGTTCCTAAGCTTGCTGTGTCTCATTCTGACTACAGAAAGAGAAAAACTGCGTATCTGTGCATGTCATGCTCAAATGAGCTGCTGCTCCTGCAGAGAGGCTGTGTGTGCCTAGGTGGAGCCCCAGACCATCCTAAACACCTCACTCAATACCTGGGCTGTGCTGGTACACTGAGGAGTATTGGAATCAATCCCATCCGGATGCACAGATAAACAAGCCCTACTCTAACCAAATGAGTGAAATACAGGCAATAAAAAACCCAAATGTTACAAAATTACCTCAATTCTTACCATTCAACTTTTTTTTTTTTTTTTTTTTTGATGTAAAACTGGCTCAATGGCACATCTCGAACTGTGCAGAAGTGGGTGAGATTTAGATGATCAGAGAAAAAGTATTAAAGCATAAAGTCGCATAGCTGAGCTTTGTCACTTGGAGGTGAATGCTGGCAGGAACCAGTCAGGAGCAGTAGGTTTTACAGCACTCAAAAAACCAAAACCCAAACAAATCAAGAAGCTAGAAACACTTGATGTTGCCAGTGCTAGGCTGCAGCTGGAGTCATTGGAAGCACTGCCACAGCTTTTTGACACATGTTTTGACAAGTTCACTTCTACTGCTGCGACAGTGGTCCAAGCCCCTGGTGTGCCCCTGTGGGAGACCTGCAGTAGAGTGATGGCGCTGTGTGATTTACTTCTGGGGTGCTTGTGTGAGGAAAGGATGGGCACACAGTCACCGACAACACAGACTCAGACACTGATTTTTCAAAATAAGGATTTTCAGGCTTTTTTTACCAGTTTGAGTGAAAATCATCAAAAACGTCGTCCTTTTTTAAAAATTAGGTGGCTGGCCTTTGTACAGGAGTAATTGACATAGAGGATGCAGCATTTGTAACTAGTGCAGTTCACAGGATCACACTCACAGAATGGGTCAGGCTGGAAGGGACCACAGTGGGTCACGTCTGGCCCCACAGCCCTGCTAGAGCAGGGTCATCCTATTGCACAGGATTACTCTAGCAGTCGTTCGGTAAGGTCTTTTACATCTTTGAGGAATAATAACGGAATTGCAAGTACCAGCTGCGATGGCAATGGTGCAGTACTGTCGTGTCAGACCGCGTTTGCCGAAGTTTGCACTCCAGCGCAGACGGCGTAGCCTCGAAACCCGCACTGACCGCCCTGATGTTCCTAGTACAAACGGAGGTAAACCTGGTGAGAACGGGCAGCTTGTCCATGAGGGCGGCGCTCCGGAGCGTCTCTGCGCGGCCCGGGCAGTGCCGGCGGCCCGGCAGAGGCTGCAGCGCCCGGTCCGCTCCCGTGTTCCCGGGGGAATCCCGGGCTTCCCCGGGCGGGCAGGGCCGCGCGCTCCGCCCCCTCAGAGCGCCGGGGCCGCCGTGCGCGCGCCGGGCCGGNCTCCGCGCTCCTCCCGGCGTGTGGCCGCACCGTGAGGGGCCGGCCGGCAGCCACACGCTTCGCTTTGCCATTGAAAATACTTCAGGGCATCCCTTTGAAACTGCCCTCCCCGCAGGGCAGCCGTGCGCTGCTGCCCGGCGTTGTTCAGCGAAAAATCATCAGCTGATACCATGCCCCGCAATTTGACATTTTTGTTTCTTGACAACTTCGTACATCTTTTGATCAGGTTTTGTTCTGGACAGAGGTTTTCTGCGTATTTACTGTCTCTTCTAAACCAATGCAATGTGTAATACTTAGACACGTTGTGAATAAGCAGAATTCGTTAGCTTGTTAAAATTAAGTAATTCCTAGTAAGCACAGGGTATAATCCTCTACTTAGGCTTCTGACTCTTATTTATTTAGCAGCATAACTTTTTGTCTTCAGTGCTACAAATTAATCTTTGAGGTGAGACACCGCGTTGCCGCTGGCAAGGAAAGCTTGCTTTTGTAGTAGTAGTGACTGATTTACACGCCTGCCCCCGCTCTCTTTCTAGCTTTCTATTCATAAGCAATATATCAAGGGTGGACCAATGCCAGCAGAACAGTCTGTCTTCAGGAAAGATACTAGCTTTTTTTCACCCTTGCTTGACTCTCTACTTGTGCTGGCACAGAAAGTCTGTCAGTACAACCTCCATCGTTACCTTATTTTTCCTTCTTTCCTTTCTTCCTACTCCAGTTCCCTCCAACCCTTCAACTTCTTCCTGATAAATATCTTGATGCTGAGGAAGGCGCTAACAGGAGTTTGTGAGTGTTTTAATTTCGAAGTCATTCTTTCTGAGATTGATTTCAAGGAAGAAAAAGTCCCTTTGTAACTGTCACTGGAATTTTTCACATCTGATACAAATACCTTGTCTGTTTTGCTCAGGTTTATTACGAGCTGCTCTGTAGCCACAGAAGTCCTTGGGCTTCTTGCTGAAATTGCACCCAACCATTCCCTTCCGCAAGGCGAGGGAGAAAGGAGGTCCGCAAGTGTTCATGCTAACAATGGCTCTAAATGCCCATTTCCCACACATTTTTGCTAGCACAAACAGCAAAAATAGTCCACTTGCACAGAATCTGATTCAGCTTTCTTGCATTCCACAATAACAGATGGATTGCTAGACTGTTTACTGTTGCTTCCCACAAACTTCCTGTTAGTAAACTCCTGTATTATTTATGAAACAAAAAAATTACAAAGAAGTATTTTAGCTGATTACTGCCTGCTGGTGAACCACTGCCAGAGAAACTTTTTATACAAATATGTGTATGGGAGCAAAGATCCCTTCTGATGCAGTTGTTTGGGTTTTATTATTATTTTTACAATTGTTTGTTTCACAATTTCCTGTGACCCTATTGTGCTGTGCTCCCGAGCAGGTATTTCCTGCACTCGGACATTTGCAGTTGAGTTGAGGTATCTGTGAATGTGTAAAGAAGTGAGGGGGAAAAAAAAGCAGCACACAAGTTACAGACATCAGCTATGAAGAAGAATTATTTAAAGCTTTTTTATTTTGCAATGACAATGAGGAATGAGATTTTTACTAATGTGATATTAATCTCTGCTGACCTATCTTAGGAAGCTGACTGTCCCAGAGCTTTTTGCAGAAAACAGGGAATAGTGCTACTTCTGACATAAGTAGACAGGAAATGTGAAGAAACTTTATTTTCCTCTCAGATTGGCTGTTAAACTTCACAAAACAGAGGAGCTGAGAGGAGCACTTTGTTTGCACTGCATATCGTAGTTTAGACTGATTTCTGACTCTCAGTGATGTGAGAGAAGAGGCCAGCCCAAAATCTCTGTACAATTTTATCAACAGAGCTAGTGAATTTTAAAAATCATCTATAATAAAAAAGACTAGAATATAATGCAAAAATATGAAATTTGTATATTAACAACAGTACTTTTATTGTTTTTAGAAATAACACTTGACCTAACAGTCATTCTGTTTTTTAAATTGTTGCTATTATATTTCATTGAGATTCTGTTCTATTTACGTATTCTGTATGAATGAATTGGTTGCTCCACCTGACATTTATGATTGTAGTCATGCATTATATATACACACAGAAACAGAATGAAATTTTTCCTGATCTGAGACACAGATAATTCTTCCTCAAGATTTTTTATTTGATTCCCTAAACCAAAATCAAAACTCAAACCAGCACTGCAGATTGAGCACTTTCTAATGTTAGCCCTGCTACTCAGATCATTCATTGCATGTGGTTTAACAAAAAAAAAGCTGCTGTGCATTGTAGGCAACTGCAGGATGCTGATTAAATCATTGCATACCTTTATAAGATCTGTATTTGCCAAAAACTGGTATCAGATGGAACAGGGCATTTACTGCTCCTGGGGCAGAGCTCATTCCTGAGCGTTTCTGTGAGACGGCGTCACGTAACTGATCACTCATTTCAAGCAATAGTAAGAATATGTCTTCTCTGAGCACACTCTCTGCCTCCTTAAACACCCTCGCTCCGAGCTGCTACTGACAGAAACTGAATTCAATAGTATTAAGGCAGATGATCAGTGGCAGCATCTCCTGATGCTTCAATCCACCAACAAGAATCTCGTGACAGATGTTTCTGCACTTTATGCAAATAGGAACTTCATGGATCAGTTTTCTTTTCCTCCACGGAATATATGCAGCTGGAAAATAGAAATCCAGCTCCGCGGCACAAAATGAAAAAAAAATCATGCTGCTGACCAAAGAGGCAGCCAGGAGAAAGAGATCTGTAGATGTGAAACCAAATAATTAAACTGCTGGTTCTTAGGATCACTTCTGGGCTTAATCAAGCCGTGTACACGATGATATAAGTTTTGTGGACTCTCTCTGCACCAACACTGTCACTCACAAGTCGTTTCTGAAACAGGAAAAAGAGATCTTTCCTGTGTTGTGTATAATGTTTCCTCATAAATATTTTTCTTTTTTTTACCATTTCTGATATTGCTGTTTCCATTCTCACAGTAGTTGTGGATAGCTGTATTAGATGTGATATGTAACTTATTATGTATTAAAATAATGGAGTTTGCACACGAAGAAAGGATTTCAGCTTGTTATACGTAATAAATAGGGTACAGACATCTCTATAAACTGAATGGGTTTAGGTATGTTCTTTATAGTAGCACAGAAGGCTGGACATATAAGAGTGATTGACAAAAAGAAGAATAATTTCCTTCCAGTTTGTTGACAGGAAAAAATAACCCTTAAACTTAGTAAATTAGAGGAGGTTCTAAGGAAATGTAAGTTTTACAAAGTATTGTATAATATATAAAATAATGCAATACGGAGGAGTTGTAGAATCCCAACTATCATTACCCTAGAAAATCATGAAAGGTGATCATCCTAAAAGCAATTATTTTTAAAAAGCTATTTTTATTACTATTAATAAATAAAATCAATACCATTATTTTAGACTGATTTGTTCTTCTGATTTTATATATTTCTTTTAAGATTTCAGTGGAAGTATTTTTTATCATCAGACATCAGAACAAATCTCATGAATTGTTAGACAATATCTGTATCTTATTTTCTTGCTGAGGCTTTTGTTAATTTTGTGGATTTTAGGTGTTTTAAAGGCTCTTGTTGATCACAAATATTTTTTTCAATATTTTCACTTAGAATTTAATTCTGTACCATGCAGGATTTAAGATAAATTTTATTTGTAAATACACAAAGCCTGATTTTGTATCATGATATTGTCTAGAATCTTGTCTTCATTTCATGACTAGTCAAATTGTGTGAAAAGATCTTTATTCAATTCAGATGTACTACATAATTTTCTTCAAAAGCCCCCTTCTGTAATTCTTCTAGTTAAATTTACAATGAACATTAGTGATTTTACCTGGATTTATTTTAATGGAGTTAGTTGAAAAAATCAAGCACAAAACCAACACCCAAAGATGTAATGCCATTTCTAAGAAAACAGGAAAGAAAGGCACTACGTGTGAAAATGACAATTATGCTACACTGAATCTAATTCAGATGCCAGCAAATACTTGCCAACACGTTTGCATGTATCATGTCTGCTTTTGCAAGTGGCTGTGCAGCTACTGATGTTCTGCAGTTAAGGTATGGTTTGGTCTGACCTGTGTCTGACGAGTCAGATACAATTCTAGACTCAAGTATTAATAGAATAAACTTAATTTTTTTTTTTATAGGTGCAGCTGCATTTTCAATTTAATTATAGGCTCCCACAGTAGTAATTTTTCCATGACCTACTCAATCTCAAAAGTCAGAAAATTGCTTCTTTTTTAAAGCTGACAATAGCACGGTATGTTTCCAAAGGAAAAAGACAAATTACAGCAAATCATTACTTTAAGCATATTTAAATAGCCAGGAAGAAATCCTAATTGAAAAGTTTGCTAAAATCTGAAAAAGTTAGTGGTGCTTTTTTTTCTATTTCAGAAAAAGATTCTTCTCATGTTTGTAACATTGCAAGCTGCTTATGATACGATGCTTTTCCTTTCTCTGCTTGCCCTCTACCTCTCCCTCTTTCCTTTCTAATGAGGTTAGACACAACATTTTTAGGACTCCTAAAAAGTTTTAACTGGAGAGAAATTAATCTATAAATGTGTTTAATAATGTAAGTTGGCTATTCTTTGTGAAGCTGAGACAAAAATAATGGGAATCTTTGTATTTCTTTGCATGGGCTCCAGACCAGTCTGTGAGTCTTTATTATCCAGTAGTAGCATTACTGCCAGTAAGGGTATTCTAACCACAATTGTTCCAAAAGGGAAAAAAAAAGAGTATCATAAAATAGACCTGACAGTCATGAAGTGCACCCTGGACCTTCCAGAAACCTCCTCCCCAACAAACCTCTGCTCTTCCCCCATTCTCGCTGGTTCTTCTCACATTGTTTCCTGCTTCCGAACTTTTCCCCAGCAGGGCCCTTTCCCCACAGCCCTCCAGGACTGTGGCAGAGGTTTTGGCAGCTCATGCCCAGGGTATCTGCAGCAGGCCAGCTCCCAGAGAGCAGAGGCAGCATAGCCCCAGGTCTGCAGGGGATTTTGAAGGGGTTGGTGAATGCAGACACCGCTGGAGGAGTTGAGCTGGCCAACAGGAACCACTGTTGGCATCCTCTCATGGAAGAGAGGAGAAAAAGAAATCTGGCACTGGGGTCCTTTCTTCTGCCACAAAATAACTGGAAAAAAAGAGTTGTCTGTTAAGATAGGTAGCCATGGCAATGTGCCTTCAGCAATTTCCCCAAGGGAGCTCTCAGGTGTTGCTCTCCTATAGCTACTGAAGTGCTTGAGCTCTTCCCCATCCTTGTGTTCTGTGTTTCCTATATCTAAATGACTGAAGCTGTTAAAATTAGGACCAGGCCATGGTCCCGTGACAGAAAGCAGTGATTAGCATGATTCTTATTACAAAAAAGACAACCGTTGGAGGGGAAATTTGCTGTATTTTTGACTTATTTTCGAGCAGGTCAGGTTTACCTATGATGTCTCTGCCTGTAAGACACACAAAATGCTCTAGCCCTTAGACCTAGAGCAGTGCAAAAGGACAGTGAAAGGGCTCGTTCCTGTGTAAGGGGCAGCTCCAAGTGGGTGCAGGAGCAGGACTGCAGCCTCCATTTGCAGTCCTGCTGGGCTGGTTGTCACACAGCTGTTTGGAGCTGGGATCCATCGGTTTGTCTGTTCTCTGTCCTGGTGCTACTCCTTTTCTGGCTTGTACGTCAGAGGAGCTGTGTGTAAAACCAATTGGCATCCAAGGATTGTTCTGGCTAGTAGTGTTTTTCATTTAAAGCCAAATGAAAAATGAAGTAAAGTTTGTCATACTTGTCCGATTCTTTTTCTTTCTGTCACTTCTGTTTTCTTCACTTGTGTGAAAAAATGCGAGGTTAAGTATGAGGGAGGTGGGTTTTTCTTGCCTTTTTTTTTTTTTTGTCTGATTTTTCAGTAATTTACGAGACCATGCTGTTGTGTTTTCTGACCCACCTGATCCCAGACCAGGCTGATCTCATTTTCATGACAGCTGGCTGATCACCAGCATAGCTGAGTTAGGGGCCTCAATGAAAGGACCTTGACCACCCAGTCAGCATCTCTTGAGGAATTCTCTTTGTTGGGTGCTTTCAGCTGAGGCCTTCCCCGAAGTCGAAGGTGATTTCTATTTGACAAAGTGGGAAGACAACGGGAGGAAGAATAAAGATGAAAATCTAAGCAGCCAGTTGAACTTGTTCAGACTGATACCAGCCTGCGGTATTCAGGCAGCAGCAAACCCAAGGTTTCCCTAACCTTGGCAGAAGTGCAGGAAATAGTTGCAGGAGGATGAAGTGTTCTTGAACTGTTTCTCCAATGTATCAAGCACAAGCAGGCTATTCTTCAATATTAAGCATGTACTTCTTTTTTATTCCCCTTTAAAGAAACTTTTTATTGTAGACCATAAAAGGGGGAAAAAATCAATCAATCTCTGTTTGCAGACCCCTGTGCTGCATCTACGCTATCCAAGGACAAAGATGGAAAATCAGGACCTCCCCAGCATAATAGCATTTATAAGGCAAATTTCTTGCTGAAGTCTTATAGTGAAAGAAATAGCTGTGCTCAAGTGTTATTTTAAACAAAAAGGAAAAAAAAAATTAACCACATTCTTCAAAACATCAGCTTCCCTGGATACATCAGAAACAGCATTCCAGATAAAAGCAGCATGATGTGAAAAGACCTGATCAGCAACAGATTGATGTCTGGGCTTGGGGACTAATGTAAGAACTTAAAGACTTGGCTAGAGAATATATCTTGAGAAGCATAAACATATAAGAGGATGCCAAACCATGAAAGGCTTCCTTTGCACTGAGAATTCAGAAATCGACGTGTTGACAAGCAGAGAAGCCAATGCTGCTAGCAAAGCACATAGAGTGATGAATAAACTCAGCTTTTGGGAGCCTAGGATGAGATATAAGAAGGGGCAACTGATTTAGCCATATTTTTAAGTCTCTACACCCAGTATTTAGGTGCTGTCAAGCCTCAGGCCTCCCCACCCAGCCACCGGTGATGACGTTGCATGGACTGGGGCAGCCGGGTTTTATTCAGAACGTGTGTGTTAGTGTTCAGTTCTCAGAGGGGATGGAGAGACTTCCGAGAGACTGACTGCAGCAGGCTGGCTGAGCCATTTGTTGAGGCTATGGGAGAGTCAGGTTTAATTTCCTGCACAAATGCGCTGCGTTTTCTGGCTGTTGGCTCAGCAGTAGGCTCCTGGAGTGCCTCCCTGGAGGCCAGATACACCTCCTCCTGTGTACCAGGGGAGAGCCTGGAGGCTGTGTGGGATCTGAGCTGTTCTCCAGCTGGCACAGCACGTTCGAGGCAGATGTATGCCTCTGTAACTGTGACATCCCACTAGCCTCTCTGGAGCTGCTGCAGCAGGAATGCTGGCTTGAAACACTTGAGCCACGAGCAAAGTAAGTGAACAGATATGGCTCATGCAGTTCTTAAAAGTGAGACCTGGCCACCCTTTATTAATTGGGGAAATCTCTTTGGGATGACAGCAGAGAAGCAGTATTCTTCTATTGTGAGGAAAAAATGCAGTGTTCCTCCAGCTGCATTTAAAATTGGATAGTTCAATAATTAGCTGAGAAATAACAGATTTACATATGAAGCAATATAGCTGTGGAAAAGTAGTTGTTAGATACTAGCTAATTTGCAATCTGATTTTTGATGGATAAACTAAGTTTAAAACCTATATTCTAAGGAAAATGGACATATCTGCAAAAATATGGGATATACAAAAGATGAGGAAAAAATAAATGCTTTACCTAAAGGAGCAACTTGAGAGGGCAATCCATGGGAAAAAGCACTGATAGCTTTATCTTTTACACTCAGCAAAAGCCTACCATCCAACCACCCAAGCTAAACATTGCCTTTTTCTGGTTTGGAAAAGATCTTGAATGTCCCTTTAACTTGTTGACTTGTTCCCCTTTTGTCAGGCCTTCTTGCATAAGCACACTGATCCCAACACAATCATCCCTTGAGACGTACTCATGTTATTGTCAGGTACCTGCTGGGGGCTGAGCACCTACCCTAGGAGGATGCTGGTAAGTACTGCAGGCACCTCTTCTTTCAGCAAAGAGATCAACGTCTGCAGCCGATGGCTCTCATTCTTGTTTGGTTGGCAGGGATGGTGTCACTAAACTTGAGCTCACTTGTCACAATGGAATTTAATTATCTGCTGGAGAGAAGCCCTGACAGCTGTGGCGTAGGTTTTTCAATGTGATGTTGCCTGGATCTCAAGAAAAATATCAAGGGCTGGTGAGAACAGCCATGTTCTAAAAGCATCTCTGCCTGGGTTAGACCACTGCCTACCAAAGAGGTACGTGTGATTATCTTGAAGTTATTTATTGACTGTGGTGTCAGATTGTGGTTAAAGTTTATCTTTACTGCAAGTTGTCCTCAGGAATTCTCTTAGTTCATCAAAAGTAACTTTTCTTTTCCAGGGCTTAGGTTGGAAGCACAGTGTTTGTTTACCACATTGCCCCTGGGTTTGCCGCTGGCTGGTGCTTCCTGGGGGAGAGGCAGTGGGTCTGCTGCAGGTTCCTAAAACACTGACATCTGTGGTGGCCTTCTGTAGTGAAACCATTTTCCAAGCAGCAGCATCAGGTAAGATGTCATCATTTTCTTATGGTAATGGTTATCATTGATAGACTAAGGAAATGTGAAAAAGAGGGCAAGTGGTTTGTTGTGTGTGTGGGTTTGTTTTTTTTTTAATGGAACATTCCCTTAGCTCATATACCATAGTATTGAGAATTTTTTATTTTTATCTTTATTTCTTGTTGGCATACAAGTACTCATACTCTAAGGTCGCTGACATGCTCTGAGATGCTGAAGGTGCTTTTATAATAAATTCTGTTACACACTTGCACAAGTAAAGGACCCCTGTGAATAGGAAGGTGGCCCATCTGTCACCTGATTGCCCCACTGCCAACCTTGGAGAAGCACCCAGCCTCCCAGATGCACACACACCTTTCTGAGCCCTAAAGGTAGACCAGGATTTACCCCCTGACTTACATCCCTGAAACCATCTATCCCCCAGGATCCAGGAACAGTGTTCCTCAAACACTGAAAAAGGAGCCTCTTTTCTGTGGGAAATCTGTGAGAGTCAAGTTACACCACACCAGAGGGGTGCATGTCTTTCGGGAAGTTCTGGCCGTGTACCCTGGGCTTCAGGTAAGCTCTCCCTAAATCACAGAATGTTCTGAGTTGGAAGGGACCCACAAGGATCATCAAGGCCAACTCCTTAAGTGAAATGCCCACAACCTTGGCATTATCAGCACCATGCTCTGAATAGTGGAGATGATGTACTGGGGACCACGGCTGCAGTCCTTTCCCTCCCCTCCTGGGGCTGAAGGAGAAAGCACACTTTGAGTGGTGGAGGGGAGGTTAGAAAAGTGTGGAGCCTTCTTGGCCCCAGGGATGTTTTTCTGTCTGGAGCCTTTCTGTGTATTAAAGAACAGATGCTTGTGTACTCTTTAGGCCACTATCAGATTAAACCATGCGTGGCACAAGCTGGTGCTTCTTGTGCCTGTCATCCTGGAGTTTCCTGGGCTAGGTTTGAAAATTAGACCACACAGCTGTACTTCCCAGGAGCAGGCAGGGCAAGGACATTGTCCATGCTCCACCCAGGTGAGGGGGAAGGCACCTTTGTAAGGCCCTGTGCTGCTGCTCGAGCTGAAAGGGATGACCTGTCTGGGGAGAGCTTTAGGAAGGAGTTCCTTCTCTAAAAAGCAAGTGTGTTGTAATCTGTTTGCATTATTCACTGTCAGCTCTCGATGACTGCCATTAGGATTAGAAACAATTTGGAAATTCTGGAGTTAAAACTATGTAAGTTGCATGAAGATAATACTTAATAAACATGAATACATGGCAGGGAGTTTTCTTTTCCATCCTTTTAATATGACTTTTAGACTTACAAGCTTTTATCTTATTTTATGAGACCATGTGAAATAAATTAAATGTAACACAAGATGCTGTTAAAAAAGATTTTATGACATCGAGAACTGGTTCTATATTAGGACCAGATCCTACACAGGCTTATTGATGTGAGCAGTTTCACTCCCAGAGATAAGCTATGGAGTCAGCTATGGCTAACCATATAAATGCTCAGAATCAGGCCCTCATTTTGGATGCAGTTCTCATTGTTAAATCAATGTGAAAGTGAAATCTGTCTCCTCTCAAAAGGAAATTGCCAAGACTTTCTACGCTAAGATTTGGGATCTGTAGAAAATGAAGCCTTTTTATTTTTTCTTCCCTCCAATAATCTGTTCAGTGAACAAGCTGTGAAAAATAGTTCTATATTTTTTCCATGTGATGCAGCAGACGGTAAATTTCCATTTAAAAGAATGATCAGAGTAGCTGCTGGCACTGAACTCTGTTGTCTTAGTCAAATCTACTTACAAAGAGTTTACAGCAATACAATAGCTTATTATTTCACTCAACCAGAAATCAGATTAAAAAGGCAAAGGGGAAGCCTGAAGTAGGTTCATGGTCAGAATTCTTTTCTTTCTTAACATCTTGGGTTTTTTTAAATGCAGGAGTTGAGATCAGTAGTTTTATGTATAAGGAGGAGACGACTTCTTTTCACCTCTACTTTTGTATGCTGTGAAATAATCAGACTACACACTTCTATAGTGCCTTTCTTCTGGGGATCTGAAAGCACTTTATAAACATTAATTAAAGTCTCACAACACCCATGTGGAGGTAAAGGAGCATTGTTTGTGTATCTAATGCAAAGGCTTAACCTGATTCTTTAAGTACTCTACCAGGAAAATAATGGAATAGCCAAAGCAAATTAATCTGACTGAATTGCTGGGAGCATTTATATGTGTGTGTGTGTATATGTGCATATATGTGTGTGTCTATGTGTGCATGCAGATCAGTACTGCTGGACGCCTTAGACTGCACCCCCTCTGCCCTGCACGTCCTGCCCCTTGCTGTCTCAGGGGATTTGATGTGTGCTGCTGCTTCTCTCTGCATCATGCCTCAGGTTCATCAAAAAATGTCTGTCTTCTGGGAAACCTGGGGAAATCTCGCATTGCCATTGATTATGCCAAGATTAGTTTTAAAAATTTAAAAAGCAGAAAAAGACTTTTTCTGGATCACCACATTTGTGAATGAAAATAATAGGTGGGCAGTTAGGACCCAGAAGGGGTCTTTGCTGTCTGAGCAGGACTCCTCTGGTGAGGGCTCCAGCACCTCTCCTCTTTGTCTGCCACTTGTTCTCAAGCCTGGTGGCCTTGTCCTTGCTGCTGTCGCTTCCCCAGTCTCCCCATCCTGGGGAATTTTGGGTGCAGCACTGCGGAGAGAGAGCTGTGGGGTGGGCTTGGCTCCTGCTGGGGCTGCCAGCTCCCCTCCATGTCTGGAGGCAGGAGAGGGAAGTCATCCTCCTGCAGCTTAATGTTAGGCTTGGCTTGGCAACCCATGGTGACAAAATCTGCCTTAAAATACATTAAATTATTTTACAGACTTTATAGAAAGGGTATTATTCTCCTTGAGAGAATAATTCCTGCAGAAGTGTATTCCCTGTACTTTGCCAGGTAGGTGCTTACCCCATGCCCTGAGCAGGCAGAGTTGTGCTGAGTATCTCCACTTGTCCACCTTTGCTGCTTTGATTTCCTGCTGCTGCTGTGTCTCTTCAGCCCCAGATAAAGGCCAGAGCAGCCCCAGCCCAGGGTGTCTGACAGGGAAGGATGATTCCTCATGGCTGTCTAATTGCACTGGCAGAAATGAAAATGAAGTGAGGAATTATTAAAAATGGAGGAAACTCAAGCTGAAGGACCAAGCAACTCTTCTATTTTCAGCTCAGTGCTGTAGTGCACAGGCCTTTCTCCCACTTTTGCAGCCCAGAACTGCTGAACTCTTGCAGACTGACTTTTCCTTAGACAAATCAGATAAAAAAAAAAAATTCTAGTGGTTACAGGATGCCATTATTTTCTTTCTTTGAGTCAAAGCTGTAGGGACATAGGTCCACATCACCACCACGAGTTTGAAAGGTGGTTGGATGGCAACTAAAAGCAAAAACGGCCCCAGAGGCATGAGTTTTTGTCAGCCCTAGTCCCACACACTGTTACAATCTAAAAATGCTTTTGGGTCACCAGCTTTAAATCCTTTTCTACATCTTCATCATGTCTTCTTTCTGCTAATTTTACTTTCTCTGCCTGACGTAGGCTCTAAGATCTTCAGTGCAAAGAGAGCATTTTTTATCTCTGTAAAGTGTCATGCAAACTTAGTGTGGTACGTAAATATTTAATAATAATATTAGTGATCAAGATTAGAGTCCTGGAGGGAGATGTCTCCTTCCTTGCAGATGCAGAACATGTAGTGGGAATTTGTGTACTGTTTCATTTCCCTGGGGAGAATTTCTCTGCCTACTCATTTTCTATTTGCCTCTGTCATCATCTTGGGTAAGGCTATTGGAGCACACTACTCATGACTGGGAATGACTTAATTAGAATTGGGCAAATAACTGCTTTTTCATCTGAGACTTGGAAAGAAACTCCCCTAAAATACAAGTTTCCTCTTTTTCATGTTAGAAAAATGGATACGTGGGAGGAAAATTGTCCAGAGGTGCCAGAAAATGGGACATTTGTGATGCTGGAGGTGGCTGATCTGTGGTCCCTGATAGCAGTGGAGGGACTTAAAGGTGCTCAAGCTGGGGCAGCATCAGAGGAGAGAAGCTGCAAGGAGCTCCAAGCTGTCCCCAGCACTCCACTCATTGACCCTTCTTGCTTCTTCTTTTCAGTAGCCTAAATAATTTTTAAAAATAGTTTGGCTACATAAGTAGATTCACTTTATAGGAGGGTTTATACTGCACCTTTCTCAAATCTTAAATTTTCTAATGATTGTAGCCAATAGCAATTAATTTAAAATAATTAAGACAAATATACACATTAAATTGCCAAGCACTACATTTTTCTCATTCATTTATGACTTAATAGACTTCAGTGTATACATTCAGCCTTTACTAATTGCACAGTTGACAATTCTTTATGACTTTGAGGAGTTCAACATTTTCTATCTTTACTGGCTGCATCCTCTTAGCATAATCATAGTCTTAATTTTGTTTAACTTATGCTAAAGCAAAATATGAATCTAAACCACAGGAGGCAAATAAAACACGTCATTGTACAGTTCACTACATTTTATAAAACCATTTTACAACATGAACCATCCACCCGTTCTGTTCAATGGAGTAAATGGGATCTAACCATGCTTTAAGGACTGTACTCATCTTTAAACTGATTAGTTTCTCTCCTTATTACAAAATGCAGGCATCTATACCAGGTCTAACGTCTAATTTTATATACAATTAAATGGGTAAGCCCTGATGCTTCCAGAATAATCATTTAATCATTGTTATTTACCTTGAGGCTTTTGGGGTAGGATCAGAGACCCATTTCTCCCCTTGCCACGTGATGTGGGACAACCCTCAGCAGGGTGGAGACCCTTTTGGTCCTGGTTGCCACAGGTAGAATGGATGGAGATGCATACAAG
This sequence comes from Vireo altiloquus, assembly GCA_013396875.1. Taxonomy (NCBI): domain Eukaryota; kingdom Metazoa; phylum Chordata; class Aves; order Passeriformes; family Vireonidae; genus Vireo; species Vireo altiloquus. The sequence continues at coordinate 1,048,218 of VZRF01005754.1, forward strand.
GGTCAAGCTCACGACCTGGAGGCAGTGGGACATCAAGGAAGACTGAGCCTCGTGCCTGGTGCTGGTTGGGCAGCAGGGATGGGGTGGGAAGGTGGAGGCAGGGAGTGGTGTCAGGGGGGTCATTGGAGGGACAGGGGCACAGCAGTGCTGCAAGCTGTGCCCGCTTCCCTCTGAGCCAGATTTGGGGTGTCTGTCCTCAAGACAGGACCCAGTCAAAGGCTAAGTGGATGGGGCAGCAGAGCAGCGTTGGGGTGCTCATGGAGCAGCTCTGGAGATGGGTGTGGTGGGGATGAGCACGTCAGGGAGTGCTGTGAGGATGCAGCATTATGGTCACACGCAGGAGCATTCTCCTGCCCAGGGCACCTACACGGCGATGCATCTTCCCTGCTCTGCACCAGGAGCAGGGAGAGCAAACTGTGCCTTGGCCAAAGGTTAACGCTTAAAAAATCCCCCAGGGCAGGGCAGGGAGGAGGCAGCCGGGGCTGGCAGCAGCTCAGCAGCCAGGGGCTGAATGTCGGCCGGGAGCCCATTTGCTCATAGCAGCGCCTGGTTGAACCCCCAGCCTGCACATGGCTTTAACCAAGTGCGGTGCAGCCACGCGAGCGAGGGGCTGCCTTTGGCATGAGGGCTCTGCTCAGCCCCGCGATGAGGAGAGGAAGGCTGAGATTTGCACTGGCAAACAGGCTTCCTTCTCTATTGCTTACTCTTTTTTTTTTCTTTTTCTTTTTTAAATCGTGTTTAACACTTGTACAATTTGGTGAAATTACAAGCCCGCGAGGACAGAGGGAGAAGCCAGTCTGTTTAAAAAATAAAAAGAGGACATGATTACTTTGCTGAAGCTGTACTTCCTATTTTCTCTTCCAAAAGAGACAAAGGGAATAAATACTTAAAACCCAGTGGTGACGACAGTGAAGCAATCATGCAGTCGCTGGATACCTTTGTCTCAGGGAGGCATGTAGTCATTTTTACATGTCTGCCACTGAGTGTCAAACCTTTCTTTTCTTCCCCTTTCCATTTTGGATGGCCAAACTGATTATCTAAAATAGAAAATTAGCACACAATGGCTTTACTCTGTGATACCCCTTATGCAACTAATGGGCAAAGCTTGTTAATTGGTTGTAAATGCCAGCAGGTTGCCAAGATAATACTTCAGAAATAAGCGGGTATTCTGATAATTACAGCAATCTTCATCTATAAAAGCTTAAGTAGATGAAGTACTGGCTGGCTTAAAACCAAGATTTATCCTGCTGCACTCGCATTAAAAGAAAAAATAAGATGAAAACAATAATGTAGCAAAACAATTATATAGCAGGAAGCGTTGTAGGTTTTAGAGATTGTGAAAACTCAGAAAGTAAAACAGTGCTGTAATAACCAGTTATGGAAAAATAGGCCATTTACATTTGTGTATAATTAAATAGTAGGCTATGCAATTTCACTTTTTAAAGTAAACTGCCTTTTCCTTTTTTTATAGGGCAACGTAGCCATAATTGCTGCATTAAAGCTTTAATGAAAGAAAAAAGCAGCAGATCAAGATGACATGTAACATCCACATTTGTACTGTGGTGTTCTGCTTGTTTAGTAATGGGAAGCTACTGAGGAGATTAAAATTGCAGAATTCTTCTTAGTTTTTTTCCCCGAAAATTGCTATAGGAAGATCATTCAAAGTCTAAAATACATACAATTTATTTTTCTACCTTCAATCCACAAGGATTTAATGACTTTCCTAAAGCTCAGAATGTCTGAAGAAATACTTTCTTGCAAAAAGGGAGATATTATTTCAGCTCATCAAAATTATCAAAAGTAAGCAGCTCAAACTTGAAGTGTAGAGGTCTCACCTCATGTTTTAGACTATTACTGCAAATACCGAACACGATTTTTTAACTCAGGACTGCTTTTCAGCTTTCCTGTCAAAATGATCAACAGGTTGATAGATAATCTTGTTATTTGTCATTTTGAGATTTTTTTTTTCTACATGTTATAAACAAATTGCAAAGTGTGGCTCAGCCGTGTTAAAGATCCAAAATATGGGTGCGAGCTTTCAAACCAAATTTTTGTCTATGATAGTGTAAAACAAGGGTTGATATTGGGGCAGGAGAAAGCCTTTTGGTTTTTTGTTCTAATGAGCTTGGGTGCATCTTATAGACTACTTTTAGTCATTGATACCTCCTATGACTGAGGGCAGGTTTCGGCAAATTTTGGCACACTTTGTTAGGAGTGACTCAGAGACAGAGGAGTGCAGTGAGTCCTGAGGGGCTGCTTTGCTTGGGCTTTGGGGGAAAAGGCAAGGTTAGACTGGGATACCCTTCCTGCTGGGTGTCTGGGGGTCCGTGCTGTTGGCTTGCTGGTAACAGGGGTCTGCCCCTGGCTAGTGCTGCTCTGCTGGAGCATTGGCCCTTCCCCTCTGACTCCACTGCAGCAGGGTCAGACCATGCAGAGGCACAGGGGCTGCAGAGAGCCCTTTCCTGGTGGCTGCATGCACATGCCCTACGTGGCCCAGCGTGCAAGGCACTGGCACAAGAGCAGATCACACTGGATTTTTCCAGACGTGGAAAATAGGCTGTGACATGCCTTCTAGTAGGGACAACCTGCTGGGACAGTGGCATGTATGCTGGAAACAAGGCACACTGTGTTGTGGAAAGTTAGATTTGCGTGCATGCATTATCTCACGGTAGTCAGATATCAAATATTCTTATATTATCCAATATTTGATGGAAATGTCTTTCCTGTGTGTGGTCATGCATCATCAACTCGAAATTTTTCTCACACATTATCCATAAAAATAAGAAAAGAGCCCTGTGTGCAACTAGGGATAGCTTGCTGTGCTGACAAACCCCTTAAATTTTGGCCATGTCACCTAAACTCTCTGGGGAAAAAAGGTCTGAGAGCACAGGGGCTGCCAGGGGAGTGGGGTGCGAGGCCAGCCCTGCTGTCTGCCAGCCCCAGGCCCTGCACACATAATGGACTTTCCTGGTTAGTACATAATATATGGCACTTGTCCGAAGTGTGGCTGCAGGAACCAGCGGAGGAAGAAATAACTTGACGAGATCCTTTAATGGATGTCTCTGCCTTGTCTTCCAGGAACAAAATAAATAGGAGACTTTTTCAACTGGCGTGTATTTCCATTTATGCTTTAAAAATTCATGAGCATAGGTTTCATATGATGGTGTAGTTACTATGGTAATTGTTTATTAATCTGGAGGAGCTTGGTAATTACCACAGCACAGTTTATATAACTCAAACTCAGAGTTAAAGTGCGGTTATGATTTCTTTACACATCCATCTTTTAGACACTTTTTTCAACTTTTTTTTTTAATTTTTATTTAACAGAATATGCATTTTCCCCTCTCAGTTCTACTTTTATCCAAGTGCGTACATTTCTGGAAGTGTAGAGAGAGCGCAAAAATGACAGAGAAAGCTTGCTCGGAGCTGGCAGGCCAGGACAGCCAGGAAAAAATGCGCAGAGTTAAGTTGCAGGTGAATATTTTTTTAATTTAAAAAAATAATGCCTTTCTCTTTTCCCTGGAGGATTGCTCATTTGTGGGAGGGCAGCAAGGGCAGAAGAAAGAAGGTGGCAAAGTGGGGATGTTGCGGGAGCCCATGTGTCTGGCCTGGGACTGCCCCCCCAGCTGAGCTGAGGGATGTGGGTCTGTGGGAGGATGTACATGCATTGTCCTGCAGCTCTGATGTTTGTGTGTGGCAGAGGCACACAAGAAGAAAACCACACATGCTGGACTAAGGACGAATGGCTGGCTGCCTTTGGCATACAAGTTTTTCAGTGTTGTGCGCGATTTTGCTAATGGAGAGTGCAAGAGTGGTAAGGTGCCTGCCAGGTACACCATGGCCCTTCAGAAACCCCTGCTGCCAGCTCTCCTCAGCCCTGACAGTCTCCCAGAGGCATGTACTTGCCTTTCCTGGAGAAATTTCATGTAAAAAGTGAGTTTATTAATTCAAATATTTTTTTTCAGAGAAGCACCTCTAATCCTATCACTGTAGTGATGTTCTCCAGAAACCCAAGATACAGAAAACCATGTGAATGCTTTTCAGTGAATTTTTTTCGTTTATCTAGAAGCTCCTTTCTCCTAGAGAGTGAAAGATTTTGCCCACTGTGAATTTTGTTTCTGTGGTGATTCTTGTTGCGAGACAATTAATGGCCATCAGTTCATGCTGTGATGACCCATAAGCCAGGAGCAGCTCTGTTGGTGGGTGACCCCTCCTCGCCCATCCTCACTCTCTCCTGCCGGCTTGTGCGGCTGGCGGGCTGGAGAAACTCCCTGGTCGGCCTGGCTTCATTGCCGAGAGATTCACATTATTTATATGGAAAAAGTGCAGGATGCCATCTCCTCGCTCGCTCTGCCTGCATAAATTGCGCGTGTTTATTATTCATCGTAACACAGCACATTCTCTGTTTCTGTGTCACTTGTCACTAATCACTTATGCATCTGATGTGCGGATCCAGAGCAGGTTCTTAAGCATTCTTGGCTTCAAAACATAAGATATGCATGGGTAAGAGTTTATCCCACCCCCAAAATAACAACTTTGATACATTTTCAAAAGGGAAAGTGCATATGTTACAGTACTCAGGAGCAGCAATAACCAAACTAGCTGAGAAGTGACACGGACTTGGGTTATTTTCTTGTTGCTTTCTTTTTTCTTTTTTTTTGGTTTCTCTTTAGTATTTCATGAAAGTGTGTAAAAATCTTAACATTTGAATGCCACACGCTTCGTTCTGCCTGCGAGATAAAGGACATTTCTCTAAAAGAAACATACGCTCCTTGTTCCTTGTTTTGATTCCCCGTACAGCTTGTCACAATGCATTTACATTTTGCCCATACATTTGGATTTGCAACCCGAGCTGTGCTTTTGAGGAAGGGATGCAAACTCTTTTCTTTGACTTTTGGGTGTCAGTTGGGCACCGACAGGAGCTGGGCAGGTGTGGAGGGCGCAGGCTGCATGCACACCCCTTGCAGCTTCCTCTGAGACGCACGACCCCAGGCCCCAGTGGCTCCTTCGTGAGGGGCTGCTGGCTGCACTGACCATCAGCTGGGGAAGGGCTCTTTCCTGTCACTTTTCTCTCCTGTTGCACCTCACTCCCTTCCCAGCCTGCCTCCCAACCCATGGAAGCCGATTGCCAAACCTCAGTGGACGGTGGAGCTGTGTCTACCCCACCTTTTCCCGGCATGTTTCTTCCTCCTATCTCTTGTAGACTCTGGGAAATGCCAGAAGTTCCCCTTTCCTTGTCAGGATCTGCTCTAGGGAGCACTGTGGAAATGCTGGCAACCCTAGGAACCTTGTGTTCAAGACAATGCCATGTTTTTCCCCTTCTCACGGCGCCAGATGAATGGCACTAACAGGGTGAGGCTGGGGATGGAGAGAGACCCCAGAGAGCTTCAGAGGGGATAACATTGGTGCAGAGTCTTCTGGAGTTTGAGTACCACTGTCAGTAATGGTCATTCAGCTGGGCAAATGCCATGTCTCAAGCTGAGAATGTGGAAAATATTTTTTGCGTTTTCTGGTAGCTGACTTGATTGCTCTGTAACTCTGCAAAGCTGGGGAGCACAGCCAGTGCAAGGTCCACCTACAGGTCACCTCATGAGCTCCTGCATCAGACCCCTGCAAGAAATGATGGCTAAGCCATATCTCCACTGGTCTGTGGCTCACCTGCACCATGCTAACCTGCAGTAGAAAATCTGTGGTATTGGCCTGGCCTTGTGGGATGGCAATGTGCAGAGCAGCTGCCAGAACAGTAACCTGGGATGACCTATATTTAACTTAATTTACTGGAATCATAGAATGGTTTGGGTTGGAAGGGCCCATAAAGATCATGTAGTTCCAACCTCCCTGACTTTCTTTTTTTTTGCACCAAGCATCAGCAGAGCAAAAATTATGTACTTTGGAAATACTGAAGAAGTCACAAATCTGGTCAAATTATCTCATGTGAATATTTTCTCCTTCAAGGCTGCTGAAATAGAATCCTGGTTACTGACCACTGCAGCTGGAAATACAGGGGTTTCATCCAAGGAGGGAGATAATTTTAATTGTTCCTTGTTCTGCTGATATCTGATGGGAGCAGTCTTACTAACGACTTCCAATTGCAAGTCCTCCTTGACTGTGTAGGGAAGTCAGCCCTATGATAACACCAGAGAGGCAGCTTGAAATTAGGATACAGAAAACTGATGCCAAAAATATGTCAGCTTGGAAGGTCATTAAGAATTATCCATTTGTGCATGTTCACATGCCAACAGTACCTTAAGTGATTACCTTAGAGGAATGGATTTGTCTAATGAACATATGAATTAACAATATAAAATTGTGATTGATAAATCAAATAAGAATTTACAATTTGCCAATGAATCTAACTGGAATGGAGTTTCACTGGATGTGAATGTGAGAGGAACTGTTGGTGTTCTTTGCTAAAAATGACTCTTGGTGGTATTTTTCCACTTTATGACACCACAGTTGTAGGTGACTGATCTAAAAACCAGCCTGCCTGTACCTCAGGCAGGGACACGTTGTTCCAAAGATCTTGGCTCATCATTTCCAGCAGTTATTTTTTAAACCTCTCCACCTACACCTTTATTGATCTTTTGGGGTTTTTTAAAGGTCAGCTAAGAAATTAACCTAGGCTGATATTGGCAGACAAATGATGAGGTTTGAATGTTGGTAGAATCCTGGTTAAGTATTTTTACATTTAGGCACTTAGGTAAAAGCAGCTATTTAACTCTGCTTTTCTCCATGGACATAGCTCAGGAGGGAGTTTTGATTTTTGTTTCTGAAAGATAGATTACATTAGTATTTTCCTGACTTGTGGATTATACCTCCTTCACAAAGAGTTTTTAAAGTCTAGAAGAGCAAAACATTTAGGTTTAAAAAATATCTGGTACAGCTGGGCATTTTTTCTTTTCCTTCTAAATCTCTACCTTTGTAGCAGCTACGATCAATGCAATCCACACATTGTTTTTTAAAATAAGCCCTAATTGGCAGATGTGCTTCATTTGACATTTACAATAAACTTTTTGTGATTCCTTGCTGCATCTTCACCTTTTTGGCTTGTACCTTTTTGGGTTTGGGGTGTTCGTAGTGAGCACCAGCTCTACAAAATGCTGTTAAAAACTGCTGCTAGTCTATGTCTTGTCAAACTGCATGTTAAAGACCCAGATAATAAGAAAGCACTAAAAGAGTTGTTACATTTCATTACTCTGTGTCATTAATGTCTTCTTACGTGCTAATGAACCAAAGTTAGGTCATAAATGTCTTTGAAATGTAAGATAATTGAGGGTTTCTTTGACTTGATATAAAGGGTGACTTCTGCCTGTGGGGTCTGTAGTGTCCTGAGTATGACTTCTTTTGCAAATTAAAAATTGCCATAGTAAAATCTACTGTTTAGTTGAGGTGGAAATTTCAAAGAATGCTTAATTTCAATTTTTCAACTAAAATGGTTTGGGTAATCATGAAATGGGTGACATCAGTTACCAAAACCCTGAGCATCATTTGACCAGGCAGAAATGGTGTTGATTTGGGGCTCTCCAGTGCATTCCTGGCTGTGGGGAAGTCCATATGGGCATCCAAGGCACACACACATACACAGTGAGAGGCATCATTACTTGTTGGTTACATTACAGGATGTCCCAGTAGGCTCCCAGGTCCAGAGTCATGGCCCTCCATTCTGTTTTCTTTTTTCATATACCTAACAGCTGTCGATTCGAATTTTTTTTCACCATTTTTTTGGTCCCAGATCTGTGGCACTTTCTGTGCAATTTATGGCATGTAACTTCTAGTGAGAAAATGCCCTAAATGTAAAAACCATAGTAGGAACATGAAGGTAAAAGCACTTGCTTGCCGCTGTAACTGGAAAGCAGTGCACTAAGAATCAGTGTATACTTAAACGATGTCTTTGTGCCTATGGACATTATGGATAACATCGTACAGCAGGCATCCCAACGTGTAGGATTCCCGAGGGGAGGGGAAAGAAGGGGAGAGGGGGCCCGTCAGAACTGTCCCGTCCTAGCCAGTGTCCTCTCCCTGGCCAGGACAAGGTTTGGAAGGCGCTGTGTGAGCTCGGGGATTCGGGAGCGTGGCTGTGCCTGGCTGTGCGCTGGAGTGGCGCGGCTCCCTCGCACGGGAAGGGAGCGGGAGGAGGCTCACGGGGCTGCAGCCCTGCGCCGCACATCGTCCCGGGAAGCTGCGCAGAGAAGCATGACACAAGCCTTGAAACATTTAGGGAGGGGGCATGTTATTTTAATATCCTTTTTTGTGCTTAATAGAAAAGGGGTTTGTGGTTAATTCTTTATTATCTCCGACAGCAGTTCTCGCTTCGGCTCCTCTTTCTTTAACTGCCAAGCTAGCATTTTCCTTTTTTATTGCTCCTTTCTTCGAGGTTTGCTTTGGAATAGTGCCAGTTATCATTTCCCATTAGGGCAAATATTGCATCAAACTCATGATTAGGGATTTGAGGGCTTGGGAATATCATTCTCTAACATTTGTCTTTAATTTTCTAAGTCTTTTTCTCTCTCTTTGTACACACACATATGCGCACATGCCTGCATGTCTGTGGATATACATATGTGTAGATATATTTATAGAGAAGAAGAAAGAGTGTGCTGCGTGTGCCTGATTACACGGGTAGGTTTACATGTGTGCATGTGTCTATTTGCATGTAAAGTTTAAATCTCGTCTCCCAGACAAAGGGAAAGGGAAAAGATTTTTCCTCGTGTGCGATTTCAGAGGACTCAGAAGGTTAATAAAGGAGAAGAATAACAGATTTGTTTGTATGTTTTGGGTTAAATACTTCAGTTTTGCAGAGAAGGAAGGTGTTAAGAACACACACTGTGAGCGTGGAGATGAAGCCACTGCTAGGGAGCTGCTATCAGTTTTACCGACCCTACAAAACGAGGGAACAACACTGCCTATTTTTGAGTGTGCCTTTTATGGCAACTTTTCTATTACCTTTACCTGTACATATGTAGTCACTTCATGTCTAGCACATCCCTTGAATAAAGTGGCAAAAAAATAATACATTTCTAGAAATGAACTATTCTGCTGTATGAACATATGCTGCACCAACTATACTGAAGAACTATATAGATACTTGGGCTCTGATTTGGACATCCTGAATTGCTCATTAAAGGTGCCCATTTCTCTTGGTTAATGGTGGCCTAAATGTCCCAAGGCAGATGAGACTGTGCCGGGCATGTGCACTGATTTAGGCTTCAAGGCGTCTGGGTTCTGGTTTAATCTACCTCTTCCCTTGCTTACCTCTCAATTCTTAGGCACTTCTGAGATATTCCAAAATCTTTCCAGCTGCCACCTATTTTTGTTGCTGGCTCACAAAACCCAACACCCGCTTTCAGTGCCTAATTTTAGGAGGGTTTTTGCAGAATACATTTTTTTCCTGGTAAAACTTTGCTTACGCCTGGCCCGAGGGAAGGCATGTTACAAGTGGTTCCCCCCACCAGGTGCCCTTGTGGGAATGGGAATTGTGGTGATGGCTGGGGTCTGTGGTTCCCCCCCCNAAAAAGGGTTCCCGAGAGCCAGGCACCATCCTACTTCACACCCGGCAAATCACTTAACCTCTCAGCACGTTGGCTTTCGCAGCTGTTAACACGGGGAATGGTTTTATTTCTCCTCCTCTCGTAAAGAGCATTGCGGCTCTGATCGACCCGAGGCCACGCATTATTTCCACTTACAGATAAGTTGGATTTTGGCAGCTGGTGAGAGAGAGGCAAGCACATTCATCTGGGTAAAATCCCCTGGCTGGAGAAATAGCCAACGGGGAAGTTTTATAAGGCAGGCACAAAGCAATATCAGCAATATCCAGAGCAAATCTTGTATCGGAGTTGTCATTTTTGCTCCGACCTGGCAGTGGTCGGCTGGGGAATTGGGGGGTCTGTGAAGAGATTGGAGCAGGCGAGCAGCAGAGCGGTGCTGGCCAGCTCAGCTGGGGTGGTGCTGACACTCACAGCACCCGACAGGTTCCTAAATACATGTATTTCCAGGCAGCCAGTTTGCCTCCAAAAAATTTATTCGTCAAGGCTTGTTCCCATCTGCCGAAAGAAAACATGTCATTTATAAAAAATCCCCGAAAACCTAACACTGACAGACAGGAGTGCGTTGTTGAGCTACAGCCCTCTGCTTTTACCTGAGCCAAGCGCCGGAACCGTGTGGGGAGACAGCCCTGTCACCCACATGCTTTATTAACAGTCAGCTTTTGATTGTGCTTCTCCTTTAGTCACAGTTCGCCCTTTTTTTTTTTCCAACAAATACCGCACTTACTTCATTAAAATTTCTGCAAAAATGAGCCCAGGCAAAGTGACTCAGTCACTGTGCAGATTAAATACAATGTCACCTCTTTTCCTGCTTCTAGTACAATGGCTGTAAGTTAAAATCACTACAGTAATTTCAGTAATTTACGCTGTAATCCAGACTGATAAACTTGACTCTGTGTTTCTAGCTCTGCCCTGCTTCTTCTGCCCTCCCTTCTTGAAAGTAAAGTTGTGGTCCCCACATGGGAAAGCTTCAAGTTGAGAGAAGGTACAATAAAGTCCTAGTTATTTCAGAAGTCTTTAAGTGATTAAGGCAAAAGGATGGTTAATTATAACATTCTAAAAACACAGCTGCTAAAAAAAAAGTTTCCAGCAGCCACCAACTTATTATTTTTTCATCATCTTAGACAGACTTATGACATATGGGAAAAATAAAAGATTAAATCTCCGTCCCCAAACTGCCCCCACAGCCACGCAGTCCTGGAACAAGCAACATCTTCTGAAAGAAGGAGGCTCGGCCTGACTCCCTGCCAGTGTGCGCAGGGGCGGCTTCCAGCCCCGCGTTCACTTTCACAGCCTTAAAAGCTGAATCTTCTGCCGGGTTTGCAAAACATCAGCTGGGAAAACTGTGGCTAAATCAAGAGCAACCACAGTTTGCCAGGGAACAAATACCCCAGCTTTGGCCGTATAGTCTTCTATGCACTCCTGCTCATGTTTTCATTTCTCACACATCACGGAAATAGAAAAGTCATTGCTGGTATTGCCAGTGGGGCTGAATTATGGAGCCCCATAAACATTTTCACTCTGCCTCAGTAAAGAGCAGCAGCCTTCTCCCTGTGCCCACATTGTTGAGGCTACCTCAAAAATAAATCTGCCTCCAAGAGGAAACCACAATATTTTTCCCAGAGGTGGATGGTGCCTTGGGTGGGGAAAAGATTTTATATCGCCAGTGTATCCATATGTGAAGGCCAAAGTGAGTAAGGAGCCCGTGGTGTGGTGTGGCACCCGGGAAGTCGGGCGGCAGTGGGTGACTGTTATTGTCAGCAGTGTTATTTATGCTGATGTGCTTTAAAAAAATCACCACTTCATTTTAAAAATACAGATCAGGCAGGATGGCTTCTAACTTATGATCAAGGTGGAGACTGCTGAGGAAACCAGAGACGCTCAAATGAAAAGTAGATGTTGCTTCAAACACTAACCAGAAGCTGTGATTTCATGAGTGGCACAGCAGTGTCTGTGGTGGCTTGGTGAGGAGACCAGACTTTCTACGAGTAAGGTCTGGCCATCCCCTTATTACAATCAAGACATAAGCAGCTAAGGAACACAAGATTAACCTTTGTGCTGCAGCAATGTACCAGTTATACATACTGCAATATAATTTCTTTTAGTTACATTGGGAGGAAGAGACCATGGCTGTGATGGTGTTTGTACAAAGCTGTGGTGAAAGAAACCATCCACACTGGGAGCACAGCACAGTGTCCCTCATTTCCCAGTGTGACCATCAACTATTCTGATGTGGGAGGAAAGAAGTCATGCCAGCCCACTAAAGAAACACTTCCAACTCCTTTATAAAATGTCATTGGAGGTTTTGAAAAATACTGGCCCATGTTGGTTCCAAACCTTTCCAGGTCTGTCTGTGGTCTGTTTGGCATTGCTGCCCCAGCAGTGCTGGTTCTGAATAGGGGCTGACAAGTGGCAGTGCTGCAAGTGGCTCCCGTGACACCCCAAAATCCAGGATGTGCCTGTATGTGCCTTTCTCCCAGCTGTTCTTTCCTCCAGTGTCCCATCACCCTGGGCTGAGAGCTCACAAATAGAGCTGACAATGCTTGTCAGTGAGATTTGCAGCTCAAGTCTCAGGAGAAACGAAAATTTGGGCATCTGGGAGATGTGACCCATCCTTAAGCTAAGCATGCAAATTTTGAGGTGTGAGTGTAATGGAAACCTACAGGCTCCTGTACCTGGGTGTGTACGTGCTAGGAGTACCTGGCCGAACTCGTGCAATGCAGAAACCGTCTCTACAGTCTCCCAGTTACAGGAAACCATGCCCAAAGCTTTCAAGGAAATGTCTGCAGGAAGATGTGAGGCACAAACTGGGGTAGCAGCAGGATGAGGAGTGCTGACCAGGCCTTCTCTGCCAATGTCTTTTTCCCCATGCTTGCCACTTTCCAACCCTTTTTTCCCTGTGGAGCGGCTGGGATGTCATGCACATGCACCAAGCTACAATGTGTAAATGCTTGGTGCCACAGCCATGCTACCACTTGTGTGGAGCTGAAATCCAGCTGCATGGACCACCAGGGCTCATTCCCTGGGGCAGGAAAAGATCTGTCCCTCCTTTCTGCTCTCTGACACCACTTGTTTCACAAAAATTATGCAACAAAGTGGCTGCAGCCTCACCCCAAAGGCTAGCGGAGGTGATGTCCCTCGCCCTGGAGCCTCTGGGATGGGCCCATAACAGTAATAACACTGTCAGAATTGTTCTCATGGGCTCACAGGGATGTACATCCCACCAAAGGCAACCTTTGGGCTCACACCCAAAGGTTGTGAGCAGTGCAGGGGAAGGTGTGCTGGCTTTTTGCTCCTCACAAAAACACCTGTCAGCACTCAGGAGGTTTTCCCACCACTTCCCATGAAAGGCTCATCGAAACACCTTTACTGTCATCACAGCTTGTGTTAACTCGGTATAACACAGACCAGCTTAAGTTTATAGTGCTGTTTTTTATAGAGGAGCATTTATTTCTTGTATCAACTCTCAAGGATGTTTTATCTGTTTTATATCCCATTGAATCCTCTGTGAAACTGCACTAGTTTACAATAATTTTATTACTTTATTAATTAAACGTTTTCCAACAAGCTAGCTATGGCATTTCTTATCATCAAGGGTTCCATTAGTTTTTAATGGTGTGAGACAAAATTACCATTTACCCACATGCAATTTAAGAAGCATCATTAACACAGAGAAAGCACCAGGTGGGATTTCTAATAGTTACTGTTTCTCATTTTTGTTTTTATTTAAAAGGAATAACTGGTTTTGAGGTTTTTGCTGCAAGGTTGCCAAATCCTCACTTTGTGTTTTATGTTCAAGATAATTTAAAATAATGTTCTTTTATCTCCTTAGGCTCTTCTCCAGACTATTTCCCTTATCAGCACAAGGCGCGGTGCGTACGCAGTGTCTCGGTGCAGCCGGGTGAGTGTGTTGTCTGCACAGTAATCACCAAGAACAAAGACTCATCTGCACGGTCAGTGAGCAGGGCTGGGGGGCTGTGTGTACTCGCGTGCCTGAGACACTGCCTGGCTTTGCAGGGCTGTGGCAGGAGGGAGCTGAGCTGCTGCAAGCCCCCAACCACACGCAGCTCTCACCTTGTGTGGCTCAGGTCCCACAGGAGCCATCCCAAGCACAGGAGAGCAGGTGCTGCTCCTTGGCCATGCTCGTCCATGGCATCGGGGACCAGCACCGTGATGACAGCAAGTGGCAACCTGCCTTTTTAAAGTTCCTGAGAAACTTTGACGCAGTTTGATACTTTGATTCTGGTGTTCCATGTGAAAGACAAGGGAAACCCCACGAATGTAGTAAATATTTATCTTAAACAAAATGGGGATAATTAAATGGCACCTTCATTACTATATTCTATTCAATTATGCTGACTATTAACTAGTTGCTGACTCAGTCCATTTACATGTTAATAAATGTCTGTGTTTAAGGTCCTCCTTGGTTAATTTTCTAGGTTTAACAATACAGAATTGCTGGTCTTTTTTTTCCCATGAACTCATTGCTTTTCCTGAATTCCGTGCCCTCCTGCTGGCACGCAGGGATGTGGGTGGTGAGCCCTGCCACTGGCCATGGGGCACGCGGTGGGTCCGAGCTGGGGCCTCGCCGGCGAGATGGAGTGCGAGGGTCCAGATGGTGCACGATCCCATGAACCGCTGAGCGCGAAGCGCGCGGGAGGGTGTTAGGGATATTTAGTGGGATGTGTTTGACAAGGTGTTTCCTTATTTAAAGGGGAGGGGAGGAAAAGGCAGATGGTGTGGCTGTTTCTAATGACATTCCCTGGCTGGGTTTTTTAACAGCAGACATAAGAGGGGCATAAGCACCTGACGCGCCTGTCTGCTTGGCTGCTGGGAGGGAAGGGACGCTGACAAAACAGGTCCCACTGCCACCCCGCTACCTGTTCTACTTATTTAACATGCCAGGGCGCCTGGTGAGGCTGATGGAAGGGTCTGTCCTGGGCCAAAGTCCCCAGAGCTAATGGTCCCTACCCTGCTGCAGTGTTTACCCCATCACTCTTGCATCACAGCCACACAGTTTGGGGGAAACAGCTCTCTTTCCCAGAACCCCACTACCCCTGCTTTGCTTCCCTGTGCCTCTCTCCCTCCAGTCTCCTCCTGTCTTATTTTCCTGCTCTCTCAGCCCTCTTCTTTCACAGGTGACTATGCTGTCACTGCCAGCACTGTGCAGGTCTGTCCCACTGCAGGCTGGAGCTGCTGCCTGCCCAGTGGCCTCCTGGAAACACCTGGGGTGATGCTCTGGGTGGGAGAAGGAGGGTTACAAGTGGTGTTTTCCTCTTGGAGGTTTTTAAGCACGCTACAATCGGAAATGGTCTGATATTTTTTTATACTTAGGAGTGTCTATTAAAATAGAAACAAATTCAGAATTTCCTAAATGGGCAGATAATCGTTCCATGACGGAGAGCAAACATGTGCACAGGGATGTCCTCTGCTTTAAATGTACACTGCACTGAACTGGTCAGATAAATTTCTAATTAATTTGCTTGTGAAAAGCATGGAACAAAAGCTCCGATTATATATTAGAGCAAGAGGTGCAAAAATATCTTCCTGCATGCTTCCAAATTATCCTTTTTCTTGCCTGCAAAGGGACTCTGGGGTGGCCGTCCTGGAGGCGACGCCACTGCAAGCCCCAGTGGGGCCAAAGTATCCTGACCCCCCTCAGCATCCCAGGGAGCAGGGCAGATCCCACCAGCCCCTGTCAGCCTGTGGAGGGACCTCCTGCCTGGGCCGGCGGCCGGCTGGGTGGGTTTGGAAGCAGTGCCAGGCGGGCAGGCGGGCAGCGCAGAGCTGTGACTGGCACTTTATGCTAATGGCTCAGTCATTATTTATTCCTTTGGAATTCATTACAATCGCATTATTTGCGATCGGCTCATTTAGTGTCACGAATGCATCCGTAGGATTTTTTTATTGTGACCTAATTAATAATGAATGATTCTGTTCCGAAGCGCCGCCGTACGCGGGGGTTTTAAGGCAGGCGCAGGAGTTGCGGCGATGGTCCGTGCGCGGTGCCGAACGCGCCCGGCAGTGCTGCTCGGCCGCCCCGGCCCCACGGGCACAGCCCCGGCAAGGGCTGGGCAGGCTCCACACAGCTTCCCTGCGGGCAGCAGCCCTCAGCCCAGGCGCCCTGTGCAGCTGCTGCTCCTGCTTTCTCTCTCTTCAGAGTACATTGGGGTTTTTGGCGGCAGCAGCTCAGACCTGACTCTTCTACCAAAACCACAGCTCAGCGCTGATCTTGTCTAAAGCAAGAAAAAACTTCAACGGCATTTTGGGAAAATTCTGTCTCAGTTTTCGTTGACCAGTAATATATTTGGGTATTGTAAAGATGTACAGAAAGAGAAGATCTGACAGAAAATCTTCACTGTTTTACTTAAAAGTAAATATTTTCTTTGAACACGGTACTTTCAAAAAAGACCCCAAAAAACAAAACCAAAACAAAACTTAACTTTTTTTTTGCATGAAATACTTAAAAAGTAATTTTATTTTGAAAGCACTGAAGTGACATCTACTTTTCTAATTTTTTTCCCTCCTCAAGAGCCTTGGCAATACCCAAAAAAATATACTCTTTTTTTCCCAAGAAAGTTCTCACCCAAATCTTTTGCCAAGACCTACTTTTATGTGAACCCATGCCATCCATCAGCTCCATTTCACACTGACCCCAAGCCTGGGTAAATGTGGCACCGCAGAGTGGAAATGGCTTCATCTTTCCCTCCTCAACACCTCCTTGCTAAAAACACTTCAGTTCAGCAGCAGGGATGTCAGTTCACACTGATGTCTGGGCTAAATTCGTACCTGGAGGAGCAGTGCAGGGAAGTCCCTGTCCCCTGCAAACCTGTCTCAGCTGAGCAGGTTGATCTGCACCATATTTTTTTATTTTCACAAACTCACATCATTTCAAATCTCTCTCCGGAGCAACAAGCACATTTTAACAATATTTGTGAAAGCCTGTAAATAGCTATAATGATATAAATAATATTTTTGTGAATGCAAACCTACTCCTCTGCTTCCCACAAGCATGGCCTGGGGGGACTGTAAAATGGCAGCGTGGCAACTCTGGGTTCAGACACGTGGCAACTGGGGAGCGACAGCTTCTCCTTTCCTCCCACCTGGAGTACACCCACACCCCTCGCAGCATTCCAGGGGCTCATCTCCCTCTGGGTGGTGGGAGCTGAGCAGAGCCACGGTGGTGGCTGCCAGCTTGGTTTGGGTTTTGCAGCAGGAGCCGTGAGGCTCCCAGCTACCCCAGGGCAGGGCAAACCCCGCCCAGGAGCTTCACGCCTTTGACACAAGCACTGTAGACAGCTTCATTTCAGATTTTTAAGGCTAACCAATGATCTCGTTTCATTTTGTTACAATGAATATCTATAACTCAGGTAATCAGCCTGAACTAACAGCAAAAACTGTGTCTAGTTGTGGACTAATTTACAGATATAGCTAAAGTTGTGACATTTTATGAATTTTTTTTTCGTAGCCATTGTTGGCTACATTCTGAGAGAATGATTCCCTGCTAAGAGTTTCAGGTTGGCATAAAACCTTAAATCCTTTATCAACAGCTGCAAGACAAATATACCAAGTACTTGCTAACATCAAGTCATAGAATAATTTGCACTAATACTTCAGGACAAAATTTCCCAAAATTTTCCTACAGCAAAGAAGGATTTTTAGAAACCTATTTTTGCTCATGGTGTGACATTTTAAACAGCAAGGGGAGAGGCTCCTTACCCACTCCCTTTGCAAAACCTCCTGACACTGCTATGCTACTTGCAGGTGGGGAGTCCTCCTGGGCAAGCAGGACCTCCGGCCTGTGCTGGTGCATGCTGCTGCCGGGCTGGATTCCTCCCACACATAGCTACTGGCTTTAGGTCCTTACAGAGCAAATTACTTAAGCAAAAGTCCTTTAAGACTACAAGTAAAAGCCTTTTGTGTCAGAAAGCTCATAGTGGAAACTCCTAAGTTAGGACATGCTTGTGCTGCTAGAATGTTTGGCCATCTGATTCTTCTTCTCAGGTATAATCACTTAGGATGGTCCCACAGCAGCATTTCTGTGTGGAATACATGGGTGCACAAAAATTTTCGAGGAAAGAAGGAAATATCTGAAGGCCTGAACCTTTCCTTCAGTGCATGGGAAGGTGAAGGAGGTTGTTAGGAGTGTTGTTGTCCCACCAGCGCACACAGGAGCTGCCTGTCCCCATCATGGAGGTGACGAAAAGCTGTGTGAAAACATCTCTCTCTCAGGAACATTAGAAAACTAAAATGTATGTTCATAAGGTGCCTTCAAATCCTCAGAAGGAAGCCACCAACCACGGTGACTGTAGAGGCTGCTATTTCTCTGAGAACACAGAACCCAGGAGCTCCCCTCCAGCAGGCCCACTGGAAGGGCTGCACATCACCTGTCCCTTTGTTTTTTCTCAATAAACAGAAATAAGCTACTCTGGCTGGTGTGTAAAATCACATAAGGCACACACTTCCTAGCAGACAAGTCGAGTGATCTCTTCGTTGTGCATATCTAGGTACACACACACCTCTCTCCACACCCATTTCATTATTTTATTGGAGAGTACCTGGAGGTGGGGTGTGTGGGGAGTACACGTGTGTTTTGTCTGCTTGCATGATCACGGCAGAGAATTCCACATTAAACAGGGAATTGGAGACTGTGTTTCTCTACATGAAATCCAGCTTAATTTTAGAGCAAATACTGCTACCAAAAGCGCTGCCAGAGTCTGCATTGCACAATTCCAGACAGCATCTTCCATAAAATGATTATATTTTTTCTAGACGTAGTGAAAGCCTTGAAAAAAGTTTACTTGATGTCTAACCAAGCAATGCTGCATCTTCAAATTTGAAGGAGAGCTCAGAAAGTTAGTTTTTTATTATTCTTCATTTAAGTATTATTTTTTAATTGCAGCGTATTAAACATAAAATCTGGTACAATCTTTAAAAATAAATAGGACCTAACTATAAATGGGCCCTGTTGTGTTTTTATCTTTGACAAGCAAGTAATTGCTTCTCAAATTTATCAGTTTGTTTATGCAAAAACCATTTACCAAGCCTAGCTCAAAAGCATCAATTTCATCATTATCATCTTATTAATTTAGCCAAGCTATAACACAGCTGATTATTCCTGAGTAATATCCTCTGCAGCACATCATGTGTGGCAAAACCATCTGTACAGTACCTATTTAATAAATAAACCCTCGGCTAAATGTCTCTGTTTATTGAGAACTAATGTTTATAGAAAATATAATGGAACTCAATAAATAACTCAGCTTCATCAACCTGCATATGAATCAGTATGAAGAACGCTGACATCATCACCTTTCAAGTACCAGAGAAAGCAAAATTACCCAAAAGAGCTATAGAGTCAATATTAAGGCATTAAAACTGCAATGAAGGCATATTAATGCTTAAAACTTCATTGTTGGCAGTAGAATTGCCACCACGGACATATTTTATAACTCTAAGAATACTTAGGCTTTATGACTGTTTCTTTGTTGAGTGCCTTGCACTTAATGTAGTTTTCCACTTTAAATAAAAAAAACCCTCAAGATCTTAAAAAAAAAAAAAAAAAAGGGGAAAAAGAAAATTGCTGATTCCAAGCATTCATTTTTAAAATAATGCAAACTGCTGATTCCAATTGTTCGGATGGAGGAAAAGGCAAACTTATTTAACTCCATGCTTCCTGAGCTCCTGGCAGCAGGCACGGGATGTGCCGAGGTGAAAATTGCTCAGCAGCACTGCACAAAGATTACAGAGCAGTCCATGCACAGCCTAAGACATTATTAATAGAATTCCGGGGTTTAGGGGA
This sequence comes from Vireo altiloquus, assembly GCA_013396875.1. Taxonomy (NCBI): domain Eukaryota; kingdom Metazoa; phylum Chordata; class Aves; order Passeriformes; family Vireonidae; genus Vireo; species Vireo altiloquus. The sequence continues at coordinate 1,067,562 of VZRF01005754.1, forward strand.
AAGAAAAATGAATGGAGTCGCGGCAGACATTGGGATACTTATTGATCGCTGGTTGTTCCTACAACAGCAGCTCTCACTCGTTTATTTGATTTGGTGCTTTACAACTGCTTCTCTGCCACAAATCAGGCATTTAAAATATATCTCTACACCGTCAGCAAATAGTAACAGATTAATTTCTTGCAGCTCCTTTCCTGGGGCCCTCTGAGAGCTGTTTTTCTTTGTTTATATTTTGCCGTCTTTATTTCTGAGGAATATCACTCCGTGCATGCAATTTAAGCGAGAGCACTGCAAGGCTGCAGGCATGGGTGGACATCCAGTCAGCATCACCTTCTGCAGTTCGCCCCAGGTGCCTCCAACCGGTCGCAATTCCATAGGAGACAGCTCTCTCCTTGATGAATACAGAGTCCCACGGCACTGCGTCGGTAGCGCGGCAGCTGCAGCTCTTGTGAGAGATTAGGGACACGGTGCACATTCCTACGGCTCCTCGCAGCACTTCCCTGCCCGCAGGGGCAGCCTCCCCGGGGTCCCTTCTGGTGGGAGAGAGCAGATCAGAGGGACCGAGTGTGAGACACAGAAAACATATTTCATAATCCACTCATTAGCACACACGTGATGGGAAACACTTAAGGGTGTGAATATTTTTAACACTGTATGTGTTTACATAAAAAATGTGATTTACACAAATCTTCGTTTGCTGCACTGTATAAACTTGTTATGGGGATTAGAACTGGTCCATCACGCTTTCGTGGGAGAGACAGAAAAGGGACACCGAGGCCTGAAGAATTTGTGACTTTGCTTCCCGGGACCAAAATGGCTTGAAAAATATAAGAAAAATTGAATGTGCTTCTGAGTTATGAAAAAATTGCGTTTTCCATTCTTGAAATATTTTGACCAGATAACTAGAGAAACAAAGCAATAAGCAAAAAATCCCTAGTGACTACAAATGGAAAAATTTGAGAGATTTTTCTCCAATGGGAGAAAATCTGAAACAGCCCCCAGCCATCTCTCTCAGCTTGCAGACTGCTGTGGCACCCTGAGGTGCAGCTGTCCCCCAGTGTGGGGGCTTGGACTTGGGATGAATTCACCCCTCACACCCTGCAGGCAGCAGCAATCAGTGCCACATCCCACAGCAGCTGCCTTCGCTAACTCTTGTTCAGAAAGGGTTTTTGGGGAGCATTTGTTGGCCCCTGAGCCTGGGGGACTGCTGCTGGGCAGCAGAGACAAATCCCCACGTGCTGGCCACGTGCAGCACCTAGGTGCACTTTTCTGAAGGACTTTCAGGCTGGCAAAGGGCAGGAACATCACTGGTGGGATCATCACGAGTCAGAGCACCACTGGTTGGATCGCTCTGATCCCTGCTAGTGACAAGGCTGACGGAAACAAGCTGGGTGCAGTCCCACATTAAATCATCACGTCCGAGCATCTCAGGCACTCTGCAAGTGCCTTGAGTTTTTCCCATTCTCCTCAACTTATGTTGCACATATGCAGCTCTTGTTTGCCTTCCTGAATAAAATAGCAGATCCACAGCGCTTCGCCGCCTAATGAAACTGAACATATTTAGAACATATGTGAGCCCGCTCGTCGCGAAAAGAACCATTTGTGGTTAACGAAGAAAGTATTCATGGTTTTGCTGCTAATTGCAGGGCGGTCTGCGTTTTCTTTCTGAGGAAAGAAAAAGGTAGCGCTGCAGTTGGAAGCACACAATAGAAGCATGGCGCCTTTTTTTTGCAGAGTTTTGATGCCTTTGGATAAGCGAATCAATTCATGGGGCAAGGACATGGACGGGGGAAAATATCATTGATAATCCTTATGTGGTTGTACATCAGCTGAAAACCCATATGCTTCTTTTAATTATTACTCACACTGCACATGAAAAGATGGGATATTTTCCTCGCTCAAAGTCGATGGAGGTTTGCCATCTATTATAATCTAGCAGGATCTGCCAGAGCTGGAGACTGGCAGTTCACAGTGACTCCCAGATAGCAGCACTGCCTACCATAGCCTCATGACCAGGCTGCCATGGCTCAGGGGCCAACAGAGTTCTCCTCCTCTCCCGGCTTCCAAGGTGCTATTTCTTGGCCTTTAAGGTTTGCTGGGAATTCAAACTGCTATGAGAAATGTCACAAATGCGACAGATTAGACAATGTACTGAAAGTATAATGCATTATTATGAATCACCATGTTTCAACCTACTGCTTTGTGGCAGGCACCAAATCTCCACTAATAATGGAGTATTGAATCAACACAAATTTTTCTAGCCAATATAATTTTTAAAATTTTAATTAGTTGAAGTGTCTTATCATACCCTACCCTCAAAATTACCCCGGAACCCTCCTTTGCTTCTAAAGATAATGTTTTTTCTTTCAAAAAGAGAATTAAAATGGTAATTATTATCTCCTTCAGAAGTATAAACTGCTACATCTTAACATTATGAAATATGAAAAAAACCTTTTGTCACTATATTTACCAGATTCAGAAATTCATCATAATCTGTGGCTTGAGAATGTATTAGTAAGTGAACAAACTGATACAGAATGATCACAGAACTGGCAAGTCCCAAATGAACCCTAAATTAGAAGCGCATAAACCATCAGTGCACTCGAAGGGACCAATAAGAGTTTTAGCAGAGAAAAATCAGGATCAAAATATGAGATAAATGCTGCAGGGCAGAATATACAATTTTAAAGGCTTATTCATATGTTATACAGAGAGCTGAGCTGATGTTACACAGTCAGTGCTAATGTATCTGCCTGAGTGGGAGGATGACAATTTAATTCAGAGAAAGAATTTAGGTTTTGAATGAGTTTGCACACGTATGGAGAGTTGAAGCACTGAGGAAAAGGGTTTAGTTTCTAATGAACGAGTGTTCCAGAGGGCCAAAGTTTTAATACATGGTTTTGGTGTCCCTGGCTGCTGACAAGATTGGAGGTGCCGTAGAGGGGCACTTTCCACGTTCCTGCACTCAAATGTCACGTTGTGACTGTGGCCCCGAAAATGCAGGGCTGAAGGAGGAAACAGGGAAAGGAGTCTGCGGACAAACCCTGTTGTTCACACCAATACTGCGCTGCAAGCAGAAGGGTTCAAAGGCAGAACTAACAGCAGGGCCCAGGCAGATAGGACAGCAAATTTTCACCTTTTGGCTTGTGCAGGCTGTCCATGCTCCCCTGAGGGGACTCAGATATGGATGCTGGAGCGTGCTGCCAGGCTGGTGCCGGCAGGCTGGGTCTCAGCATGAGGGGAGAGAGAAGAGGGGCACTCTGCTTGTCCAAAGCTCAGGTCCTGCCTCCTTGCCGGGGCTTGGCGAGGGTCACATGGTGCTCTGGGACCAAAACCAGCACCATGGCAGCCTTGGGATGCAGGTGATGGCATTTCAGCTGGTTGTGTGAGACTTCTGCCAGAGCCAATGGATTTATGGCAATGATCACTTTCCTGAAGGGTGCCTTAATTGACAAAATCCTGATGGCTGCAGGTGAATAAGCTGCACAGTTCACAGGCAGTGGAAAGGAAAGGGAGAAACTGAGATACAAAATGCAGACAAGATATTAATTTTTGCCTCTAATATTTTATGAAGAGGAAACATTCCCTTTACAGCCACCTGGCTGCTTTTAAAGAGTACCTGAAAGGGATATATTTCTGATAATACCCTTCTGCCCCACTGGTCTGACAGTCGCACATTGCTCTGCAGACCAAAACCAAACTAATGTGAATGCCTTAAAATAAAGTGCAGTCTTTTTGGTGTTCATAAATAGCGATTTATGGTGTATTATCACTGAGACTATGAGTATGCCATGGTAAAGTACAGTCAGTGTAGAAAAAAGTTTAGGGCTTGGGCTGGAGTAAAACCACCAACAGGACACTTCTGTGGGGAAAACCTGGCTGAGGGGAAAACTGGGCTCTCTTTTGCTTTTCAGAGGGACATGAAAAACCAATATGCTTGTGCTTGGTACAATAACCTTACAGCAACTGAGAAAGAAGGTAAAGAGATCACTGGAGCAAGATAACTGTAATGAAGCAAGACTAATGCAGCAGCCCTCCTGCATCTGAAGGTCCCTGACCATCAGCATGTCCTGCCAGGCTCTCATCCCACTGTTCCTCACCCCGATCACTGGTCAAGGCAGTAGGGAGCGCCGTGCCACCATCACACCATGCATACCAAAATAGCCTCAGCAAGGCTGTTAAGAAACTAAATTACATCCTTGATGTCTGCTGACTTCCAGAGGGTTGGTTTTGTTTACAGGATGGGTAAGAGCCAGTGGACTCAGCTCAGCAAGAATAGAAACCCCTCCATTACTGTGAGGCCGGACAAAGATGGCAGGAAGGTCACGGGCTGGGTTTGTAACCACAGGGCAGCCAAATGCTGACCTGGTCTTTGGGGACATACAGGCTTGGCCAGAAATTCCCTCATCACCCTGTCACCGGGGGCATTTTGGGTGCACTGCTGTCCACCACCCCACTGATGACACAGTGGCTTGGGGCACCCAGGGTGCAGGTGGCCCACAGGGCTGGCGTCATTGGCTTCCACCCACGCTGCAGCAGGCGAGAGACACTCGCAGGGAGCCTGAGAGGTCAGGAACTGGTCCCGCTGGGCTATTTCAGGTTGGTGATTGCAGGTTGTGGCTTTTACTCCCCTCTGCCGTTTGACTCAAATGTGGTCTGATGGTGAGAGCAGCCAAGGGTGAGGAAGGGCTGTGAGGTTGCTCTGGGGTCAGGCTTGTTTGCAGCCACTGACAATGTCACCGGGAAGGTGGATGATTATCTGCCACCTTTACATCAAACTGAATGATGCTGCTCAGTGCTGCTTCTGCTGGGGCTGCCTGGACAACACACCCCACCACTGCTTTTTTCCTTTCCATAGCCACCTCCCGGCTGAGGGTCCTGGTTCACCCAGGGCTTGATTAATTCAGCTGGGTTTTTCAGCCTCCTGTATCTCCTGACCAAGGTGCTCCTAGCTAACAACAGCAGTAATTATTAGTTCCCAAGTGCATGACTATCACAATTTCTTCCAGCCAGCACCATGACTTTGGCCCTGCAGCTGTTCCAGTACCACATTCCACTCTCTACCAGAGCAAATTTCCTGGGGACATTACTACATTTGTGTCAGGGTAAGTGGCTAAAACACAGAAACAATCTTGTTCCAAGAAGGATGCTTAAAAAAACAGGGAAGTAACTACCCTCTCATGCCACACATCCCTTTGAAGTGTATAAAGTAACTGTCTCTGCCAGCATGGAAAGAGGGGTTATTGTCTCTGTGTGATGCCACCCATCAGCTCTCACTCCCTGATGCTCCTCCTGCCTCCAGTACCACCATCACCAGGAAAAACAGGGGCAATTATTTTGGGGCCACTCCAAAATTACCTTTAATTCTTAGTGCAATGTGCCTTTGCTTTTCTCCCTCTCTTTGTTTTCTTTTTCTTTATTCTGATAAAGAATTGTGGTTGTTTTATTTTCCTTTGCAAGGTCTACTGCAGCTGCAGCAGGAGAAGATTCTCTTGCCTTTTGCATGATGCTTCATAAAAGGCAGTAGCTCTTGAATGAGGAGTGAACCTGAGAATTATTTCTGAGGTACCTCAGTAAGAATGCACACACCATCCTCCACCCATAAGAAAATAATGTCACTGCCAGGTTAACTGTTGCTTGAGAAATACAGAGTCCCTGTTCCTGGAGGCAGCTGTTCTCTGTTTGATGGAGGAGCACAGGGGTTGCTGTGACAAACCAAACTGAATTGCCAGGCTGCAGCTTTGTTGGGGAGCTCCAACAGTGCAGAGGGCAGCCCTCCTGCCTGGCTCCTGCTGGGCCAGAGGGATCTGCTATCAGCTCCCTCCTCCCAGCAGGTATCTGGGATGCCCAGGCTGTGACAGGGGTGCACTGCAGCCCAGCCATCTTGGGTGCCTCACAGCCCAGTGCTGCTGAGCTCCAATAGGGGTGTTACATTCTGACCCACAATTACCCATTTAGGTTCTACCCCACTGGCAAAACTGTTTTCTGTGGAAAACAATAGGCTCCTCTGCTTGCCAGAAGTAGAAATCAGTCCTATTGAAAGGCACTTGACAGGAGTGTAAATAAATAGAGATACCTTGAGAGAGGAACATTGGAGGAAGGTTAGTTTCTGAAATCTGTAACTCAGATGTCAGATCAGATTTGTGAAGCAGTGAACAACATAAACAAGTAGATGAGAAGACCATGATTAATGAAAATCAATTAACTATGTAAAAGGGGCTTTTGCAATCTGAAAGGCAAAGCCAGGTGAGCAGAGCCCTGCCAGGTATGAACCAAGGGTGGCTGGGGCCAGGTCCCTTTGCCCCTTCCCTCGGGACAGAGGAGCTGTGCCGGGTATCACACCAGGGATGCACCAGGCTCATGCCCTGCCCTGGGGTTCTGAGAGGGCTAGTGGCTTCCAGAGCATGTGGCTGACACTTGCCTGGGGGTTCTCCCTCCAGCCCCTCTTCCCTAGCACCAGCTGCTCACCAACACAACCAGCTCTTCTCTCCAGCCTCAGTCCCAGCTCACACCAGAGCAGCACAGCTGCAGCCAGAGAGAAAGGAAGCATCTCTCAATGCAGGAAGGTGGTTAAAAACAAAATCTAAATCACTAACCCTTACAAATAATAAAAACTCGGCCTGAGCATGTCACCCTGCACAGGCATCTCCTCTCCTCTGTGGCCCCAGGTGCTTTGGAGCGCTGCAGGGTGGCCTCGGGGCTGCTGCCCAGCACGGGGAGCTTGCCTGGCCAGTGCAGCACGGGCTATGCACTGACCCGGCTGGGATGTGGCACAGCATGGCCACACCACACCCACCGGCTGAGGCAAGAGATGTGCTGTGCTGCAACTGGGTTTCTCTTGTCCTGCAGCTATAATTAGATTTCTCAGTGTTAATATGTTGAATTAAACACCTACTTCTGGGAGCAGAGGAAAACAGTGGGTTGTATTTTTTTTCCTCTGAAAGTAAGCAATTTGCTGCATGCTGTAATTTGTCTGCATGCTGTCCCTTTTTTTGGGACACATGTAATTTTGCTTTGATGAATGACACACATTAGTGATAGCCCTCCTTGCCGGCCGGGCTGGGGAAGTAGGCACTGACAGCCCGCGGGACGCTTACAAAGAAACTTTGTCAGCAACCGCAGGAGCCACAGCCTTTCCAAAGAAAACAAGCTGGGAGAATGGGGTTACTGAGGGACCATGCTGATGGCAGGTCAACAGTGATGCTCCGCAGATGAGGAAACCCAAAGCGGGTCAGAATACTAGCAGGTCCTGATTTTGATGGGATTTACCCCACAGCCCCTATTTTTATGTCAAAGACAGGGACTGGCAGCAGGGAGGTGCTGGGGGGAGTGGAGTCTCAGCAGAGGCAGGCTGCTGAAGGGGAGGAGGCGTCAGGGGGCACAGTGATGCCAGCCAGAGGGGGCCAACCCCCTGGCAGGCGTCACTTTCCCCCGACATCTGCCCCATAAGGGCTGCCATACGGGCAGCAAATAAACCACTTGCCATATCCCTTCTAATAGGGGCCGGCGCACGGGTGGCAGGAGCCAGAAGCGGCGGTTTGCTGCACAGCCTGCCAGTGAATTCGTGACTCCCATCCAAGCACTGGAGAAGCGACTGGCAGTGGGGGAAAGACCTTATGGCATGCAACAATATTTGGAAAACATTTTTTTTAAAAAACCTCAGGGAAGAGAAGACTAAACATCTGAGTTTTCTGTTAATAAACTCTCTTAAATGATGAGCCTCAGCTCTTCTGACACTGGTGTGCTGCATGGGATGGCTTTTCCTCACTGCAACCGAGACCAGGGGCTTGGACACTGAAGCAGAAATCAAAGGCACATAGTCCTCAGTGCTGCTGGTAGAGGGTAGTGCTGCCTCTTGAGTTGTTTAAAATGCTGAGAGGAAAGCACTCTTAGGGGAGCTAAAGTATAAATGATGCAGAGGTGCTGCCTGAGCATGGGTTCAGTGCACACCAGGAACTGAGGAGAGATTCCTGCACCCATGGGTTGCTCCCAAACTCCCCGCAACCAAAGCACAATTTTGACTCCCTGACTGAAGGAAAGAGGCTCTCCTTAAGTACAAGAGACACAAGTATGAGCAATTGCTTGCCAAGTGGAGATGATCATCTCTCCGGCACTCAGATTTAAGGAGGGCTGGCTGTTCTCTCCTGTGTGAGGCATCTCCCCTCCCTCCCATGCAGTCTGCTGCCTCCTGAGAGCCTCTCACATCATGATTATCAGTGCTGGAGTGCACTTAGCCTCTCCCAAACAAAGCCAGCCTGGATAGAGATGGGCTCTTCAGCAGAGGTCACTTGTCCCCCAGTTCATACCACTGCCACCAAGCCACCAGGTAGCATGAGTTAGTGCATTGTGAACCCACCACAGCCTTCATTTGTTTGGTAAAATGAAAGATACTAAATCAAAGATCCCACAGTTCATTGCTCTGTCACTTAATTTTGCAAAAGCGACTCTCACAAAGAGAGAGGAAAACAAACATTTTAAAGTCAGAATTCAAAGTGGGTTAATGGCTTGTGAGAAAGTTTTGACATCTGAAGGCAGGACCTGACCCGATTTGCTGAGAGGTTCCTGCTGCAGGGAGAGTCTGCCAGGCAGGTCAGTTCTGCTGCCAGCACCTTTGTGAAAATCCACCCTCTTGTTGTGGTCTCCTTCCCTTTGATGTTGAGATCACAATTTCCCAAGCTGATAACTAGGCCTGTGCAATGCCCTGTATGGCACATGGGCTGCTCCTACAGCCAGGAATGGCCGGCTCAGATCCCACAAGAGCACAGCTGGGCAGGAGCGTGGACAGCTGCAGCCTCACCAGCAGCCAGGGTGTGAGCAGGATGCACATCCTGCCCCAAAAACGTGCTCTGCCATGTGCAGATCTGTGATGATCTGTGCTGGGGTAACCCAGCTGCTGGAGCAGCTGCAGTTGGGACACGGACAGAGCATTTTGGGTGCAGAGCAGAGGGAGACTGCAATAAGCAGGGAATGCTGGAGACAAAACCCCACTGGGCCGGCTGGATGCAGCTGCCTGTGCATCCTCACACTGGGGATAGGATGGCACTGCCAGCACTGTGGGATAACAGGGCCCAGGGCCTCCGAAGTGATGGGTGATTTGGGATGACTGAGTCTGCAGAGCTTTATAAAGCTCTCAGGGATCAGACCTGCAGTTCCAGGAGCAGGGTGCAGTGCGGACATTGCAGGGGTACAGTGCCAGGGCCCACGGGAACAGGAAACCTGGGCAGCACATAAACAAATCCCATTCAGCTCGAGGGTAAATGCAAGCTGAAAAACATCTGGGGAAAACTAATCCAAAACACATATGGTTTTTCTCTGCCCAAGTGATCAGGAAGACATGTTCATTCCTACAAACGGGTGTCTGTGCAGGGACTTGTGTCCTTGTCTGGCTGCTGCAGCCTGGGGATAGGGACCAGCCACTGCTGGAGAGGTCACAGGAGAGCTCACACAGCAGATATGTGCCCCAAAACATGCTGGCAATACACTGGCCATGAACAGGGAAACAGAAATTGGGAAGGGGGTGGCCTAAAATGAAGGAAGTGCTGCCGGGGACTCCACAACAGCAGCTCTGGTGGCAAGAAGAGTCCTTGCAGTTGTGAGTACTTTGGGGCAGAACAGAAATACTGCTGTAATTTCTCAGGAGTGTCCTTGCAGCATCACGAAACAAGGAGAAGGGGCTCCTCATGCAGGACCCAGGCAAAGGCATCAGAAGAGGAGAGGGCTGATGACCCCAAGTGTTTACAATCCCAACGACAACATATAAAACTGCTAGCCTTCAACAAATCTGGTTGATATCATTCCTTCCCCCTCAGGCAAGAAGGAAACCAGCTCTTTAAGACAGGACGCCTCTATGCAGCCAAACATAACACCCGTTCTTGTGCAAAGCTTTGCAGGAAAAGATTAAAACATCCTGTTGTTTCCCAAGCCTGCTCCAAGCCCCCTCCCTGAACAACCGCACTGCACCCCACCAGTACTGGGCAGCGTGCTTGGAGCTCCTGCTGGGGGTCTGGGGATGAGGGGAAGGTAGAAGCAGGAGACTCCTCAGTCTTCCCATAAACTCAGGTCAGTGAGGGTTCTGTCTGAGTGGTCTGGGGGCTGCACAGAGCAGTCTGGCACTCCACAAGCTGCCTGGCCTCACAGCACAGAAGTGAAGCCCCATATTTGGTATCAGATACACACAGACTTTCTTTTCTAGTAGGAAGAGAAGATGGGAGTAGTGTCAGCCAAAAGCTGTGCTTAGATGTTCCCCAGGTGGCATGGTAGTGGCAGGACCATGTCAGTTATCCCAGCACTTTCCCAGGCTTATTATTTCCCGGCCAAGCTCAGGCCAAGATTTTGTCCTTCTCTCTTGTTCACACATGGATGTCTCACCACAGCACCTCTTGGATACGTCTCCGAATAAATAAAATATTTCAAGCTCCACTCTGGAAAATCCCATTTGTACCAGTAAAAATGTGCTGGAACTCAGCAAGTTTATGTTTTTCCCAGCCACTGTGCACAAGACTTGCAGTATGAGATGAGCTGAGGGCAAGAACTTTAGTTGGCTTAAATTGAATCAAAGCTGTAGGAGGAAATCTAACTAGAAATGTGACAATATCTGATAACGAACAAATGTTTATTTGCTTCAATTTCATTGTATCACCAGTCTCTCTGAGTAAAACCTGGTCCTTGCTGCATGCAAGGACAGAAGTGCCAGAGGATCGTCATAGCATGGAGGTGGCACTGGGCCAGTGGCACAGAGCTGTGCTCAGGCAATGGGCACTGATGGTATCGGGCTGCAGGAAGGATCACTTGCAAGGACAGCAGGCAAATCCCACACGTTTCTCTCTACCTCTTTGGATGAAAGGTTTGGGATGGAAAGAGAAGACAACAGCTGGTGGGGGGATGTCTTGCTTTGCTGGGCTCATGCCCAGCACTTGGCCCCTCTGTTGGGGCACCAGTGCCCAGAGGGCAGGAGCAGGGGCTGTCTCCTTCTTCCTCAATTTCCCAGAGTTTGACAATGCGGGTTGCCAGAATCATGCCAAGGTGCTCTGTGCCCCCTACCTTCTGCAGCACAGAGGAGAGTAATTCATCTTAACATTGCCAAGATTTAGATGTTTACTGCCAGCTTGTCTGGCTGGTCGCCTCCAAGCATGGAGCCAGAGGGATAGCAGCCTGCAGGGCACTGCGGTCGGCTTTTGTGAATGGCAAGAAATGCTTCAAGACAATGGAAATAAAAGCATTGTGGGAGCACTGGACGAGAAAGCCAGAGACGGCCCACATTTTTCCTGAGTTCCTAAAACATCTCCTTGGATAACACAATCGTATTTAAGAACGAGAAATAGAGGGCAAAGATTATTTTGAAGTGTGAAATTAACAGACTCTTCACCTCCCATCTGGGGAAAACTTTCAAGGCTTCCAAGGATAAAGAAAAGGACCCAAGGACCTGAGCCACCTGCGATCTGCTGATGCCACCGCTCTGCCGATGCTGGAGACCTTGAAGCGAATAAGTAGGGACTTAACAACACCATCGAGGGACAGGGACGAAGAATCCTTTTACAAAACACTGAGGTGCCATTGATTGCCAAGACAATGCCTGAAAAAGCTTCATGGCAGGTGGGAAATAATCAAGAGGCGTTGAAGGGTCTGCCGCTCCCAGCTCCATAGGACTGGAGAGGGGCTAGGGGCTTCCCTACAGCTTTAGCCCTTGGACACATCATCAGGGAGTTGGGGACAAGTAAAAAAAATGGAGCACAGATATCAGCCATGCAGAGTGTAGAGTGACTACTCACTGTCCTTGCAGCAGAGGGGGAGGAGAGCGGCTGAGAAATCAAAGGGAGAAAGACAGCTTCAAGACTGTACAAGAACTCACCAGGTAGACTGGATAGCTCAGATCACATATTATTTGTGGATCTGCAGAGTTTAAACCTGTAGAAAAATAAGTGGGATATACACAATTAAATCCTTAGAGCCTCTTGAAAGGAGAACAAAGAAGTATCTGTATGGCAGCTTCAGAAACAAAGGTATGGGCCAAGAGAAAGGAGGAAGGAGGTGTCAAAAATAGAGAGATAGATTTTTTAAGTTCGAAGGAATTAGCATCCCTAAAGTCAGACAGATATGTACAGAGGTAATGCTAAAATAATTCAGCTTTTTATGACTAGTTGGTTGGTGGTGGTTAAATATCCTCCTGGCACTGTTTTTTCATCCTAACAATTTGTCTCAGAGATGTTTGTGAGTCCCCAGGTCTGCAGACACTGTCCTGATGCCCCCAGCTCACCCTTAGGCTGGTATACAGATACCCCAAACCTGTGTGCAGGAAAGAGACCCAAGTGTGTGACTGCAGCCACTCCCCACTCCCCTGCCTGGGAGAAAGAGCCAGGTGAGACTGCATCTCCATGCACTGAAAACTTGCTGTATTTTTTAAAAAATCAAATTCTTCTTAAGCGAGTTTACTGAGATGGAACAGAGACCATCTAGACAGACAACCAAAGCTGCTGCGGCCTTCACTGCCCGTGCAGCCTGACCTCATGTGTGGGTGCCCACATTGAACTCTTCCAAGACTCTGAAGTCAAGAGCTTGCCATCTCTGACCATGATACATGTAATTCCTAGCACTCTCAGGCTGTGGGCTGTCAAAAATGCTCATTTGCCCCTAAATTCATTCCCAAGGATCTCAACAGGCCTTCAGCTAGGCATTGCTCAACAGCACCATTGCAACAGCCTCAGGAACCCCACAGCTGCCTGCCAAATGCTTTTAGATAGGGCTCAGGTATTTAGGGAGATGCTCAAACTCAACCAGAGCTGGGCATTAGCATCTCAGCAGGTATCACTGGATTAACCTCTCCTTACAGGAAATTTGGCTCTCATACCACACTCTGCAAATGGGAAAAACCTCAAGGGACACACACATTGCCACAAATCACGATGCGGAGCTTGCTGGTACATGCAGGGAGGCTGAGAGGAAGGTGAAGTAACAATGACAGAATACAAAAATAAAATTAAAATGAAGATACTTATTTCTATTGCCCAATGCATTGTGAGGTATTTCTTTTTCTTCATGAAATAAAAATGACTTGAAATAAAAGAAGTGAAGCAGCAGATCAGTGCTGTTCTGGCTGTTATAAGACATGGCCTTGCACCAAGCTGAGCAGGGTTGGAGCCTTGAGGTGCTGGCTGACGGCTCCTCCTTCTGTGCAGCACAGTGTGCCTCTTATCTTGACTGGTGTGGGCAATTTCGAGCCATCCCACTGCTTGTCCACTCCAGAAGTGTCCACAAGACTGGCCCTGAACCCTGCCTCCATCAGATGCCAGTGTTTGCGTGCACTGATTTTCCATGTGCTCCCCAAAAGGGATGTGCAGTCCTGGGTCACACAGTATCCATATGGATATAGACATAAATTAAGGGAGCTGCTACATTTGAACCCTTAGAATCATTGTAAGATTCTCTTTCTGCCATTGAGTCCCCTGTAGGCGTGATTCCGGCTAGGGCGAAACAGCTGAAAAAACAGAAGTCCTGCAATGGAGTAAAAAACAGCTCTGGGAGGTCATCTAGGGTCAGTGCAGGAGCTTTTTTATTGGGAGTGAAAAGCACGAGAGGTAAAGCTGTGTCTGGGAGGACAATGCCATGGGGCATTAGCCAAAACCTTGCACTTTTTAGGGCAAGTAAAAACAGGGCAGAATCTAAAGCCCTGAAGTCAGTGGAAAGAGTCCCTCTAATTCCAGTGGTCTATGAACCAGGCACATGTGGATTTGGCTGAAAAAATGTTTCATTTCATAGTGCTGTATAATGGAGTCTCTCAGTAAGCTCTTGATGGTTTTATGGGACAATGGCATTTCAGCTTAAGAAAAAGAGTGTAAGGATCACCATCAAGAGTGGGTTTGACAGACACAATTTCTCTAAACTAATTAGACAAAGAAGAAATGTGGAAGAATGACAGCTGCCTCTTAAGATAATAGGAAACCTGTCTCTTTAAATGTGCTGGGGTTTTTCAATGCAGACCAGGCAGGACTATAATCAGAGCAGCAGCGGGTCAAATTTAGGTTCAGTACGGTATAATTCCATTGCAGGGACCATCCAAGAATACTTTGGCAAGCTCAAATACATTGAAATTGCCTTGGCTAGTGGCTTGCAAAATGGCTGTGGAAAGTCAAGATAATTAGAGCATTGTGGACAGGAGAGACAGTAAAATAAAGGGGAGAAGTCAAAAAAAGACAAGCCAATAAAAAAAAAAAAGGACTAGAGACATGAAGAAAGTTTCAGAATGGAATAATTGAAGGAGAAGGGCACAGCCAGCAGATTGGAGTCATGTCATTTCTACAGCAGGAAAAGGACACCAAAGAAAAGAAAGACTAACCTCCCAACAAGTTGAGATTAATAAATGAATTTAAAAGTGCCAAGAAAGACACAGCTGGAAATTACACAGGGCTTCTGAATGGACTTAGGTTAAAAATCATAGAGGATGCATGAGAGAAGTGAACAAGTATACTTTTGGAAGTAATGCTTGGAGTTGATCTTTACCTGTTTTGGCCTAACAGGTAATAAAAAAAAAATCAGTTATATAAACTGAGAAGACTTTCACTGAAACAGCAGCACCTTACTCAAATTAGCAAGTCTGAGCCCTGTTCATCCAGGTGCTTGAACCTGTGCCTAAACACATGCATGGCACAGACCATCAACCCCTACAATTACACACTTATGAGCCCTGTTTAGTACCAAATCCCTTGTTACGTGAAACCTGAGATGACTATACATTGTAAAACACCCCAGCCAACAGAATTTTGCCAGTAACTACAATGGGATTTTACAAGAAGTAGATGCTGCACTAAAACCGGTGAGGTGACAGCACTTTCCCAGTGCTCCCTATCCCTGGGGATGTTCATCCTCCTGTGGGAAAGCAAAGCACGCACCAGCACTGTACTTGTGCACAGAGAGCATGCTCTCAGCTTGCCTTTTACATTCTAGTTTCCTAACCCTGAATTCTACTTGCCATTCGTTTTGTGTTTAAATGTCCAACAACATGTATTTGCATAAGAGTGTGGGTTTACACAAACACAGTAAGAGATGTTTCTCTCCCACACACACAGAATTATGCTTCTACATATTACTTACACATGTATACATAATTTATATGTATGCTTACAATAAACACAGAGATGTATATATGACGGTCCTTGTGCAGCTCCATTTTCCACAGAGGAAACAACTTCTATATCTAATGAGTAACACTATCACCCGTGTTGTCAAGATCAATTATGAAAGCAGGAAGGATAAAGTGTTTTTGAGCCCGTGACTCCAGCCCAGCTCTGCGAGGTGATGGTGGCAGCTGGGGCTGTGGGAGCAGGCAGTGCTTTCAACACACCCCATGTGCCCCAGCCCTGAGCAGAGTGGGCTCTCTGTGGGGCTGGTTATCACTTGATATGAAGAACAGCTCCCTGCAGAGGCCTGGCAGCCCCCACTCCCCTCTCACCTGCTGCCGATGCTTCTCCCTGTTTGCACTGGGTAACCAGTTGGGTTTTTCAAGGCTTCTGGGCCTGATTCTTGGCTGTGTAAACAGACAGAACTGCAGTGGGATGGAGCAGCATCCCTCTATCCCAAAGGGAAACTTTGGGTCTTGCAGGTTCGTGTAGCTCACTGGCTGACACAACTATTGCAGTTGGGGGTGTCAGCATGTTCCTCCTCATGTCAGCTTTCCTGGCAATTTGCTCCACTGTCACATTTATTTACTACTGTTAACCTTCATAGAGAAAAAGAAAGAGGATTTCCAAAGAAACAGCAAGTCAGGACAGACAGTGTTCCCTCCCAGCTGGAACAGGCAGAGCACATTGCTGCAGGTAGGGGCCTCTCAGAACTTGGGATATGAGAAAGCTGCTTGTTTGCAGAGGTTCACTAGCTTTTCTTTTAAACTTGGCATTACAAAATTTCCTTTACTTCCTCTAACTCAAGTGGCTTTTTCCATGGGTGGGAGAAGGCTGAAAAACCAGATAGACTGATGAACCCTCCAGCTTGGAGATTTCCTCTGGCTTTACTCTGGTTTTCTGCTCAAAGAGGAGAGCACCAAAGCAAAGAACTTCCATTAAGAACACAACCTGTGTTCAGTGGCATGATGCAGCTCGCATGAACTGTGAAAATCATCACCAAAGAAAGCACTAACCACAGCCACTTTCAGTAAAAATCCTCAGTACAGATGGAAACTCAGGGGCCACAGCCCTGCACTGGGATACAAGTTTGCAATGGGGGTAAGCCTTCCTGGAGAAGCACGTTTTGGACAGCAGCAGAGTAAAGCTCAGATGTGTTGGGGTGAGGGGTGCAGAGGTTCTGCACAGCCCCACTGTCAGCCACTCCTGCCCAACCATCACAAAATGATCTCTGCCAAATGGGCACCATACCCACAGCTGCAGCAGCCATGGCTCAGGCTGTCCTGTGGCTGTTTCATCTCACAGGCTGTGACAGACACAGGAACACGGAAAAATGTTTCTCACTTCCAACCACGACGTGGCTATAGCCCATCCCGAAAGCTTAACATGTTAGCAGGGAGCACGATGAAAATTTCATCAGGCAGCTGTTCCCTGTGGTCCTTGTGGGGACTTGTCCCAGCCCTGCAGCTTCCCTCTGCTGTGCCGGCAGGCTTGAGGTCCTGCGATGATTCGTTTTAATGCGCAACACGGAAAAAATATTACCTGGAAATGCCTGGACGTGCAACTCCTGATGCAGTGAGCATCAGCTCCACTCTCTATTCATCCTCATAGATGTGCTTCATTATTAACTTTTCATGTGACAACTGTTTGTGCATTAAGAGTGCTTCACAAAACATAAATATTGGAAGTGAGGACTCCTAACAGCCTGTATTAGCACGTCCAGCCTTTTAATTGACGGTGACTGAGAAAGTGGAATGCAAGTCAAAGAGGTCTGTTCTGACCATCCTACCCTTGTTTTCTACTCTTCAATTAAACCACTGCTTTTAGCTATTCGTTTTTATCAGTATTATATAAAACTAGGACAGAGTAAATGAAAATTTATAATTTATAAACAATCTGGGGGAAAAAGAAATCACTGAATTATTTATGGCACTTTTGAAATATGTGTTTGTTACTTGTACAAAAATTAGTTGTTAGGTCTTAATCACAGCAGTGCCACAAATATGTTGGAAATTAGGACTTATAGACCTGCTTGTTTGGAAAGAAAAAAAGTCCTGTAATTCTACCTACAATTGAAAAACCCAAACCAAACTGATTCTGAATGGTCTAGTCAAACAAGTGCCAATTATTGAATAATTCTCTGACCTAAACAGAAAGTTATTGTATATGGAAAGATTTTTTTTTTCCCAGAGAGTGCTTTATACCAGATGCCCTTTTAAATTGTTTTGAATTCTCTGTAGGCAGTAGATAACTAAACCTACAGAATGTAGTAATGGCAAAAAGGAAGCAATCAAGTTGGCCACTTCTAGTTAAGAGTCATGGAAAAGGCATCTGTTCTATATGAATTGCAGACTATAGGAACTTTGACAGGTCATAGACCAGACTTAATTTATTAAACTAAGTTTCTAATATAAACAGTAATTCGTTTCAGGCACTGACACTGAAGGTCTGGATTATGTGAATAAAATATAGAGACCTCCACTGGCCTCCTGAAAAAAAGGTAGATTTGCTGCATAGGAAGAAAATAACTGAGCGTGCCTTAGCAGCAGGCATCAGCGCTGAGGCTGTGTCCTGCATGCACCAAGGCACAGGGTGCAACTCTGCCTGCAACCCTGGCCTGGCACACACAGTGCTGGCAGAGTGTCCAGCTGGCATTCCTGCCTGCCTCCTGTCACCTGGGCACAGAGCATCCTTGAGATCAAGGATGGCAGTTATCAGATGTCTTAGCAAAACTGCAGTTTGAAGTCTTCAGAGAGAAGTTCATTTGCAAACAAAACAATGACTAATAGGATGAATGTTGGGGAAAAAAGATTGAAGTAGGCATGCCTCGATGCTGCATGCCTGCTGCTTATCCAGAAAGGCTCTTACCCTAGACTACATCTGGGCAGGGGCTGGTTGGGCACCCACACACCCAGCCACCCCACCCAGGCAGGGTAGGGGACACGATGACGACTGGTGCCTGCAACGTACGTGCACATGTGCATACAAAATAACTTCTCAATGGCAGGTCTGCCAATGCAGAACAACAAATATTGCTATGAAGTACCTGAGCTACATGAAACACTTAAAGCATGATTTATGGGAGACCCTCACTTTGTTTGCCCTGTCTTTATCCAGGTCTGAGAGTAGCATGGACCAGGGGGTCTCAGGCCATGATGTCAGCAAACGTTTATCTTCAAACACTTTAGTAATTCAGGTGAATGCAGGAGCACAATTTCACTGCTTAAAATTAGGCAGGTACCGAAACAATTTCCTGAATCAAGTTTACATTCATCTCAAGTTTCAAGCACTGGCTTTGCTGTAGCTTTGACCAAAAGTTTGGTCATAACTCAGAAATCACACACAACTATTTCCTTATGTCGTCAGCCCTCAGCAAAGATCGAGTATGGAAAATCTCATTTAGGGTTTTTCGGCTGCCAAAAAGGTTATGGATATGAGTAACGAGAGAAAAGTGTTCTGCATTGGTGCTGACCAGTCCACTGCTGTTGGTGAGAGTAACAGACCAAAGTCTCTGATAGCCAGAGTGTGAAAGCAGCTGCCTGGCCTCCTCTCCAAAAGCCAAAGGCGAACTCCCTGTTGCCCCACACTTCAGCAGGAAGCGAGAGGTGGCTTTTGTGTGGCACTTTGCTCAGGCTGAACCCGCTGCGTTGCCAGCCCCAGCTAATTGTTTGATTCCCCGTCTCATTTGCCTGAGAACGACTGAGAATGTGAGACAGCGTAGGGTCTATAAAATCATTAATTGAATTACTAGTGTGGAATAAGTAGTGCATCAATTTGAATTCCCCCTCCTCTCCTCCCCCGTGTTTTAGAGACCAATCCTACTGTTGATATGTGCACAGCTTCAGAAGGAGGCTCAATAAATAGATGTGCTATTCTAGCTAAACAAATTTATTTTTCCAGCTGTTCTACTGAATTAGTAAATTGTAATGTTGACTTCAGACTATCTTCCCCATAAAATATATGCTGGCCTGTATATTTTACTGACACTTCTTTTGTGACACCTCATTAAGGGCTGATCCAATCTGTATCCCATTCTTTTGGAATTATGCTTTGACCCAAATGAGCTTTGGACCAGAATGCAATATTGATTCAGTACCTATATTATATTTTATTGTTGAATCATTAGCAAGATTTTTGTGTGCTCTCTCCTCTTACGTGGTTTTCTAAGAGATTTTAGGGCAATAATTGCAGGTACAGGCAGGCTCGGAGTTTTGTGCCAAATGTGCTGTCTGAGCTCATGTGGTTTCACTGGCACATATTGACAACTGCTTGTCTGGGAAGCAATCAGGAATTTTTGTCCAGGCTTGATATGGACAATTCTGTGTAGCCTGCCCCTGCATTCAAATGGTCTCAAAAGCTTTTTTAAGGTTTGGTTTGCAATAGTTTGGCATCTTCCATTTTGTTTACACCAAGGCACAGTAAGCAACAGAGTTACCAGGTCCCAACAGCAGCACAGCAGCATTTTGAGTCCTATGTAAATGTAAATTAATTCTGTGCTACAGCTCAAATTTACTATTTTTCAAGCCAACACACATTTCAGCTGGCAAAAAACAGGTGAAGCGGAGCCTGGTGGCCTTTGCTCCACAACTCCATGCAGGGCAGCATAATTTTGGAGCCACAGGTGGCTTTGTGGAATAATTCCAGCAGGGATGAGTCCACAGGTACCCTGTCTCCAGGGTTTACTAGCACTGAGTAGAGCCTGGCAGGTTTGCCAGCACAGGTGCAGGACAACCCACATGTCATGGAAACCTATTGGCTTTGGCAAAGCATGAGTTTCCTATGAAAAGTGGGTTTGTGGGGTGCTGCTGGGCAGCTCTATTCCAGACAGCAGGAATCAGGACCACTTTTCACAGAATCACGGAATAAGCTGAGTTGGAAGCAGCCCTGAAGGATCATCAGTCTAACTGCTGGCCCTGCACAGCACCATCCCCAGGAGTCACACCATGTGTCTGGGAGCATTGTCCAAGTGCTTCTTGAGCTCTGACAGGCTTGGAGCTGTGACCACTTCCCTGGGGAGCTGTTCCAGTGCCCAACCACTCTCTGGGTGAGGAATCTTTTTCTGATATCCCCTGACAGACCTTCAGGCCAATCCCTTGTGTCTTGTCACTGGTCAGCAAAGAGATCAGTCTTGGCTCCTAGACTGAAGTGGCTACCATTCATGATGCCTGAGAGAAGCAAATGAAGACAAAAATATGTGTTGATATTGCCCCTCCCTGCCTTAAGAGGAAAAATTCATGTTTGTTGTATGTCAACAAATACAGGCATTTGTTCTCATCTCTGCTTTTAACCTCTTTGAAAGGTTTGTGTTCTCCCAGCATCACCAAAATAGCCTTTGATAACAGAGAAATCAACCTGAAGTCCAAACACGGCGGTCTAAGTGTCAGAAGAATGCCGCCAGGCTGTGGGGAGGGACAGAGGCAGCTCCCCGTGCCCCTGAGCGCTGGCACCGGGGACGGGAGGGCACAGGAGACATGTGGCCCCTCGCCCTCCGCCGAGCGGAGCGGGCACGGGCGGCAGCGGCTCCCGGGCTGTGGGAGCAGCAGCGGCTGCGGGAGCGGCTCTTGGGCTGCAGGAGCGTCTCCCGGGCTGCGGGAAGTGGCTCTCAGGCTGCAGGAGCGGCAGCGGCTATGGGAGCTGCTCTCGGGCTGCGGGAGTGGCAGCGGCTGCAAGAGCAGCTCTTGGGCTGCGGGAAGCGGCTCCGGCCAGGCTGCCGGAGGGGTCACGGAGTGCCCAGGAGGGCACCCTCAGCAGCGAACGGACCCCGAAAAAAACCAGCTCCTAACTTAAAAGCAAACAAATAAAGAACCAATAACATGCTTTTAATGTCCTGGTGCGAGAGGGATCTAATACCATTTCCACATCCATTAGGCAAAGGATTTAGCATGTTCCCTCACAAAGAGTGAGCATTCTCAGCGACTTGCCCTTAAATTAAGATGACAGGTTACTGCTCCATTGTCGTTAATCTTTTTCTAAAAGCTTAATGTTACTACTTAGTAGTTTACTAATAAATCTGAGAAAATATGTAATGTCGTTTTGGTTTAGATATAGATGGATGACTTTTTAGTATTCGTGAAGTTGTAAAACAGGTATTGCCACGGCCCTTGGTGAAGGAAACAGTACTCGCTGTGGTGGCTGTATTCCTTTCTGCCCTGGGGCCACAGTGCATTACACCATTCACGTGTTCAAAACCAATTTAATACTGTCATATGTATTCCACCAGTAACTGGCTTTCAGCTGTCTTTCATGCAAGTTGTATTTAGGATGGTTAATTTTCATATACTTTCCATTACTTGATCCTAACTTTCGTTATTTCAACCTTTTTTTTTCACCTGAAAATATTCTAATTATAATCTTTAGGATCTTATCTTTTTAAGCATGCATCAATGCTACTGTGATCCTGTACTTGATTTTGCTGCTGAATTCTCTCTAGTTTGTGGATTTACTGTTTTTGATGCCATACAGGTGCATTTAAATCAGTAGCTGGGATGTGACAGCCCCCATAGCAGGACAGGCGGCATCTGGTGCATCTGCCATGCATTCCCCATGCCCCAGTGAGGGGCTTGTCCTGAGATTCCAGTAGCACTAATTCTCCCTTTGCTGGTAGGTCTGTCTTTGCCTACATGGACAAGGTATCCCTTAGAACCAGTGATCACCAGTAACCTGCAGCACTGGAGGCCACATGCACAACATCCCATCAGTAGGGCAAGGGCTGCCTGCTTCGTTCTGTCCTGATGGGTCCCAGCCTTTCAGCCACCAGGGGCGGGAGCAAGATGCTGACAGAAACTCACACGCTCCTAGTTTTGAAGCCAGATGACATTTCTGAAAACCCAGGCTCTCTGAGGCTGGCTTTGGCCATGAGTTCTCCCATCACAAGGGGTAAACCAGGAGTAACCCAGTGAGTAGGGTTAGTGTAAAATCAGTATGAGCAAGAGACAAAACACCTGTGATACACCTGAACCAATCCCACAAGGAACACTTGGCCCATAGCACACTCCTTTCTGGAGGTGTGTTTGCCCAGTTACTGTCACTACAGGCAGCAACAGCATCTTTTAGCTCTCTGCACGGGTGGCACAACTCATTCTGCAGAAACACTGACACTTTGGTGAGAGGAAGCAGTCCCTAAGAGGGATGGAGCAGAGGAGAAAACCACAGTTTCCATTCTGGTCATCTCCTGCTGTTGCACAGGTACTGACAGCAGCTGCCCTTTGGAGAGGCTGCAGCTGTGCAGGGGATAGGGGGAGCAGAAACATGACAAGGGGCCTCTCCCTGGCTCCCCTGGGATGGGGACAAGCCCTGAACAGGGAGACAGGAGCCTGTGCCCACCCTGCCCAAGGTCCTGCATGGGCTGGCCCCATGCTGGGACATCCAGGTGCCAACTGTCCAGGGAGCCAGGGGCTGCTTCCCCTTTATGGGGAATTTTTACAAGAAAACCCCCGGCAGCCCATTTTGTACTTTCTAACACCAGATCCTATCTATATTCTTAGGTGCTCCTAAGGCTTCCTAATTATTGCTTCCTGGTCAGTTTTACTTCTCCTTATTAATTTAATAGGTTCTCTTATAAAGCAAAAGCAATTGCAAGAACCCAGAAGCCACTACCAAACCTTCTCATTTAAACCAGAACTCACAATTTTATGCCACTGAACTATGCATTTTTTGCTGCACAATAGATGGCAGTAGAGAAAAAAGGCTGAGACTAGACAATTTATAATTTGGAATATGCAGATGATTTTTTTTCCCCGTCAAATCACCGTACAGTATTTGTTGCTTTCTTCTCAACAGAGAGCTTTCCTAGAAAAGGCAGTCTGGGGTGGATGAGGCTAGATGAAATAAAAGATTCATGCATGAATAATTAACATATTGGAGGCCTCACTTGAACTTGTTGGCTTACCCAGATGAATGAGTTAACATGTTGGAGATTATTATAAAGAGGGACTATTCTGCTCCAGTAGATCAATTCAGCTGAAAATGATGAAGTATCGACGCACATATAAATATATGCTTGGTACTTAAAAATAA
The DNA here is from genome assembly GCA_013396875.1 of Vireo altiloquus. NCBI lineage: Eukaryota > Metazoa > Chordata > Aves > Passeriformes > Vireonidae > Vireo > Vireo altiloquus. Next base: position 1,090,685 of record VZRF01005754.1, read on the forward strand.
TCCTTCCAATAAGTATAGTCATATTGGAGTTCTGCTACGCTGACAGTCGCAGAGACAAGATAAAAAGATTTGGCATGAGTCATTCAGTTTGACTTTTGCACTGAAATGAGATGCAAGCCTGGGAAGTCGCTCTATGTAGGGCAGCCGCCGCGCAGGCGGGCAGCTCCCACCTCCCTGGTTTCGCAGCGCGGGGGAAGAGTGGCGGCAAGCGGAGCAAGAGCACCTCCGACTTCAACACAAAGGCTGCTGGATGAGCGCACAAGGGCTCGCCTGCTGCTCCCTTCCACGTGCAGGGGCTCACTCAGGTGCTGAGGTGGGTGCTCAGCAGGGCATCACTGGTGGCCACAGGGCCCACACAGGCACTGGCAGAGAGCGATGCAGTCTGGCAGTGGCCCTGCACGGAGCACAAAGTGCCCCTTAACTCTAAATAACCATGGTTTGCCAGTCTCTTTCATTTAGCCAATGCTTTCCATTACTGCCTACTTCTTTGAAGGCTAATTGCTTCAAAAAGGAGTCTTCCTTGTAAATTGACATCGAATTCATGCTAACCATTGGAGGGAGAGAAAATTTAATTACAAACTTTAATTCTTACCTCATCTTTACTAATTTTTAATTGTGTCTAATAATAGTGAAAACCAAACTGGGAAAAACTTAAGGGATTAAATTCACTGCAAAGAAATTGCTAGATTTCCTATCCAAAAGTATGCCAAAGCTTTTCTGCCTCTCCATACCTCTCTATATCTCAGAGCACAAATAGTAAAATAAGGTTGGGAAATAAAACTGTCTCATCACTTTTCCATGCCACTGTTAAATAAAACCTTTCTAATGCAGGAGCTTGTGCCATGCATGTTGCATGTGGGGTGCCCAGAGTGTGAAGGGATGGCAGCCACGGGCTGGTGCTGAGCACGTAGGGGGACTTGGAAGGTAAACTGAGAGTGCAGCACACCCTGTCCTGGTTGCAGCTCTCCTTGCATCAGCTGCTAGAAATTATTTCAGAATCAAACGGTTTTTCCTTCAGCCAAAGCTCCTCTAACACCACTGCAGCCACCTCCCTGCCACATGGCATGTCACAGTGGCTGTGCCCTCATGCCAACCCTCACATGTGCCCAGCAGGAGCAGCACAAGGTCACTCTGGCACTTGGCACCAGTCAGACGATGGGTCCTTCCTGTGTGGGTTTGAGCTAAAGGTGTACCATTCCATGATGCTATCCAGGACTGCTGGAAAAATAAAAATAGATTGGAATTATTTTGGAGATGTTTCTGTATATTATCTCTCAGCTGCACAGTGCTGTCAAGTAAAACTTCTTTCTTCAATCAGTGCACAAACATAAACCAGATATAACAGGGCATGGAATTTGTGTGTGTGCAAAACCGCTTGATTTTATGTACAACTCAGTTTTTGACAACCTTAAAGTTACCACTAGCAGCAGCTCTGGGCAAAGCAGAGCTTTTCTTCCAGCTCTGACAGTGAACTGGGGGTCACCAGATGCCTGTGGCCAGGCTTGGGCTGGCAAGGGTTGGCAGACCCACAGTGACACTTGAACAGCACTTTTCCTTACACGGGTCCCCCAGCTGCTCACACAGTCATAAACTGATGCACTTATTTACAGGCACCTTCAGGAAATCTGTATTTCCCAAAGTCAGGGCAGCAGCAGCAGCACAGGGATGTGCTGAGGGTGCCTCTCAGCTGCAGATGTATTTAGCTATCCCCAAGGCTGCTCCTCAGGGAGGAATGGGAGGGAGGTGGTCCTCCCTAACACCCAAGCTCTGTGCTTCAGAGCGTGCTTGCTGATGAAACCATCCTGCTCTGCAGACAGTCCAGGGATCTGGTAAGAAAACCTTCACCTGCTAGCAATATTTTTCCACTTAGATCTGTTCCTAAAGCTTATTGCCACATCAAATCCCATTATAGAAAATAAGGAAATGTTAAAATTAAGAACTAATGTTCACATGAAAGAATTTTTTTTACTATTTCCTTCAGCAAACCAATGAATGTTTAACAGTTGAAATTGCTTTGAAACAGCAATAAATTATTTCATGCATACATGCCAAATATTAAAACCAGAAGTTTTCTTAACATGAAGTCACTGGTACCAAGATTCATGTTTGTCTTTGTTAATTATCTACTTGTTTATTAGCTTAGTTTCACTGAGGAGCTGCTGATATCCCCAAGTTAAGGATTTTGAAGCTGTTCACAGGATGTAATAATACAACTTTATTGGGTGCTTTTTCAGAAAGCACTTTTAGTTGTTTGCACTTAAGCCATAAAAGTGCCTGAAGCCCCTGCACGGGCTCCTGCTGGCCTGTGTCTCCCCAGGGCAGCCACAGTGTCCCAGTGCTGCAGGCATGGATGCTGAGGGAAGGTGGGATGCCGCCCTGGCGCTGCAGCTCAAGCAGATCTCTCCCTTGAGCTAAAACCAGCCTCAGCCAGGACAAGCCTGCCCCAGGCTCACCCTGTGACCCAAGGGAGTGGCTGCAAGTCAGGTTCTGAGTAGGCCAAACCAAAGAGACATAAACTTTGCTGTTGATTTAATATTTAAAATTTGGGAAGATCTGTAATTATTCTTTTTTAATCAGCAGATTGTGCATTCTCTACACAGCAAACTGCTCCAGGCTGCAAGGATTTCCTTCGGGAGGGAAAATCAGTGGCACAGACTCCGGGAGTATGTTATTATTGGCTAAAGCGTTTTTGTCACTATCAGTAAAGAGTTATTTCCTCAAGCATCACCTCCCAGAGCTGGGGCAGTAGAGTCAAGTTTAAAAAACGTTTCCAGTTGTACTGACTGCAAGGAAAGGCTTCAGGTACACTTCGGGTGAGAAAACAAATGCCCCCAAATCTCACCAGTTAGCAAGAAGCTTTGCTCTGAACCTTATATGTGGCTTTAAACCAAGGACTTGGCTTTTTTTCTGCACAAAAGCAGATTTACTTCAAACTGAAGCCCTCAAAGAAGAGCACTATAGCCTTTCTTAAAGCAATACCAGCATCATGGCTAGGATGGGACAGGTCTCAGCTGTGGTTTGTTTGACGCATCCTTAGTCCACGGAGCATAGCCAGAGGACAGCATCAACATTGCAGGAGCACACCTCCCCGATTTCCAGCGGGTGCTGGGAGGCCTCTGAGGACACATCCAAGCGAACCCTGCTGAGCTGCAGTGCCCCAAGGCACTGCTGTAACAAAGACACCAGGAGAGAGGCTGGGAAATACATCCTGGCTGCAGGCAGGCACCTCTGACCTCCTGAACAAAAATGTGTTTTCTACTGACTGGGGATATGTTACACAGAACTTAGGGCAAAAGAATTATCTTATGTTGTCCTCTCTCAAATTACCCTTCTAGAAATGTTTGTAACAATTTTGCAATGCAACTTCAGAAAATAACAACTTTGTATTTTAAAGTCGGCAATACTTTGAAACTTAACTTTTCCTATTGCTGCTTAAAATCCACAGAAGTTTAACACACTGAGAACAGCACAATTAAAAAAAAAATTCTATAAGTAATAACAAATACATTAAACACATTTGACCTATTCTGGTGCTTCTCAGAGGCAACATGGGTCCTGCACTGCAGCCCCCCATGGGGTGCACACTCCTTCAGCCTGTGACAGTAACCAGCTGCAGGTTACCAGCAGACTTAAAGATGTGCTTTTCCAGAAAGATAATCATTTTTTGGACATGTGTGGCAGATGGGAGTGTTAACTCATGGTGCTAGGAGTTAACCTGATTGTATTATAATGTGATAGCTCCACAGCTAATGCCCATCAGCACTGTGGGCCATTTACTTTATCATAAAATAAAATTAATTGAGTGAAAATAAATTGCAGAGAGATACAGAAGAATTTGAGACCATATACATGAAATACACGATAGCTGAAGTCTCCTGTGACACTTATCTTCATTAGGGAGGAAACAATTATTATTAATTCTCTCTTTAAAAATAAATATCCTGAAACTCGCAACAAGATTTACTGCACAGACTGCAGATGCTTATATGGCTACACAAGCGCTAACATTTCTTTTCCTTTGAAGAAGGACTTCCAGACTCAGCAAAACATTACAACAAGGCAGCTGCTGGTGCCCACATCCTGGTGAAGGCTGCCCAGAGCCCTCGGGGTGTGGGGAAGGGGATGTGGGGGGCCCTGGTGCTGCTGTGGGAGCAGCACAGCGTATCCCCCCAGTCAGGTGAGCAGCAGGCGGCTGGGCTGCAGGCACTCGAGTTCCCTAATGGGCTGCAATATTTCTAATGGAGAATGTTTATTTGAGGGCATGCCTGCATTTGGCAAGTAGAGAGAAATAATGACATTGAGGCTTATTGATAATAGTTATAATTCCATGTAATGACCAACTGAGCAAAATGATACAGCCATCTCTCCTTCATCTATTATACTCCTGTCCACAGAGACTTCTCAGTTAAGGGCTGTTTATTTCTGCAGCAAGACATAGAACAGATATGCAGAATATAAACCTTCCTATTAGGACTCATATGCTTTTTTTTCCCTTCCAAGTCATTCAATGGCACGCAATTTCGGGGATCAGCTTTCTGGCTGTGTGTGAGCTAGGAGTCAGAAATGCAGCCATGATTGTGTTGCCAAGTGAGAAGTAACCAGCCTGTCTGGTCCTGGCTGCAGACACCCGCTACACTCCCACTCAAGAGAAGCTTTTATTTATCTTCTTACAAGTCAGTCACAAATTTCCACAAGAGGATTTCTACGTGTGTTAGCAATGGCATTTTACAGATCACCATTAGTTATTTTCCCTAAATAAAAGTAGAGCAAAATGTTTTTTCTTTTCCTTTCTTTTTGACATCAGTGTAGTGGCAGTCCCTCAAGCTGTCTAGTGTCAGCTCCATGCTGAGGAGCAGCTTGTGGGCAGCCCTTCCTAGTGCCAGCACACAGAGGCATCAATGGACATGCCAAGAACGCTGCTTCTGACATGGCCACCCCAGGTCCCTGTCAGGTCCTGCCCTGGACCCATTCTACCACTCTGGCGAGACTGAGGAAAGCCCACAGGGCTGCTTCTGCAATCTCAGACACCCTCTGGTTCTGGCTTTTACAGAACTGCAATAAAATTCACATCTACTCACAGCAAACCACACTGGCAGCTTCTGCATTTACTGAGCAGTTGCCCACAGGTGCAGATGTGAGGCTTCACTTGCAAAACCACCCTGCCGAGTCCCCCCTAACGCTGCCTCCTCTGTTTAACTGGCACCAGACACAGATTTGTCACCTCCAGATGACATCTCCAGCCTGGCCACTGAGAGGCTGGGCACTAATAAACCTCCTCAAGTGCTGGGTGAGCAGGAGGGACCCTTTAAACTCACAGGCGTTTTACTTCATTACTGAAGACTTCATGTGCCTTTTACATGATGAGTTTTGTTGCTGGGTCTCAGATGTCTGTACTGCTCAAGGTTAATTGGATAAACTTAATAGAAATAGCCATGTTTGAAAGAGTTACATGCATCTGCCTCTCTCTTTATAGGAAGGGATAACCCTCAAGCACTTGACCAGTGTGCAATGACTCCAGGTAGCGAGAACCTGAAATCAGATTATATCCTCCTGCAATTTCATTAGCACTGCCCAGTGACTGGGGGTGGGTAGTGGTTATGGGGCTGCAGCACAAGGTGAATGCTTGGTAGCAACACAGTCTTTGGCACTGCTCTGGACATGCAGGAAGACAGATAAGATGCAAGGGATGTGGTTTAATTAGACCACAACTTTATTAAGTTAACTCATCTGGGATCTATCCAGCACAATTCTTTCTTTAATCACTCCCACATGGCGGAGAGTTGCCATGAGCCCTCCTGCTCCCCACAGCTGGTAACCAGTCCTGCGCTGGACTCTGCCACCCAGTGCACGTACAAGGGTTAGGTCTTTCTTTTACAAAGCATCACTGCTGCCATGGATGCCATACCCAGTCCCAGCTCGGCCTGGCTGTGAAACATTCCACTTTGCTCCCCCAAGGACAGCCTGTGGCACAGCTCCTGTCCTGCCACCAAACCCAGGACCACAACAGTCCAAAGATGCTCCTGGCACAGTGTGCAGGGACAAACAACCCTTGTGATGCAAAGATGAAGCATCATGTCCTGGATTACAAGTTGGTTTTCTTTTGTCTCTTTAACCCTGTAGGAAGAGTGCAACACCAAACTCTATTTTAGCAAAGGAGAGCTGTTTCCAAGAGAGAAAAGAGCTAGGCTTCTTCCAGCTATTGTCGGCATCATTGCACAGCAGCCAATGCTGTTTTTTTTCTCCTGACGAAATGCAGACTACCTTCCTGTGTCAGAAGATTTTGGTGGCTTTAATCACCCAGCTGTGTGTGTTTGGAGCAGAGCAAGAGAGGATCCTGAATGTAGAACAAATATTACTCTGCACTGTCAAGTCCAGTGCTGGTCACCAAACTGCACTGAAGGGCTCTTCCCCTGTTCATGAGTGCCCACTTGCACACTTGATCACCATGTCTGAGCCCAGAAGTGTCACTCATGCTTTGATGCAGAAATATTGCCTCTGCATGGGTTAGCAGCAGCCAATTTTTCATCTCTTTAGAGGCTGAGCTTGCCATTTTCCTGACCAAAAGTCAGCACAAAAAGCATCCACTGAGGGTCGTCTCCACGTGCCAGAAGGACTTTTATCCCCACATGGGGTGGCACAACATGGCTGGCAAGCAACAGAACCTGCCTTGAGGATGCTCACTGGTGTGGTGCTATGTTTCTACAGTGCAACTTGAAGTAATTTAATGTTTGTTGTGTCATGGATGCTCCTTTTTTCTAGAAAACATCAGGGGTCAGAGGAAAAGGGCCATCATCTGTTGCATGACTTTGTTGTTATATGCTGGTTGCACTGGAAGCAGCAGCAGCATCGTGCCCAGGATCCACCACAGCACCACATGTGAGGCTGCACCGCTACACGACAGTGGCTATTCCTCCTGCCACGCGACACTTGGCCTCTACTTTTCTTGTACACAGCATTATGACTTCTTTTTATCTTCCAGATTATTATAAGCCTTTATTTGGCTGCTGCAAACCAAGGTCTTAATCAAGCTCAAGGCTATATTATGCTGGAAATCCCCCGAGGGAACAGAGGTGATGCCAAGCTGTGGGATCCCAGGCAGGGCCAAGTCTCTGACTCAGCAGCTGTGTGGCATTGTTTATTTTAAGCTAACTGTGTATGTGTACATGTAGAGGCAGAGCATGTCCATGAGAGAGACCTGGGAGAGTCAGCAGCCCTGTACTGAGCACTGATGCTGTGGCTGCTCTTGCTCAGCAGCCAAGGTGTGCCTGCACTTTTGTGTTTTCAGGTTTCAGTGCTTCAACCAAGTGGAAACATCCTTTTCCTAACATATCAAAATCTTGCTTTACCCTCTCTCTATCCCATCCTGGGGTGTTGATTCTAGGTCCCTGACAAAGCAGTGGCAGTCATGAGCCTCCAAGAAAGGCTGACCACAAACCTGGCCTTTGGGAAAGGAACCATCTGCTAGTGCCCCATCAGACCTTGTGCTTTGAAGGACACAGAAGAAACTTGTGTCTGGGGGTGAGCCCCACAGTGACATGCTGTGCTCTCACTCCCCAAACCCTGTGCAGGGCTGGTTTTTCTCAGCTGTTTGTGCTTTCCCAGGCTTCTGCAGCTGCTGCTGCAAAACCAAGCTATCCAGCCCTGGAGGCCACTTAGGGCTGCCTGTATTTTCTCCATACAAACACAGCAACACACCTGTCACACTTCTTAGGTGACACAAGGCTTCCTCCAACAGAAGAATTGCATCAGGCTTTTTTTGCCAATGAGTGAGAATAACCTCTGGGGAGCCCAGAAACCCCCAAACCTCTGACAGATTCAGCACTGAACCTGCTGAGGGAGCAGAGGAGACCATGCTTGTGTTTAACTGTCTGAGGTTTCCCACGAAGAACAATCCCACTAAAGTGGGATCTTGGGGCACCCCAGGCACCAGGCAGTTATACTCCAGGTATCATCAAGCCCCATACTGAAGGTCAATGCCTGGACTCCCCGACCAGGTCTATAAAGTTTTTGTTCTTCAGTTGAAAGCAAATGAGATGGAGGAGAGCAGGGAGGCAGTGGTTGTGCTGCCTGCCTGCACTAATACTTAAGGTGCTCAAGGAATACCACTGCTCCTTGACTTTGAGCATGTTTCCACCTAAGTCTTTCTGGGGATTTATTTCTTCTCTGCTGTCCTACTGCTAACTCCTTTTTATTCTCCTGGATGAACTTCTCTGAGCTTTTGCTTTCTATCCTCTTTGGATTCACTGCTCTGTAGAAGCCAGTAGAACTGATATCCCAAGGATACGAGCTTACTTTATGTCTACTGCTGTCTCTAAAGAAAACACCACATGTGGTATCCACAAAAACACAGTCTCCTTTAATAAATCAGTCCGTTCCACATACAGTTAATACCCCCTTGTATTTATATTGCTTGTATATTTTCCTTCTGTGTCCCTCAAATACAAGCCTTTCTCTCTTGTTGTAATAGAACATTTGCCAAGAAGAAAATTAACCTTTCTCACTGAGCAGCTGAAGTTGTACAGCTCCTCCAGACCACACATTCAGCTCCATCCCTGTATGGGCCATTCATTTAAGAGCTGGACTCAGTGTTCCACATGGGTCCCTTCCAATCAGAATATTCTGTAACTTCTGTAACTCGCGCTGAAAGAGGACAATGTGCTGGGGCTGACACAGTGACACACTTCAGCTACAAGAACACTTGGAAGATCAAGCTCTCAACACATCTGTTTATGACTATTTTCTTTATAATTCACAAATCCATGAGGCAGGTTTTGACTTGAGATGCATGGTTTTCAAAACACGGGGAAACATGGGGAAGATGAACAAACACTGTGTTGGCTTTGGTCGGCATTGACACACACACCCCAGAGCCAAGACATGCCACATTTCCCTGTCCCTCCTTCCACTTTCCTCTTGCAGCTACTGATGGCATATCGGCATCTTGTCATTATGTAGGGATTTAATCTCAGCTGGCTATTTTATAACCCTTGCTTTGCCCCATCTCTAAAATTACCATCTAGCATTAACATTTTTGAACGTGACTTTAAAGCCTCCAAGCAAATATAAGCAGAGATAGACCTATGTAAAATAGGTTTCCTTGGCATGATTACAAGCCTCCTGAAATGGCAGGCATGAAGGCTGTCTCTCTTCATGGGGTACAGTGCATGCTTTGGAACTGTTTGATAGTTTTAAAATATTTCTGATGCAATGGGTCATAATGCTTTCCAGATGAGTACATGGAATGCAAAAGGTAATGGCACAGACACTTCACTGTTCTACCTCTTGTCCCTTTTCTGGCAATATAAGAAGAATCCATCTCATCTTATCTCTAGTTTATTGGTAAACATGAGTTATTCACTTCCTCCCTTTCACTAAACTGAAAATGTTAAATGTACCACAAACAAAACTTATGAACTTTTTTATGTGATTAAAATGGTCATAACTATCTGATGTTTCTTGCTGATTGAATCTGCCACTTCCATTTACTAGGAAAATAAATAACACATGTTTGCTGTCTTTCTAAAAGGTTCTATTTATTCTGTGGTCATTTCCCACTTATGATATTTCCAGCTTAATTTCATAAAACAGCTTTTACATGGCTAAAAAAGAGGCTCTTATTGTACATTGTCTTCAAAATATTTTGCCTTTAAGCTGTGGGCTTTTATTTGTAGGAACAACCAACCACCCTGTTTGTGAGGCCTGTATTCCTCCAAATTAAAAAGAGAAACAGCTGTATGTCTTATAAATGTCTGCAGAGTTCCAGTGAGATACTGCTGAATTGTTTGCTTCCCTATCTTCCCATAGGACATGCCTCCTAAATCCACTGCATGGGAGAAAAACATAGGTAAAAGCCAAACAAATGTTCCCCTCTGGGCACATGCTTGTAGGCACAAGTCATGCATTCACCTTCAGCAGATAGTGTACAACTACTTTTTGGGATTTACAGAGGTAAATATGAACAAAAATAGTTTGATAAAAAGTGATGGACCAACACACAACCTGATTCCACTTTCTGAGCAAGGGCTGCCACACCTAATTTTTCAGTCATCAACACAATGCTAATTACCACCACGTCTTGGCATTTTATTTAAAGGTGTTATTCTTCAAGCCCCAGCCTGCTGAATTCAGGGAATTCCTTGATCTCCATCTCTCTTTCATTGACATCTACAGTTATACAGGTGGCACAAGGGAAGGCTGGTTTTTAACTCAGTATCAGAGCTAAAAGAAGAAAATTCGAGAACAGGAAGGACTCTAAACTTGAGACTCTGGACAAAAAAAAAAGGCAAACTAAGAAAGATTCACGGCTGATTTTGTTGACAGCAACAACAAGTATTTCTGTGCTGATTTTTAGCCTACCTCACAACCCATCCAGTTCAGATGGGTCACCATTTGTCAGCTGCTAACAAACACCCACCATGTGCTCAGGCCTCTCTGGGTCTCACAGGGCACTCCTGGGGGCCAAGGGCTGGTCCCAGTTCCTGGTGCAGGATGTGAGCTGCATCCCAGAACATCAGCTCTGACACATGCCTACCTTGTGCAGAGTTGCCAGTTTTACAAGATGGGCTGTGTTGTGTTCACACATAATGATGAGCAGATTTGAGCCCTAAATCTGGAGAGCTCAACAGCTGCCCCCAAGTCAAACAGGAACAGAGACAATGCATAACTGAAATGGCAAGTCATGGGATAATTAAATTATTTGTGACAGTAAACCAAAATAGAAAGAAACAAAAAAACCTTAAAACAAACAAACAAACCAACCAGACAGAGCCATATGCTCCCATGTGCTGCACACCACAAAGAGAGTTATTGCAGCACAGCACAGAGACCCCACAGCCCCAGCTGATGGCTGTGCCGAGCGAGAGCCTCCACAAAGCTCCAGGATGGAGGCGAGCACAGTTTGGGCACACACAGACTGGAGCCACTGGTGGGCCTCTCCACCCCACACATGTGCAGAGGTGTGTGAAGCTTGGGGCTGCAGCCTTGTTGGGGAGGATACTGACGCTTGCCTCCTTCAACCAACTCAGAAGATAAAGGCAACAAAAAGGCTCTTCTCTGAAAGCAGCACAGGGGCCCCAGGGTGACACGGGTGAATCCCTTCGTAACAACCCCACTGCTGGTTGTGCTGGGATGGCTCAACCACCAGTGCTGGGCTATTAATTTACTCCCCTGGCCCAGAACAGTGCTGCACCAGAATGTGTGGAGCACAGGGCTCTGCTCTCAGGAGCATTGATTCCCATCTCCCCTCTGGTAATCTGCTGTAGGGATCAATACAGCCATGTCAGCGGGCAGCTGCTGCATGACTGCCCTGCCAGCAGCACCACACACCCCAGCTCTGGTCCCACTTCAGACAAGGCTGAGGCCTCTGCAATGTGCTTGTTCCTGGATGATAAGCATCATTTGGCATTGAGTGATTAATGCTAGCAGATGGTAAAAGCCCAAAAAGCCAGGAAAAAAGTTCCTAGGATCTGTTCAGTGAAGTAGATTAAAGAGAGCTAAACTGACAAATAAACTCCAAATAAATCAAGTTCCTGCAGATGATCCAAAACCCATCCATAGTTTCTGTGGATGGATCCTTGAGAAGTTTTCAGCAGGCAGCAATCAGCCCCCATTCACAGTCAGGAAGGGATCAGCAGCTGCTTTCGTGTCAGTCCCACTGTGGCCACCTACGACTTGGTATAAGCCTTTAAATAAGCCTTCAAGGAAGGCACGAAAAGGCTGTGAAGGGGGTTGTTGGGGGTAAAGGCCAGGCTGAAGAACGTGAAGGAACAAGGGGCAAGGGGCTCTGGTAACCACACTGCCACCAGTGGTACTCGCTGCTGCCAGGTCACAGGGCCAGCTTCGCTCCTGTGCGCATCCATGTGCAGTTTCCTTTTTAAAACAGATAACTTGCAGAGTAGGAATATGGAAATATGGTAATGTTTATAGGCGACAGCAGCCTCCACCTTCGGATGTTAATTATACATTAGAACTGGACAAATTATTCATTGGGAACAGTTTGGGCTCAGGGGAAAGAAAACAGTTTTCTCCTCTAAATACTGCAACCAAAGTCTTTGTCAGTGCACTTAAAATATATAGAGTGGATTTGTGTGCACATACTTTACAGCACAGCTATATTTATGACCAATGTGATCTGCCTGCTAACTCAAGTTCATGTGCGGGTCCAACTTTGCTCATCTATAAACTGCTCAGAATTATTCAGGTATGTTATTCTTCCAACATGTTACCCCTGCCACGTGGGATTTGCAGCCCTTGACTCCAGCTTGTGTGCCTAGACCTATCCCCCCTAGAAGTAAAATTGTCTGGGAGCTGGGTTCCTGTGTGTCAGGCAGGGGTTGTTGGGCTTTCCTACCCAAGACAAGCATTTGTCATAGAATGTCTTCAGACATGTACAGAAACCTAATCAAAAACATTCTGATAATGAGTCAGAAGAGGGTGTCCACATTTAATGTTAGCTCAGGTATCTCAATCACTCTCAGAGGTATTTGTCCCAACATCAGTGGCTGAGCCTCGAGCTGCCCAGGAAAGTTGCAGCCACATCATCATTCCTGCAACCACCCCACTCCGTGTTCTGCCCACACAAGCACAAACCTCAGACATTGTGCTTATCCTTTGACTGGGTTTCCATAAGTGGTGAAATCCCATTTTAACTATGCAGCAGTACCAGAATTACTTTTGCACATGAAAAATTACTGTTTCCATTAAACTTTGTAGATTTTAGGAAGACAAGGCCCTTATATGTAAATTGGTTGATGTTTTGAGGAAAGAAGGGGAAGAAAACTAACACCAAAACTTCGGGAGGGAATTTTGTCACGAATTAAATTTAAAGGAAAGAAACCCCAACACTAAAATAGAACAGAATAAGATATTTACAGCTTAATGCTTTTTTAAGTCAGCAGAACAAAACTCTGGTTTTCCTTATTGACTGTTAACCACAATAACATAAGACTTGCTCAATTTCATCTTTGTTCCTTTAATATTGGGAATTTCTTTTTTACTTTATTGACGAGGAAACATCCAGTTTTCTGGCTGGAGTCTATTATGTAAAGAAAGCATAAAAGGATTCATTACTTTTTAACTACTAGCAGGGAAGCAAACAGAAGAACTGTATTCTTTTTGGTGAGTTCAGCAGCTGGTAGCATTAGTGTTTCAAACACCACATTTGCAATATCCCATCTCCCAAACTCTTTGAAAGAACATCAGTGCAGGATCCGATGACTACGTCATGCACACATGTACGTGCAGGGTCTGACGTACACTGCAAATGATGCATTTGCCTACACACGAGGGATTGTATCCTCCTCTCATTAACTGGCAACGCACGTTAGAGCATAAGTGCTGGGATTCAGCCACTTCGTTGGGAATTCAGACTGGTTCTCCATGCGCTGTCCTGGTCATAGTGGGACCCAAGGTAGCTGAGCCGGTGGGACATGCTTTGGTCATTGTGTCTGTGCCATGACAGCAATTCCCTGGGCCCAGCCATGAGACCCATTCCTGACTTCCCCTTGGGAAAAAGAAACCAGACAAATAGCAGGGATGCTTAAGGAAACATGTCCCTTTCTCCTCAAACAGAAGTCCTACTCCCCATGCATCTCTCCACAGCATCTCTTTTTTTCATAGGCTAAATGTTACAAAGGTTTGGCACGCAGGACATTTTAGGGTAGGTTTTGGGGTTTTTTTTGAACCCACACAGTAATTAAACCAGTGGGTTAAGCAGCAAAAGAGAGAATCTGCCTCAGGGCTGAGGGCTGTGGAATACCATCCCCACCAGAGACTAAACACTGCAAACCACTCTGCTGGTAATGGATGGGCATTTTAAAGGAGGCAAATGATAAACAGCGAAGGAGCATAATTGGCGCTGTTTGTTGTGCACTGGCTGATGAAATGCCAGCGAAACTGAGTCGCTTCAAAATGACATGTTTATGTGACATCAAAGAGGCTGAGCTGACTTCACATTATATCTGTGACAAATGTATATATTGGATCGCTGTTTGCCATTTAGACCTCCTCTGATTACTTCTCATTGTAAAGAGAAACATTTGCGATTCTGCTCACTTGGTAAATCTGTAGAGTGACTTGTTAGCAACACATGCAGGGAAAGTTGTTGAAAAGCCCTTCTGGGCCTACCGTAGTAAATATGTATTCACACACCCGATAACGTGCTGCTGCTTGTTGCATGAAAGACAAATGCAGACAGAGAGTGCTGCACACAGCAGTGCTTCCACACGTGCTCCCAACCAACTCTTTGCACTTCAGGCACTAAATTCGAGCTGCCACGGCCTCCTCCTCCCCAGACCTTCATGTGACCCCACTTTCATGTGCTTCTGCCCTTTGGACACCAGGAAAGTTTGCTTTGCCATGGTAGACCCTGGAAGCCAGACTTTGCCTGGCTGAAATGCTATGATTAAATTTTCCTGGGGAATGGAAAATAAGCAATTGTACTAGGAAGGGTTAGAAGCAAAAAAAGTTGCTTGTCTTTCCCAAACATGTGTCTCTTGCCTTTAGGGAGAAAACAAAAGTCTAAGGAAGTATTCAGCACTGGTATATCCTGGAAGGGCTGGGATTTTTCCCAAATCCAGCAGTCTGTCAGTGGGGTGGGGTACAGCATCTGTCAGCAGAGCAGTGGCTGCAGGCATTGGAGCTGACAGAGCTCTCTGGCAAGCTAGGAGGTGGCACGGGTGGTGGTTCCCAGCCACCCTGATTCTCCAAGTATCACTTGCCACCAGGTCCCCTGGATACCTGTGGCTGCTGCTTGTGATCCCCGAGTACCCCATGGCCTCACAGCTTGGTTGGTCACAGCAGCAGAGTGATGTCCCCCTGTGCAGGGAGGCCATGGGGACCATGGGGCAGCTGGAAGGAAGCTGGGCAACCTGGGAATCCACGCAAGCCTTTGTGGTAAAGGCCATCTTTGATGGCCACTTCTTGTGCTTACTAGCAAGCAGGTGACATGTTCAGGCTGAAAGGAGCATGCTGTCATCGAGATGCCTGAGCATTGCTTCACCAGGAAAGCTAACAGCTCCCACAAAGCAAGAGAGCAGGATGTGGGGGGGAAAGTACATCTCCAACTGCTAATTCCTACCCAGACATGCTGGGTTAATGGCTCCTGCCAGGTTCACAACACAGAGAGCGCATAGGCAGCTCCTCCTCATCTTTCTCCCCCTCAAAAGGCATTGCCCATTAGTCCTGGCCAAGGAAAGCCTGGGAAAAAGCTGCCCAAAGCATTCCTATCAGCACTGGGCCAGTACACTGTGGCCAGGGTACCAGAGGAATGACCAGAAGAAGTATCTGGGGCCAAACATGGCACCATCTGATGATGGCAATGGCAAGAGAGGGAGTACAGACAGTCACCTCCAGTCTTGCTGGCTCAAGAGCAGTTAGTGACCACAGGGTGCTCATGCCCAATCAAGTGGAATGAGAGGAAAGGAACAGCGATTGCTTTGTGCTGGCACCAGCTTGAGAAGCAGCTTTGTGCTGAGGACAAGTCTAAGGGAAAAGACTGGCCACAGAAAACCTGAGAACATTTCATTATTAGCTGAACATCAGCAGATATGGAGCCCTCAAATCAACTTTAAAAACAAACAAAACCCTGTGACACAGCTAACGGCCTTGCACCACTTACTGCTTCAGGTGCAAACTGTGGGGAAGCAGGATTTGAGCCCATGAACAAAGCATTTGCTTTGGGAAAGAACAGCACACCTCCCACTCAAGGGACACAGAGCTGGCTCACAGGCCTGGCTGTGGTCTCATAGCAGCTCCCTTGCCCTCGGCACAGGGGAGGCAGCTAACAACAGCTGAACGCACCACACAGCTTCCCCCCGCCTCTGTGGGTCGATACATAAATAGAGAAAGGATTTTCAAGCTGCTTTCTATTACTTGTGTTATGTTTCAGCCTTCCTTTCCCCTCTGCCCCTGCCAGCCCCCTCCATTTGCCCGGCAGGCAGTGAGTGGGGCTGGCTGCTGTCACCCCCTCACCACAGCACTGCTGCTGTCACAACAGGCAGCAGCTCCACTGTCCTCCGAGAGGCCAGAGGCTGCCAGGACAATGAAGTCCCAGCCTCAGGGGCTGCAGTACTCTCTTCCCACTATCTGGCCAGCTTCTATGTTTTGTTTTGATCTTGTTAGCCTCTTTTTTTTTTTTTTAAAGCATGTTGATGATTATCATACTGGAGGAATGCACTAAATATATAGCATAACTGGAGGAAGGAATTATTGCTGGGGGAATGTATAACATGTGTGTGTGCACAGCTCTGTAATGTTATTCCTGTCTCATTGATAAACTTGGGCAGATTTCAGAGGCAGATATATTTGTAAATATTGCAGGGAGCGGATGGTCCTCGAGCTGACATCCCGACAAGGGCTCAGGAAAGCAACCCACACCCGATCCCTGGTGTGCTCCCCACACTGCCCCTTTGCCCCAGGAGCAGGGAGGTAGCTTTCCCCCCACCAACCCACATGGTCTGTGCAGCCCTGTCTGTAGACACTCATATTTGATAGCACATTCACCTGGGGGGCAGTGGGGGCTTTCGCCATTAGAGAAATACTTACACTCCTCAAATTAAAGCAGAGGTCTATTTTTACCTCTCTTTATGGACATGCCCTCCTTGCAGCCAGTAGGACTCGTGAAACCTCATTTGTTTCAGGGAAGAAATGAGAAGTCTGAGACTGGATGCTTTCTGCATTCACATAATATATATATAAGGATATATATTTTACATATAAAGATAAGGAGGACTGAGGCTTAGTTTATTCTTAAACCAATGCCACTGCAACAGCACCATACTGCTACTCCCATCCCCTGAACAGATGAGAGAGAACCTGAAGCCCCAGCTGTGCTCTGGCTCATCCATCATCAGCAGCCTTCCTGCAGGTCCTCCCTGGACCACTCCAAGAGTGCTGCTTCCCCTGTCCCCATCCATGCATGGCAGGCTGTGAAACACTGACTCACACCATCCCGGCTGCAAGCTACCCTGTCACTGCCAGAGCCTGCAGAGTCCAAGCCCTCATTGCTCTGCTGTAGGCCAGACCTTGGATTTGCACTTATTAGACACCATTTTTTCTTCTAGCCCATAGCACACACAACACAAAGCTGCAGCATTGCCAGCCACAGGCAGCCACCAAAGAGGAAGCTCCAGGCCTCTGTACAAAGCTTGCACAGGAGTAAACACATGTGGGGCCCACAGCAGATGTGGTGGCTGCTGCAGGCACATTCTGGCAGAGGGCATGACTTTGCCCTCGTGTGTTGTCACCCAAGTGCAGCAGCCCATGAACACGTGCCACCAATGGAGCCACCAAGCTCTTGGAGTGCCAGCACTCCCCTCCACAGCTTTGTGCCCGCAGCACCCTGCACCCAGCCCGTCTGCAGCTCCTGAGGAAACACTGCACTCCCAAACACATCCCTGCCTTCTTGCCTTTGCAGGGCACCTCCAATTTGGCCTAGCGAGCATGTTTACTGGTGGGTTACAAATAATTGCGCATGTTGATATGCGATTGTTAATATGTCTGTTGATATTGATTAAATACGGAGTAAGATGTTTCCCTTCTCCTTGGCGTGGCACTTTGCCTGTTTGTTTCTGGCTGGCGCCGAGCGCTGAGCAGGGGAGCGACTGCCAGCAGCGCTTGGCCATGCCCGCGCCGATCGGCAGAGGCTCTGCAATGGGCTTCACGTTGGATTCTGCAGACTGAGCTGGGACAGCTCTAAAAGCATGTCAAAAGCACTCCTCCTGTGAGTTTTGAAGCAAAGTATTTTTCTGAGATTAGGAATGTTTTGCTAAACTTTCAGTTCCTTCCTCCCCAAAGCTAGGGCTCAATGCCTCCCTTGGGCACTTCATTTTCTACATCAGTTCGCACCAAAGGCCACAGGTCCTGAAAAAACCTTTTCCTTCCTGACATGAGCACAGCTCCCATGTGTTTGTGCCAAAGCTGGGACACTGATACCAGCATCATACCCAGCACCCTCTAGTATGGGACTCTGCCCTTGCCACACATGAGGGACAGTGAGAGTGCCACCTCTCAGAAGGGCACCCTGCATTGCACCCTTTGCCTGAGCTGGGCTAGCAGATTCCTCTGCCTATGGGAACAGTGTTTATCACTTTCAGCCACCAGCAGCAGCACCTTTGGGAAGCCTTATCCAGATTCAGGAATGCAGGCTATTCCCCTCCACTACGAACCCATCTAATACCCTATGTGCTTCATTTCAGTCCTGTAAGAGCTCTATAGCTTCCAGGGCACTTGTTGAGGCAAAAAAACCCCTACGTGCTTGCAATATCAGAGCCTAATAAGACAACAGGTGTGCTGAAAGCACCAGGTGAACCTTCAGCTGGGGACCTGGAAGAAGATATGACCCTGGTATTCAATAGCATGTTGTTAAAATATTGAGATTTTTTCATGGCTTGTCATTTGTTTAGGAGGCAAGATTTATGCAACTATACTATTTGCTTTCCAGTCTTTTCTGGTCCTACTATGCTCTGATGACTGATTTCAGTCAAAATTAATGCCACTGAGGAATCTCAGATGGATCAAATTCCTAGGAGCCTCAAAAAAAAATACATAGAGATTTGAACTGCTGTCCCCTCTGAAGAATAAGACTGCAATGTAAAATTACCCATGCTATTAGATATCACAAATCCTGCATCGGAAAGCAATGCTGTATGTCAGCCACCAGAAAAGCTTTAATCAGATCAGCACAAGATAATCAAGCCATGGGAGAGAGCATCAGTGAGAAAACAGGATTCCTAAGTTCTGCTACTCTTGCAGCATTTTCCCCTCTTAAAAATGGAATAATCAAGAGGCTCTTTTTCCAGCCTTCTGTTCATGTTCTTTTTGGATTGCCTTTTCCTAGAGGCTTACACACAGTACAGAGGTTACTGGCTTTAAGACTGCACAGCATCCCTGAGAGCCTAGGGCTAAGAAGGCTTCAACTGAGATTTTGGCAACTGCACAGCTGCATCCTCCAAGAGGGGAGAGGAAAGGAGGAGAAAGCTGCTGTCCGTGCTAGCCTGTAGTCTCAAATTTGAGTTAATGCTGCTTATGAACAGTTTGTGTGAACTGAGAGCTCAGCAATGAGCCCTGACACTCCCACACTCCCCAGCACTGAGGGGGCAGCGTGGCACAACTCCACACAGGGATTAGCAGTGCGGTAACCAAATGGCTTTTGACTAGAGTTGAGGAGCAGCCACTGCACAACAGCAACCGAAGGCCAATGCCAGCTGTGCTCCCTGAAAGCAGGAAAGGAGGCTGCACTAGCAGCTCACTGCCTCCCCTTCCCGCGCAGGCTAAGAGCTCCACAAAGCCGTGGCAGAGTTGAGCATCCCACATTTTTGACTCGCTGCCCAGATGTGCAGAGAGCTGGATCAGGCTGCTGGAGCTACAGCGCAGCAGCTTCAGGGCTTACTAGGCCAGGTTTTGAATAAGGCCACATGCTGGCCCTGCTGGACCCAGACACATCACCCAAGCTCCATTTAGAGCAGGAAGGAGGCGAGGAGCTGTCTTCCCCAGCAGCAGGTCATGCTCCGTCCTGAAGCTGTGCCATGCTCTGAGCAGGGCAGCAATGGCAACAAGCAGAGGCTGTGGGTACACAGGGCTGTCTGCCAAGTTTAGTAACTATGCCCTCCCTGTTGTTTTCCTTCAGAGGGGGACAAGAAGGAAGCGTTATTATTCATGCAATGAGATACCCTTAAGCTGAGCTTCCACTTTCCTGCCCCAAGGCTGTTTCCTGTAGTGCTGTAGATGAGTGGGGTTATCCAGTCACTTTGGCACCTCCCTTGGAGCCATCTGTGTCCTTTCTGTTGTGCCACTCTGAACAATACAAGTGCTGCCATTCCTCTTGCATAGCCTTTCCTCTTTTCCACCAACAGACTGGCCAGCCAACCGTTCCAGTCAACCACATCAATCCTCCTGCCACTCACAGTCATCTCAAAGGCATTTAATATAGATATAATGCAAAAAACACTTTTACATATTCCGATAACATCCCACTCACATTCCCCTGCTAGTTGTAAGCTCTTTGAAAGAGACACACAGATGCTCCCATTGCACAACACAGTTGTAACACAGGGCAGGAGTAGCCCTGCATGCTCAAACAAGGATGGAAGGCTGCCCTTCTGGGCAACATGTACTGTCAGACTTTCAGGGTACAGACCAGAGGGGACCAACGCTGGTCAAAGAGGGTGGGACTCCCAACTTCCCTCCAAAGCCCATCTGAGCTGAGTGTGGAAGGACATAACTGCAGAAGGGTGTAAAACACAGAGCATGTATTTGATTCAGGGTCAGCATTTACATGTTGCTCTGTTTTTAGGGTGTCCTCAGTAAAAGGATGCTTCAGAAAAACAAAGCAGCCTCCCCGACTGATTTTAGTTTAATGGTAACAGCTCCACAGGTGTGGAATAGGGTTTTAAAGACGAATAAGGTCTGCACTTCTTAATGAAACTTAATTGGTTCCATCCACAGCTCCCCATAGCTATTGAACTCATTGTACACCTATGTTTTATGCATAATGACTTTTCTATCTGGTATCAGACAGTAATCATTCCAGAAGGCAAAAATCTCAAAATAACCACAATATATGCATACAGAATACATTTAAAAGAAAATCTAAATTGACTGTTCAGACCTTCCCTCACTTGCCAGTGGATCTTCTCCAAACAGAAGGCATTCCAAGTCGGCGTAGGAAATGCTAAGATAGCATGCTTTCCATATTGTGTTATCGGAGCGTCTTCCAAAAACTCAAGCTTTCCCATACAACAAAATGTCATGAAGAAGGTTTTACTCCAGTCTGCGTATCACAGGCTGTACATACTGCTTCAGCTACTGTAAGGTTGGCAAGCAAAGCTTGTAATGACTTGAAGTACAGTTTAGGAGCAGAAAAACTTTGCTTCAGAGCCACTTGCTCACACTGTCTGATTTTCATTAGGAGGGGTTTGTGTGCCTGTGTTTTTTTCCCCCAGGAATGAAGACAGAGATAAATGTCAGAGGGGACTTCTTGGGTTTCAATTCACTGCATAGAGTCTGATTAATTGAGCTGATGTTGTATTTGCAGTGAAAGGAGGAGGCGTTTCCCACAACCAGCTAGCCTGGCTGAACCAAGAACTGGGTCAAACCCTGGCAGCAACAATGCACATCAGAGCACAGCAAGCATCTTGGTTTTAAAAACATATTTTACACCCAAGCACATAGCTTTCCCCTCTCCCTCTCGTTAACATCACTTGCTCTCATCTCTGTTTTCACAAGGCCATCAAGAAGCAGTCTCTGCAATATTGCACTCAGACACTATCACAGCAAAACCACCACAGCTGGGTTCAAACAGTACAAAAGGCAGTAAGTGCTATCACTACCAGGAAGCCAAGCACAACAACCCACCAGACCACCACAAAACAAACCACCTGGTCACAAATACACGCTCACACCACCTTACCTGGCAGAGTCTAAACCATTCAGTGCTCTTCATGCAGCATTTCTACTCCAGCAGCACATAGGCAACAGAGAACCTGGGAAGGAGCCAGGGAGCCTTTACTGCACATGTCCCTGTTCGGGCTGGTTGGTGCAGCTCAGCCCTTCTCACTGCTACATGTCCTCTGCAGGTCAGCCTCAGCTTCCTTCCTCTGAGCTTCAGCTGAAATCAATGCAATTAAAAATTAGCTCATTCAGAGGTTAACTTAGAGCACCTGGTGCCCAGGCCCTGTTAGGGTCCTGCCCAGGGGCACCTTGGAGGGCCAAGCTCAGTCCTCACAGCTGTCCCTGCTCCAGCAAGACCTGTGCTGCCCTGGTGTGTTCTGGCAGGACCCAGGCCCCGGCAGTGGCAGGCACCCAAGTCTGCTCTGTACAGATGAAGATCCTTGGGGGCTTGGCTCCTCTGCCACACTGATAATGCTGTGCACATCAGTCAGGGCAGTGCGGGTGCTGATCCTGAAATCAGGCCCAGGCAAAAGGAAGAGGAAACAGAGTTTCACTAAAAACTCATTCTTTGGCACTTGATTCAAGTTAAGTTCTGAGTGAAACAAAATATGCTATAAAGATTTTAATAAAAATCCATTTACCCAAATAGAGTCCTCATTTTCCTTTTTTTTTTAACTGTCAAAGAATTTGACAAATTTGATCAGATCATATCACTGAGCCGAAAGTGTGAGTTCTGGGAATGAGCTATTTGCATCACTGTAGCTCCCCACTTACAGTTTTGGGCTTGCTACATGCCCCCCTCTCTGCCTACTCTGCTATTACAACCCATCTGATCTCACTTTGGGTGGAAAAACACTCTTCTGCAGGCACAGAAATCTTCACAGCAAAAAGGCAGAGTTCTGGTCCACAGCTCAAATGGGGCAGGCTGGATGTCCTGGTGGGTGTCTTGTCTTGCCCCTTCTGGTCCTTGCAGAGCCCCAGCTCAGCCCACACCTCTCGGTGCCAGAGCCCT
The DNA here is from genome assembly GCA_013396875.1 of Vireo altiloquus. NCBI lineage: Eukaryota > Metazoa > Chordata > Aves > Passeriformes > Vireonidae > Vireo > Vireo altiloquus. Next base: position 1,113,084 of record VZRF01005754.1, read on the forward strand.
GGCATGCCGAGCTCCACACAACGCAGTGCCAGCTGCAAGTTGTGTGCTTAAGTGTAAACACACATAAAGATATATTTTCTTGTAAAGGTGTGTGCACAAAATTTGGCTGAGCATCTGTTTGACCCAAGTTCTAATTAGACAGGAGGGCATAAGGAAGATCTTTCTCCTGGAGGCACACGGCAGTGAGTAAATACATGTTTCTCTCTCTCAAAAGGGAGGGTCATGTGCAAGGTCCAGCATGGCTGAGTCACCATGACTACATGACAGCCACAGGAACAGCAACAGTGGCCCTCTCCACTGCCCTGGCACAGAGAAGTGCTGCCAGCTTGCCATGGTTGTCTTCCATCAGAAGATGTCACGTGGAGCTCACATACACATGCTGCTCGCAGGCTCCAGTACCCACCTCTGCTGGAATGCAGCCACTCTTCAGAAGAAACCCCACTCAGCAGTGAGTAACAGCTGCTTTTGTGAAGACCAAAGTACTGCTCTCGTTTATTTATTTCCCCTGTGCACAACGAATGTTCTGATGACAGGAGCAGGACAACCAAGAAATGCCACCTTTCCTCAGGACAGAGCATCACTACAGCCCAGGTGTTTTCCCCTCCGAGCAGCAAATTCTGGCAACTTTTCTGAGAGATTTGAACACCCAAAGTGGTTGTGCACAAGCAACCTCCAACACTGGGGGGGCCCTATATGTTTTTTTCTAGGCAAAAATGAGGCTTTAAAAGGGAGCACAGCAGCAAAGCTCCCCAAACACAGGCTAAACATCTGTCACTGTGGCAGCTGCAGCCACGAGCCCATAGCTCGACATGGCAGTGCTGTGTGTCACCCACCAGTACCGTGGCATGAAAATGCCCACAGCTTTGTTGATCTGCCTGCCTGCTTTGGCTGTTAGTCCGTGAAGGAGAGAACAAACAGCCATGGTGGGACTCCAACAGTGTCAGTCTGGGAAGCCTGGACTGTTCTGAGGGATAGAACTGTGGGCGAGTTATTCAGGTCATGTTCTGCATGTGCTCACCTGTGTACCATCAGCTGTTCAGCAAAAGCCAGTTTCCAGAATAATTCTGATGTAAAACTAGTATTCTGAAGGAAAGCTTGTGGTTTCAGAGGTGGTGGTAGCACTTGGTTATCAGTTCATTCTTGCTTTGAGCTCTGCTGCCCAAAGAGCCAGTGTGCCAGAAGGTGAGTGCAGCTGCCCAGCCTGGGATGAAAAATGAAGGTGCGTCCTTTCAAAGCCCTCAGGATGCCCTGAGACATCCATCTCCTCTCACCAGGACTGCTGTGCTGCTGCACTGTGCTGTTATCAGATGTGAGATCTGAAAAGTCATCCAGGCAGGGGAGAAAAGCTGGTGGCTTCATCCTGAGTCACTTGTGGTGGGAAGAGGGAAGATGGTGATGGGGAAACAGTTCTTACAGCTGCTCTGAGGCAAGAAACAGCAGCGTGGAGGAGGAAGAGAATGCATAAAAGGAAATACCTTGGTGTCTTTTTGAAGCTTGTTTTCCCTTAAGGAACACAAACCAGAAGGTATTTCCACCAAGCAAGTCCCAAGTCCTGCAATACTGCACAGCCTGGAATTATCCCTGCTCTGCAGAGGGTTTACTTGTTCACCTCCTCAAAATGGCCAGAAAATAATTGTACAACCCATTAAAATACAGTCATTGAGTTATGGATTTCTATTTTTCCCTTTCATGACAGACAGGTAGTCTCTATCAGAATGGCTTTTATTTTAAAAGGGATCAGAAACACAAAGACAAAATAAACCTCTCCAGATGCAGCTCCATTTCCAAACATCATTAACCCAAAAACTTTTGAAACGCTCTATGAAATAGAATTGAAATAGATACTGCATTGTGGTAAACCTGAAATGTGTCATGACAATTTTGATTTTTTTTCTTTCATTTGTAGTTTGCAAAAAACGGTTTATAACATTGCAAATAATTTTTTTTTTTATAAAACCAGTTTCAATGTAAAAAATCAGAATATTCCCATCTACAAGTACAAATGCAGCTGTTTCAGCCTGCTTAGGCTTAGGGTCATGAAATATTTTCTTTTGATGAAACAGCATTTTTATGATAGAAATTTCCCAACTAGCTTCAAGTGTAAGTCAATACACTGCAGCAAAAAACTCCAAGCTTAGGATTCAAGTTCTCATAATCTGTCCTGGCCATTGGGAAATAAAGGTTTTGCTCATAGACTGAACTTTTTCGGTATGCACTCGCTGAAATCTAATAAAGAGGAGACCCTGGAAAGCAACCACAGATATTGGCATACAAGTGAAGTAGGCTGAACCTCAGCTTATTTACTTCAGAGTGTTTTCTTTACAGAGAGTTTTTAGCTGAGTGGAAACACACAACAATGGATTTGTCCAATTCCCTACTCCTTCCCTGAAAGCATCCTGGGAGCATGCTGGGCTTACCACATCCGATGGGAAGAGCTCTCTGACATGATTGTGGCTTCTATATTAGCAGCAAGTTTCTGACAGTCAGTGCAGCCTCATAATGATTACCTAATCTTTTTATGTCCAAAGACAAAACACTTCCATTGGCTTTCCAAGAGGAAAGACATCTTTCTCCAACACTGTGGAAAAGAGCAGGGAGAGTTTCAAAATCGCTAGCATCTGCTGCTAGGTCAGCTCAGGGACCTGCACAGGGCAGTGCTGTTCAGAACAGGAGAACTGGGCAGAAGGGCAGGTCTGTGCCTGAACATGGAGTGACTCCTGTTTCCTGGGAGCACCTGCTGCCCCTCTGCAGCTCAGAATTAACAAGCAGCATCTGAAGGGTTTGTACAGTGAAAACAGTACAATTACCATTGCAATTGCACAGCGTGAGTATTGTCATTACTTAAGTGTGTGCCTGTGTTGGCTGTGGGTACGTGCACAGGACAGTTTGTCAGGGGAGCTCACCAGGGCACAGTAACCTGCATCCCACTGGCACTCTAGTGGTTAATGCCTAAAACTTGCCTTGGCTGAGATCCTTCTGCTGTTTGATGGCTCAACTGAAGCTTGATGTTTATGGTGGAAATTGTCTTGATTTCTTTAGATGAGATGAGCATCCATGGAGTTTGAAAATGTGTTTTAATTAAGATTCTGCTAAATTCTACCAGACACCTACTTGGAAAACAAAGCAACTGAATAATTAACTCTGATGAGAGCAGATGCTGCTCTAATGACAACCTGTTACTGCTCAAGTGCATCATTAGTTGTTTTACTGTGTTCTTTTAATACATCCAGAGATCCTCAGCTAATGAATATATTGGTAGCAATGCATCTAAAATAATTCCTCAGCGTTGACTGTTGTTAAAAAATAAAAAAAAAATAGCCAATAACCAAAAATTCCAGCATACTGAGTTCAACTGAAATAGTGTTTCCGCTGGTCTGCGTTCTCTGTGCTTGAAAGCAAACACTTCTTTAGTTATCCTTGTGGGATTATTTTAGCCATACATCAAGTGAAGCTTACAAATTGATGAGAATCTAATGATGCATTTATTTACAGATGTGCAGTTCTGTTCCCTGTTATGTTGCCGAGGGGTGAGAAGAGGGAAGGCTTTTTCTCTCCCCCATGTAATGTGCGCAGTCGTGCATTTGACAAAGTGACTAGAAAAATACCACCACCAAGATTTTACCCTGTTATTTCTAGCCCTCAGAAAATAAATCTATATCATCCCCTAAAATATAGACAGAACTCTTAAAAAATAGAAGATAGACTATTTATACTTAAATAACTCACTTTAATGACACACTGCACTGTCTGTTTTCACAATATCTTGTGGTTTAATCTAAAAGCATGTATTAAAAACTGTGGGTTTCTATTTTGGACTATCAACATCAGGAAAGTTTGGTCTCATGGTAAAAGTAATGAGATGAAATGAAATAAAGTGAGCAAAAACATCAAATGGGAGAATCTAGCTCATATTTTTGTATTTCCTTCTCTCTTTTATTTATAATGTCAGAATTACCTCTTTTGCCGTGACAGATATATTGAGGAACGATTGAAGTACTCTTCAAGATGTTTTTTAGAGCCCATTGAGCTCGACACACACCAGTCTAGCAGAGACAATGGCACCATAAACTCTCTAACCCGTGGAAAGAAGGTGGGGATTGTTGGGAAATGTGTGCAGGGGCATCTGCATCAGCCCACAGGGAGCAGCACTGCTCACCTCCAGCCCGGCTGGATACCCACAGTGCAGCTTTTAAAGTCTCAAATTCTGTAAACCCAGCAAAAGTTCAACAAATACTGCCAAGCCCTTGCCTCACTCCCCTCAGTTCTCCTCCATGGGTGACGGGCCTCGCACAGCCCCAAGCCAAGATGCCACGGCCACTAGCAAAGCCCCCGTGAACCACACAAAGGCAGTGGCACTCTGAAGGGCTCGGAAAAAACAGCCCAACACACATCCTGGTCAGGTCAGCCAGGAGCAAGGTCAGTGCCAGGCTGGAGACTGAGTGCCACCAGCACCCAAACGATGGGCTCAGCAGGTCCTTCACCCCAGGGCTTCATCCCAGCTAAATCCCCCTCTGACCCTGCCCTGGCAGCGCCCCTGAAGTCCTGACTCCATGCCCCATGCCAGCAGCAAGATCTGCTCCTTGCACGCCCAAGGCAACTGAGAGCCCAAGGCTCCCTGCCTGCTGAGAACTGCTCCCCACACTGCCAGCAGGTCATGGCTGCTGTCCCCTCACACGGCATTTTCCAGCAAGACAAGCTCCTGGATTAGGAAGAAGGCCCACGCACAAGCGGGACCTGCAGGGTCTGGCTTGCTGCAGCTTGTGGCCATGTGCCCTCTCTGAGCCATTGTGTCACCATGCCACCACTAGGGACCAATGCAGCTATTGCCACTTTGCTAACACTTTTAAGCACATTTAAAAAAAAACAACAACATGAAATACCTTAGCAAACAAGGAACCAAACCAAACACAAGCATCTGAATAGACATACTTTTGAGAAAGCAAGTTAGTTAACTCATTTCATCCCAGCAGCTCACACTGCCTTTTAAACAATGTTTTACTGCAATCAAGCTGGTTGCATTCTTACTAGGGAGGGAGAGAAAAAACCCAACAAAACCAAATTAAAAGTTTGCTTTCTTCTGTGACAAGCACCTAACTGCAGGATGCAAAGCTTCACAGGTCACCTTTCCTACATAAAGGATAGAGAAGCCCTCTGAATTGATAGGGCTCACAGCTGACTGCTATGCCTTTTATGGAGACCTCTTTGGGTCTGATTAATTAGTAATTGGGGCAGGAGCTATGCACTTCAGTGACTCTTGGTGCCTTGATTGTAAATCGCAATCTGGTGCTAAATCTCAGCAGGTCACATTGCTGTTTTTGCTGTGCCCCAGTGACACAACTGATTAAATCTGTGTAAACAGTACCTTAACACAAACGTTTTGGCGGGGGCAGATGGCTGCCTTCAGTTTGGAGGAATTGAGCTATGTATTTCTGTGGATTCTGTCTGTTCTAAAGCATTTTCATCAATTGTCAGTTGTCCCAATACAGCAAACTAATGGTTTTAATGTGGCCTTTGAAGGATTGCCCACTGTGGGGGCTTTTAAACAGCGAGTCAGCACTCATTTCACACATGCAAGCCTCGGATGATAAACAAACACTATCCTGGGTAGCTTTACAAGTAAAGGAAGGGCAAGGACACTACCAGAACACATTTTTTTCTGCATGTTTTCCTGCCTCCTGCCAGGAGGCCCCGCAGGGCCTGATGTGCTGCTTCCTCAGCAGGCGCACACAGTGTGGGTTACCCTGTCTGTGTGCTTTTGACCATGAGACAGGAGAAATGTGGAGCTGTCTCCTTTACAGGCTACTGTATAGCAAGTGAAGGACCCACATGTCCCAGTCCACCTCTGGTCCTCCAGTCAGGGCCCTGGCTGACCCCACCTCTGTACCTGCCCAGGCCAGGCCCTTGGTCCCATCCTATTCTCTTTCCACAGGCTAGCAGGTCTAGTTTTCCATGGTGTTGCAGCCCCTGTATCATTTCCCCCTCATGAGATGCTCCTTATCTCTGTCCCTCTTGTTGGTGTGCTCCCCGCAGATCCTTCCTGCACCCCAGCCTGTGGCTGTGCTTCCCTGAACAGGTCCACATTGCACCGAACCTCATGAAGTTGAACCCTACTAATATTTTTGAAGCAAGGAAAGTGAAACAAGTTACTTTAAGACCATTGGAGAAATATTTGACATGTTGCTTGCCTCAGAAGTTTGGTCATTAAACACGTGACGTTTCCCCCTCCACTTAATGCGCAAAAGCATCTTAATAAACGTCAGATGCAAACCAATGAATCTGGCAAATCACTGCCTTTCCTCTGCTCCAGCTTCCTCTCCAAACAGCATAGCTCAGTGCAGGTGCTGAGTGCTTCTCAGACCACTACCTTTGCGTTATCCAAGAACAACTGCCTTTGATGAGACAAGAAATCATTTGCAATACACTGTAATGCTGAACAGCTGTTTTCATATGCTCCTTGGGAAGGAAGTGTGTTTATCTGCAGTGTTGATGAGCTGGAATGCTGTCCATGATCTTGCAGGGATGTTTCTCTGTGGTGTGGAGAAGAAGCCAGCCACTGTTGCCCATAACCTTCCTTGGAGTGGGAGGGGTGTGGTGTGTTTACATTCACTTTCAGGACACACGAATCCACAGCCTAGACTGAGGATTCACACTTGAATTACCTGCTGGCTATTGGAGTTCAACAGAATCTGACCTGCCTTTAAACAATGCTAACTTTAGGCTTTCAAATGCAGATGTTCAGATTAGTTCTGCAGAATCCAGCCCCAGGGCAGGCAGTTTGGTTCTGGAGTTAAAGGTGGACTTAAAGAGCTGGAGCACTGACCCACTTTCTTGGATGACATTCATGGAAGAAAAGGAAGGAGCTGTGGAGCCAGTGGGGCAGCACCCTCTGAGGTTCACAGAGATCTTTACCACAGCAAGTGGCTTTTCTGAGTAGTGTTCAGCTGGTGTCTAGCCTATGTCCCCACCATGGCCTCAGCTCATCAGGTTTTGCTAAAAGCAAGAGAAACCGAGTTCAAAGTGAGAAGGAAGTGTTGCAATCCCCAGACCTGGAAAATGGAAACTAGACAGGAGAAAGCTTCAAAAATCCCAATTCAAATTTGGCATCAGAGTTGGGCAGACCTATCCAAAACTTATTGCATTATAGAACTCTGGGATCTGGAACAGAGATTAAAAAATCCTGGAAGATCAGAGGAATGTCTTTGGGTGGATTTCCAGCAGTTCATGACTTTTTTTCCCACCATGATGTTGCTGCAGGAATGCTTTCCCTTGTGCTAATTTGTTACTTCCTCTCCTGATGCCAGAAAACAGCAGTGAAGCACACAGCAGTGGAGTTAAAACTACTGAACTTTTAGACGCCTCACATAAATAAATTCTGGTTGGGTAAAAACCTACTCTGTTCTTATCTTGCCTGAAGTTGTTTGCTTTGTCTAAAGCTTCAGCACAGTCCTGCTGTCTGCGGAGCCAGAGAGTTGGTGACAAACTGGAGCACCAGATGAACCTGTGCATCACCTGCTGGGCTTGTCATGATGAGAGATGGGCTCACACCAGCCAGTTCAAGTGGGGAACCACACACAGTTCCAGTGGGGTTGTTTGGAGCCAGCATTCAGGGTAGGTCACAAGGGAAGTATATGTGATTTGCAGAGTTCAGCCCTGGATTTCGGCACAATAGACTGAAGGAGGCTTCAGATCCAACTCTGCTGTTAGGACTAAGGCTGCTCCTCCCCAGATCACTGCCTCGCTGGTGTGCAGTCTCTTACTGTCCTGTGTCACACAGGCCACCAAGTGAGCCTCAGTCCTTGAGACCAAGATGTTGTGACAGGGGTCTGGCCCAGTGATCCAGCCTTTCTTCTTCCAAAGAGTATAGTACATATATATACGCGATTTAGATGTTAAGAACATTACTTCAGTGCTTATGGAGACCAAGGAGGAATGCCCTGATGCCCTTAAGTAGGGGTCGGGCTGAGGATTTCTTACTGAGATGCATCAGGCAAAGTGCAGGAAATAGAAAAGCACCTGCCAGAAGGCAAACAGCAGGTCACAGACTGGGTAGCAATATCATTCTATCTCCTGCATGCTACAAGCCAGTGCTTGTAGCGTCTCCAGCCTTTCAGTCAGTTCCTCAGTACGGATTCCTCTTCTCTTTCTCACATTTTTTCAGTGAAGAGAGAAAGATCCCCAGCTGCTTTCACACGTAGCACTTTTTATCTGACTAAAATTGAGGCCTTGTTGAAGACATCAGGATTTTGCTACCAACTTCAGTACTCACGTCTGGAAGTACTGGAGCATATGTTACACTAACTGCATGGCAACTATTCACTGTGCATCTCTTAATTGCATACATACAGACAAGATGTTCTGCTGCACACGGTCAGTTCCAAATGAGCACGAATCCCAGTGATGAAACTAGATTTTCTCCAGAGCAACTGTAAGTGCTGCTCCTTATCGAGGACTTTATTCTTGCCAAATTTCAAGATTTTAGCTCTATCCATTGCTGCAGGAGCCCTGTCTGAATAATCACGGTTGATTGTTCCTGGAGTTGTGTGAACATTCACAACAGCATTTGTCATCTTCTTGTTAGTGTTTTTCTAAGAAAATAATTTTGCTGTCACCAAAACCCTTTCTTGAATGAAAAGCTAGTAGCTAAAGTAGCAGTCGAATAAGAATGGGTTTTTGTCATCGATTTGCCAAACTCAGCACTGCTTCAGAGCTTAACATCCAAAGGATCAACGTGCATCAAGGGCTCTGAAATGTCTGAATTCTTTCTCAGCCAATGGCAACTATCAGTATTCCATTACTATGATTAACCATGAGGTTCCTTGATTTTTACACTGTTCTGTTCAAGTTGAGTCCTGTGAAAGACTTTTCATATACTGATACCTATTACCCAACTTCTCTTAGCTTTAGGTATGCGACCATATCTTTTCTTAACCCTCTTTTTCCTTATTACCATACCAAGACAAAGCTGACTCATTCAAATCCAAGTATGCATTTTACAGTCAAGAGCTAACGTTCTCTATATGCAGCATAAATTGAGCTGTTGACATAAGTTTAACTATGTTTTATGTTTTTTCTGAGTAGAGAAAAAGACAGAGAGCTATACTTAAGTCACAGAAGAACAGGACAAATATTCAAATTCAGTATGCAATTTTCCAAGGGTGACCTGCTGGACAGTTTAGCAGCTGCAGACTGAGGGAATGTGTCCCCATGTTCTGAGGAGCAGATTATTTCAGATGAGCTAAGCTCTTCTAATTCAGATCACTTCTCTAGACATTAGTCCTTGTAAATTGTCTTTAAGAATATTTATTGCCTAATTCATACAATATTTCCCTTTTTTGCTTCCATTTCATCTATAGTGGCTGAGTCCTGAAACACCAGTCTTGCATGTGATACTTAGTACATCAGTGCAAACCATGTGCTTCATTCTTTAGAGATTTAAACCAAGTGATTTTTCTGGGCCTGTGGCATGTTCTGTGGAATTTGATTCTTGACAAGACAGAGGAAGCATTTTGACTGCAGAACTGCTGGTGGGCCTCTTCTGTGAGTTAAAACTTACATTAGCAGACACAAAGATGTGCTGCCAGTTTGTTCCTGGATCACACCTGGCTCGGAGAATTCAGCTGTATGTTTATTCACTTGGAGCAGAGAGTCAGTAGGAGGTACTGAGCAGAGCATGTATTTTTCTTCTTTGGGAAAAGAACTTTTACAATCACATTATATCAGGTCATCCCGGATTAATAACTCAAGCAAATAGCTTTATATATTTTATACCATGCAGTTAAAAGCACAAGCTGTTTAATCCCACTGCTGGAGCAATAAATGGCTACCTGCATTGGTGCCCATTTGCTGATATTCTTTCAGATCAAACTGTAAATTAATTTCTCTAGTCAGGAATGCTGAAGAAGAGTTAGATGTCAAGATTTAAATTAAGTGTTAATAAGAATAGAGAAGATGACACTGGAATTTATGCAGGGTAGTCTTTTTAATATTCTGGATATTCTTTTTTATATTCAGTGGATCTGCAGAGAAAGAATTGGATTGCAGATGTAGATCTCTGCTCACAATAATCACATTACAGGATCATGGCCATCATCTGGAGCTTCTAAAAACAGCAGTCCCTCATCTGTTTGCCTAGCTGATGGATAACACATATTTACATAGGCTCTCATCTTAGGAAGTTTCATCATCTCTTGCGTAGGAGAATGCTGAAATGATGTTTGCACCATAAATGTTCCAGATTCCACACATGCTTTCAGTCACCCAGCATGGTCTTTCAGGCAAAAATATGTGAATACCACTGTCCTGTAGGGTAAAAGTAAAAGCAGTACATATCTCATCGGATTTTTCCAGCAAATTCTGGAATCTGAAAAGTCCTGGCCTTCAAATGTTGGTGTAGGATTATTCATGTGCTCCAAGGGAAATATCTGCTTTAGCATTTTCCTTAGTAGGTCTGATTCACCAGGATTCCTAAAAATAGGATTAAGGGTGTGAAACGCAGAAGGTAATAGGAGCACTTGCCCACTTCAATTTCTTGAGTCAGAGTTTAACCCCAGAATCAGAGTTTATGCACTAATCAACAACTCAAAACCTACAATCTGTAATTTGGGATGTGTGTATTTTGTTAGGCTGAGTTAAACTGGAACTATGTACTTGGAGGCAGTCACAACAAAAAGAGCAAATGCAGCCCCACTCAGAGGTGTTTCCCAGCCTGCTTTTGTGCTCCTCTTGTCTCATGAACTGGCAACACCAACCAAAACCAGCATGGGGTTAGAAGTTTTCCAGCCCCAGGAACCCATGCTTTGCCCTTCCCTCACTTTTTCCTAGAAATTAACCATCACCAGACCAACGCAATACATTTTCAAGCCCCTAACCTTTATTTATGATGTATTTTGGTTTAATTCATTGTGAGTTAGATATACAGATGACAATTTCTCATATCATCATATTGTGGGGTTAATACAAATTACTATATTAATGCTTTTTTACTCTTGTATTACATGTTATTTTGCAATCATATGATTAAGCAAATTAAGAAAATTAATATCCTGTGGACAAGATCTGCTTAGGTGACAATAACTTAAATAACCTGTCAGTCAAGAAAGATGGCTGGAGTTAAGTTTGGAGTTCTCTGGGTGCACACACACATCACTGTGGGAAGTTTGCATTTATATAGAACCCTTTGGTGATATACAAAGAGTATTGTGATTTTTGAAATCTCTCTGCCTGAACTGAAGCCTCCAAATCATACTCAAGGTTCATGAAAATATGGACCATCTCATTTTTAACGGGTTCTCAGTATCTCAGAAAGAAGAATAATGGGAAGTCAGTCCGTATGAAAGCTCTGGGAATGCTGACTTCAAAGCACAAAGCTTAAGGGGCTGGGGAGCCAAGAGAGTAAAAGCCTGCTGCAAAACCAACAACATGAAATAGACTTGGTAAAACCATAAGAAACCACTTTGTCCTCCTAAACCTCCTAAATTTATTGACTTCAACAAATCAATAAATTCCAGTGTGTTCATTTTAGGCAGACAAAAATAGCAGGAAGCACATTGCTGGCAAGACACTGACAGTAGGTGTTATGAGAAATTTTCAGGTGGGCTCCACAAGAAACTGTTCAACCTTTAACATTTTATGAAATAGGCAAGTTACCTAATCGTACTTCAAATCCTTTAACTGAGGTACAATGGAATTGATATATAAAGAGAAACCCCAGAAGGCTGACAGAGAAGATTATTATTGTGGGTTTTGTACCACTCTGACAACTTGGCTGCCCAAGGACATGAACTTTGTCAATACAGAAAAGTGTGAAATGACAAATTAACACTTAGAGAGGGTAATTTCTGTAATCTTATCCAGTTTCACTCATGCACTCAAATCTCCTGCAATTTCAGCTCCAGCCCTTGAAAGTGGTGTGGACAAAGCCTGGGCTTGCAACAAAGACGAGGTTGGACACTAGAAGAGGATAAGCACAGCTTGTACAAGGAAAACTTTCTGAATGAAGTCATTCACTTCTGGTTTGTGAATAAATAACTCTTATAGTCCCTGGTCCCCATAAGATTTCTTCAGACACACTTTATTTTATTGCACTTTGAAATCTAAAGGACTCCTCAGGAATGAAAGGTTAAATATGCACCTAAGTGTTCACAAAGCTGGAGCCTTATTTGACTAATTTCTCCTAGGCTGATAATCAAATACTAAATAGCCCTGGCTCTTGGAGCAAACATTTCTCCCTAAGGACAAACCTCTTTACTGAGCAATAGATCAGAAGTGAACTGGCACTCTGGAGTTCAAGACAGACCCACTGTAATTAATTCAGTTAGAGCACAGCAATTTGGAGGTAGCAGAAGGATGGCAAATCCCACCCTGTTTCCTAATCTTCCCCAAAGGAACGTATTTATTACAAACTCTTAAAATCACCTTTTGATAATGTTGAACAGTCTGTGAGGGGCCCATTATGGCATACAAGGCAGACTCATTTTAATCCTTAATACCACTTGAAGATTATCCATTTTAAATGGCCTTGCAGAGCTTATCATAATTTTGTAAACTATTAAAAAGTATTAAAAGGCACTACTGCATCTATCTGATGAGAAGCATGGGCTCCTCCAGCCTGCCTGACAGAACACACTGTTTCTCTTTGACTGCCTGATGGTGAATCCAGCTGTGGCCATCCAGATTCTCACTGGGACACAAACTTCCCCATTTCACCAAGAGTGAATTTTGTACTATAGGTATCTGGGTTAGTCTGCTCCTCAGGATGAATGCAGCAATCTCATTTTCTACGGGAAGCACCGTCAACCAAAACTAAGACAGCTAACTCACAACTGCCCATTCTTTTCAGGATACACAGTAACTGGCATTTAAGGTATATTGGCTTTCAAGGGTGTGGCTGAAACAGAGGTGTCTTTAATTTGGTGCTTTATAAAAGCTCTCCAATCTAAATTGCTAGAAGGAGAGAAAACAAAGCCATTCAGCGGCTCTAGGACCAGGCAGTAGCTAAAACTGGGTAGAGCTTTTCACACCCACTGGTGAAGGCAATGGGAGAATAATTGTATTTTCCACAGGGACTCAAGAGCGCAGTTTACAGGTGTCCCCACTCAAGAGCAGGTGAATGAACCTCTGTTCCTGAAAACCCATGAGATGCACCACAGCAGTTGCAGTTACTGCCTGCAGGTCCATGGCAGTGTCTCTTGGTGCATTTCTTCAGGTGCAGCAGCTGCACACAGTTCCTAAACACAGGTTGCTGCATCAGTAACCCATTCAGATGGGAAAAGGAGAGAAGGAAATTAGAATGAAGTGCAGCCCTTCCAAGAGTGCAGCGAAAAGAAAACTGGGTGTGCCAGATTGCCTGAGACCCCTTGGAATGAGGAGAGCCCCAGTTGGCTAATTTCCCCTAACTGCTGTCTGAGGAGCATGGGGGACAACAGAGGGAGAGGAAAGAGATGGGCAGGTTGTTCAGCTTGTCTGACTTGCTGCTGTGACACTGAACTTACTGAAGAGAAGTCACCATGGATGGGACCTGCTGACTTGTAAACCTGCAAGTGGGTGATCTGTCGCCTCCTCATTCCCTTGTCTGTCTTTGCTGAGTGGTTATCACATTTGCAGAGCTAAATGCTAAAGGAAAAGAAATGTGAGCTGAAGAGAAAAGAGCATCACTGCATGTTCACCTTTCAAAGTGAAGAACCCCAGGAGAGCAGGCGTAACAACCCAAAAAGTATACAAAGCATGGAACAAGTGGGATGGCTTGAAAAAAATGAGGCATTAATTATCCTGGTTTGAGCCAGATAAGCAGGGCTTCTCACACAGCAGCACCCACACCACATCTAAAGCCTGACCTGCAACACCAACCCGGGCTTGAGAGCAGAGAGGCGTTCAGGCTGAAATCGAGCAGATTAGAAGTGAGGGGATGCTGCCAAACTCATTTTCACTGGGGATCTGAACCACAATTCAGTCCAGGTGACATTTTACATATTTTCACCATTGTTTTTGTTTAATTTGTGAAAGTAATTACACAGCCAATTGAACAGTGTAAAGCAACTGCTGCAATAGTCAATATTTCAGTGAGGTACAGTGCAGCTCAGCTTTCCCAGTTAGGATATCCAGGCACAGCCCTACAGTATCTGTGCCATTCATCACTGACACTGCCATCTGGCTTACCTGAATCCTCCCCAACTACAGCTTGTGCTGAACAAACCTGACTTTTCTTTGGGCTCCTTTTGAAGAAAACAAGGCAATGAAACACACTGCACTGCTGGTGATATGGACAATGTTAGCTGGCATTCTCAGCACTTACCTGAAGCATGACAGGGGACAGCTAAGTGACAGACGAGGCCAAATGCACTGGGCCTCTGGGTGGTCACTTTGATGCAGATAATTGATGACTAACCCTGTTGAATTACACAGAGTAAACATGTAATATTAGACTCTTACAGGAGTGCTTTGCCCTCGTGACACTTCAACTGAACTACGCTGGCTTTTATGGCTGTGGCTGAAATCAAACCTGTTTCTCTTCGGTGTGGTGTGGTGCAGGAACCACTCCTACCACACAAACTGGGGCCGAGCCAGCAGGGCACAGTTTGCTGCCAGGACTGTGTTGGGACAAATTGGTGATGCAGGTGAGTTGCTGAGGTGGTGTATCAGTGTCAGAAGAGTAGGAGATAACTGTGCACACAGGTACACGGGGAGCTGGCGGCAGTGCCGCTGTGTTACCTATGATAAATAGCCTGTGTCATCACAGTAGCTGGTCTCCAGATTGAAGCAGACTTTTGCGAATCAGCAGGGTCAGCATTTGAAAAGCATGTGAATATTGTGCACTTGTAAATATTTGAGCACATCTGTTTAGCTCCCTCTCAAAAACCACTGGGAAAAACTGCTTCACATTGTGCCATGCAATGCTGTTACCCTGCTCTAATTGTCAAATCTGTTGAGTGTTTTTCTCATGCACACAAAAATTAAAAATTACTGTCCTCATTCATGATTAATTCAGCTGCAGTGCTGCACTGTGTCACACTGCATTTTTTAAAGTATTAAATTCCACCTCATAATCAGAAGAGTTTTAATTAACTTTTTGCTAGTTCATCTTTTTTTCCCCCTCTTTCACATAGCCCCAGACAATCTCCAGAGCTGCCTTCCCTGCAAACATCTCGGATGCCACCAAGAGAGCGACGGAGGGCCAAGCTGGCACTGTGAAAATTGTCTGCACCAACCCAAAACTATTTGCCTCTTCCATTCCTCCCTGCTTACAGACCTAAGGCCTGCTGGCTGGCTGTGCACAGCTCGCTTGGCCAGGCCATGACAGAGATCCAACCCATGGCATTTCTTAGCTTCCTTGAAAGAGCATCTGGCTATTACTTCCCTTCTAATCTAAATCTTCCCTTCTAAATAATCTTCCCTTCTAAGCCTAAATCTCCAAGCAGATATAGGACTGGTCTTTTACATTACATCTCTAGAGTTGTGAAAGAGAGGACCCCAGAGGAGATATATTCCTGCCTGTCTGTCATTTTTCTATAAAAGCATCTGCTGTTTCCTCTGTACCTGGTACACCCCAGGATTGCCCCAAAAGGCTCACACACCTCTTATATGTTTGCAGAGGGACTTTCCAGGCAGGGGCATGTTCACAGGTAGGAAGAGCCACGTTCTCTCTCGTCCCCAAGCTGGCCTGGATGAGAAAAAAGGAAACAGGTTATTAAACCTCACTAATTTCCGAACAGAGCAAAAGGAAAAGAAGACAGCATGGAAAGAGCACCCACAGGAGATTCAGCTCCCTCCCACAGGGTTCATGGACCTCTCTGGATCAGTAAGGTTTTTTAGATTTGACTGAGAGTGATTAAAGAGACAACAGCCAAGTGGGCTTGAACAGGTTTGGACCTTGATACAGGACTTTTCATCATGAGCAGAAAGAACAGAGAAAAGCAGCAGGAGCTCCTCTCTCTGCCCCTACGGGACCCTGATGGAAAACTGCCTCAGCAACACGACACTGCCTCTAGATGATTTTTCCTTGCAGGACCAGCACTTACTCAGTGGATCTCCTCAGGTTTTTCTGACCTTGGCAATATTACAAGGGACGCATTTCACATGGCTGAATTGTTCCTGAACAATTTCTCCAACGTATTAGGCACAAACATGCTATCTGTCAGCACCAGGCATGTCTAATCTCTCCACCTGCTTTCTCCCCCAGCAGTTACATTTGGTATCTGTTGCATAGAAAATCCAACTTTTTTTTTTGTATAGAAGCAAATTCCCACTGCAGGATGAGGGAGCAATCACTCTTTGGAGGAATAGGGGCCAGCTGGGTTAAAGTGACTTTGCTTTCCCAAGAAAACTTCTTTCTGTATTAACTAGAACCATTATTCCCTTGAAGGGACATCAGATGACCTCTTTTGGGCCCAAGGGTACCCAGAGCACACCCCTTCTGTCACCCCATTTGTAGGTGGTACCTCTCCTAAGGGCTTGTCTATGTGGTAAACCTGCAGCTGTGGTCCCAAGCCTCAGACACACCTGTAAGGCCAAGTGCCTCTTCTTTTACAGGGGTAAGGTCTCACCTTACAAGCAGGTGGAGCGAGCAGGCACCTCCTGGCTGACAGGACTGCTCAGGAGCATGAGCACTCCTCCCAGGACATGTGCAGGTGGCGGTGCTAAAGGGGAGTGCTCAGGGCAGGGCAGGAGTGCCCTCTGGACTTCTCCCGGGCTGGCTGAGCAGAGGGAGGTTTCCATGGAGCACACAGTGTGTAGGACTGCTCTGCCTCTCCTCCCTGCCCACACCGAGGCCTCACTACCCTCAGTAATCAACACTGACAGGTTTCAGGGCAAAACTGGCACCACTGAGGACTTGAATCCCTCCTGAGGGTTGAAAAGGGAGCTCTGAGAGGGTCCTTCCACCTGTGTTGGGATGGCCACACCACCAAATGCTATGCAACAACACTTGTCACAGTGTGGAGGAACTGAGAGACAGAGGACATGTAGTTTGGCAGAGCTAATTCTGCTTAATAAGGCATGGGACATTCTGGACAAGAAACAAGCAACAGGAAAATGGAAAGCAAACAAAAGACTCAAACAGACATTTCATTGTGGGAATATCTAACAGTGGTTTATTTATATACAGAGAGAGGGCAGTAGCCATTCACCAGCTCTGATCCAAAGGGACATAGAATATTCCTCAAGAGTAGAGGTGACATTGATTTGCTGCTCACACTGACATCTTACAGTGTCCATAGCTTTTTTGCTTTTTTGTTTTTGTTTTTGTTTCTTCAAGGATCACATTGCTGTGGAAGTTCTCTGAGCCTCTGTAACGCGTTGGAAATCCTGTCAGTACTTGAGAGGATAAAATGTGGTCATGTTTGATATACAAGGCCAGAAGAAACATCTTCTAAAACATTTGCCTTTCAGTAAGAAAACAAGCAAAGGCATTCCTGGCCTGGGGCATTTTTGGTGGGATTTCCTTAAAGATTTTTCCCTAGCCCCTCCTGTCTGCTTCCCCCAGCTCTTAACACGCTTGTGCATCACACAGGTGGCAAACAATCGTTCCCGTGCCAGAGCAACATGAACCTCATCTAGACAGGAACAGCTCCGAAGATGACAGCTTCTTGCAAGCTGCTCTTTGCCTGGCATAGAATCGTAGAATTGTTAAGGTTGGAAAAGACCTCCAAGATCCATCTTTGATACAGGAGCAGAGTATCAGAGTCCAATCTTTGATGAAACACCACCATGCCAGCTCCACCATGGCACTAAGTGCCCTGGAGTGAAACTGTACTCACCAAGACACTTTCATGCCATTATTTTCCATTTGTTGTCACAACAGTTGTGTGCACACAACAGCTTTACCCCAGCTCTGCACTGATCAAACTTTACCAGCCATTTGAGAAATAAACTCATGTAATGACTGGGCTGTTAGAGCAAGTCTTACACTAACAGTTCTGTCTACTCTGGGGTTTAAGCAGTACAGAGTTCCAAGGGCTAAGACTGTTTATCTGCAGATAAATATATGAAGGGCCACCACTATGGGGTATGGCTGATACTTACAGATGAGCACTGCAAGACTGAGTAAGGGATTTGGACATTTTACCACTAAAATTAATCACAGACACATCTTTCAGTCCCCTAGGCTAATTTACAAGTACACCTGTGGGTCTCAAGTGTACACTGCATGTGTGTAATTGTCAATTCTAGTTTATTTGGAATTGATTCAAGGTAAAATAAACCAGACAGAAATGCAGGCACTTGGGTATATTCTGAATTTGGCAGAATGAAGAACAATACCTACCTATCTGCCTGGAACCATTTGAAAATGCTCATCAATCCTGCATGTTCACTTCCAGGTTATTCTCAAACAGAAAATTGTGTTAGCCTTTTTTGCCTGGAACTTAGAAGAAACATGTAAAGGCAGGGCCAAATACAGAGTTTTAAAGGGACACCTGTCTCCAGTGTAATTCTTATTAATTCATCCTCAGCCATCCCTCTTCTGCTAGAGGCTGTCCTGCCTTCAGCCCAGCAACCTCGTCTCATGCCATACACAGCTTTTCTGCCTTCCCACAGCCAAATGCTCATTAGCACTGCCCCAGGGGCACAACAGAACTGTTACCAGCCTCTCTGCTGGTGATTCTCGGCTCTACCATAAGCATCAAAGGGGTTCTGTCTCTGAGCTTCAGACAGTAGCTTTAAAAGTGGCTACTTTTGTATTTGTTTTGTATTTATATTTGTTTTGTTTATTCAGTAGAATCTCCAGGTATCACAAAGTTCTGTGTTTCCCCTGCTTCAGGATACAGAGATGCTTTAGCTGCTATTTGACCTCTTATGCATCTCTTTCCATACAAGTGCTTTTTCTTAAGCAACCAGGACTGTTAAATATACAGAATCAGTGAGAAGAACATATTCATGCATGAAGCTCCATTGCACTTTAACAAATACCCTCAAAGACAGGAAGAGGACATAGGAGGAGACTGTACTCTGGATAAGCTTATGAATGATGGCCAACCCCACAATATCAAAAGGCTCTTCATGAGTTTCCTGATTATTCAGTATGATGGGCTATAATGGATATGCAGAGGGGAGAAATCTCCAGAGAAAAATAAATTTGGTAGATCCTTTGGCTATGTAAAAGGATGAAATGGAATTCCCCAGAAGTAGCTAGATAACCAAAGTTAAATCATAGTCCCTTAGAATATTTTTCTGCTGATTTTCGGTCACAGAATGCCATCATTAAGATCTGAAAGTTAATAAAAATCTGTTTTCTCTGGATCTGGAAAAGGAATTTTGAAATGTTTTTTATCTTTATTATAGTTTTTCCTTCCCTTGTCCTGTCTCTGCACGTTTCTGTGGTGGGGTATGGGATAAAGGGTAACGAAGGAGAGGGTGGAGATGAAAAGGAGGAAGGACATTCAAAAGAAAGTGTGTAAAAACAAATAAAAAGAAAAGAACAGAACAACAAAAACTGACATCTTTCAACTGCAATTATTTTCCCTAAATTTCAGTGAAACCATTCAGGAAAACAAAATATTACTCATTTTCTCTCCAGAGGTTTTTGAAATGGTTTCAACATTCTTCCCCAGCCTGGTTTTCTCCCGTCTCCAAGCCATTGTGATGAGTGGTGCTGAAGGAGCTGCTCTACCCGAGCAAGAGCTGGGGATCAGGCCATCATGCTGTCAGAGGACACAGTGCCCAGATTAAGAAATCACCAAGGCTAATCTGAATCCAGCAGGTCTTAGCAGGAATGCACTGGCCACCCTGTCACCTCATCTTTCTGCATCTCAGAATTGTTTTTTCTAGTATGGGATGTGTGACATCATTTAGACAGCTGGTAATGCAAACATCTGACAGACTGAATGTTCAGAAAGAAAAATCCTGAGGAAATGCTTTGTCCAGGTCAGCCCACTGTAATGCATTTGCAGTACAAGCTTCCCTGTACACCTTGGCTGGTAGAGATCAGTACACTAGTTTAGTACAGGGGATGGATTCAGGGAGTTGTAGGACCTCCCCAATACTTTACCTGTGTCCAGGGCTTGGGCAGGTTCCCTTGCTGTTGGCCAGTGGGCACACACCAGCAAAGAGGGTGCTGGACTTCTAAAACCAGAGGGAAGTGCTGGCTGATGGAGCCCTGCAAGCACTGATCTGAACAGCTTGTGAACCATTACTATCTAGAAGTGTCAAGAAAGATTAGAACAAACATGAAGCAAAGATGAAATAAACAGCTATTGTATGGGCAGAAATGGATTTTCAGTTTCCACAGTAAATAAAATAATGTGCTGTCTTAGTCAGTGCCCCTGTGATGATACAGTTTGCAGGATTTTTACTGGCAAGCTGCCATACTTACTTTCATTTATCTGCCTCAAAGCACCATTTCAAAAAGTGCAAAAGCATGTTGTTGATAGAGTAGATTGTTTATAGCTGAATTGAGTATTTCAGAACAACATGCATTGTAATAAAGTGGGGGAGGGAGCAAGAAAGCCAGCACAGCTGCAGCTTCTTGAATCCTTTGTCAAAAATCAATGCCAGAAAGCTGAGATGTATTTGTTCTGTCTCAGGAAAGGCAATGCACAGCTCCCCTCACAGCTCCACTCCAAGGCAAGTGCTAACAAAGGCCCATGGCACCACCAAGGCTCTCCTAGCACCTTGCACCAACAGTGCTGGCACCCCTGGATGGCTGAGAGAGGGACAGTGCTGCTTTCCCACCTCCTTGGTGACCAGTGGAGCCTGAGGATCCACCACCCCTGAGCACCACCACAGCTCTGCTGCTGCACGTAGACAATGGGGAGCACATGGCACAGTAACTCCTACAGCAACCTAAAAATCATGTAGGTGGGGGGAGGGGGGGGAAGTGTATTAAAAATAGTAATGTAAATAAAATCAAGATTTTCAAGAGCAGAGTGCAGTCCTCACCCAGTGGTGAGCAACTTGCTGCTGCTGGAGCAAGGTGGAGAGCCGTGGCAGCCCACTGCATGTAGGAAGTTATGTCTGAAGAGAAAAGTGGCTTGTCCCAGTTCACCAGTCTCCCTCACGCTGACAGTGTCTTCAAAAGGACAGTAAGTCACACAGACTGGTGTGTGGAGCACGAAAAGCACGCGCCTCTGGAGGTTTCCACTGCTAACAAGGGCTGGTTTCCTCAGCACAAACAATAAAAGGCTGATGAGTGAGGACTTCAGGTCTCCTGAGACCATTGCATCTAAACAAACAACAGGCTGAAAAATAAAACTAAAATTAAGGTGAAAAGAGAAGAAGACTTTATGGAAAGATAACTGCAGCTGTTACCCAGAGTTAGAAGAAATGGGAAAAATGTGAGGATCTCTTTCTCCAGCCCTGAGGGCCCCAGAAGAAAACATCTCCCATTCCCACCACACTGGGGCACAGCAGCATGGCCATTGATCCTGCAGCTTACCACAGATAAGTGGCAGGGAATTGCCTCCAGTCTGGCAGCCAGAGGGTACTGGACTACAGGTGCTGGGAGATGCATAGCCTTTGTTTCCTTCCTCACTCCCAGCTTCCCATATCCCACAGCTCCATGCCAGACAGTGCTGTGTGGAGTGGCTCTGCTGCTTGCTCCTGGTACCCTGGGGCCCAGGCTGGCCTGGGAAAATGCTGTGCTGGGGCATCTCCACTGTGTGGGTGGCTCTCACTTTGCCAGGCCCCCCTTGGCTGGCCTAGCTGACGCCAAAAGCCCTTGGCATGTTCCTTATAAGCACAGCGCTCTCAGGTACCAGAGGCTTTTAGGAGATATTGGGGTCCTTCAGCTCTCTTTGTCAGCAGGAGCTCCTGGAGGCACTCAGCACCCCAAAGGAATGCTCAGTCCTTCATTGAATCAAGCCCTATTAGCATATTTCCAGGCATTTACAGATGCCATATTTTCTACATTAATATTTAACCCACCAAGTCTTTCAAAGCCCATCTTTCCAAACCTCAAGTTCCCAGATGCTTTTTAATGCCCTTCTCAATAGTGCAATAAAAGTCTGATATTTTATTACTCCTATGAATTATTATCCTAATTTGTAATTTGCCAGACTTTTTTAAACTTCAAAATCTGTATTGTATTTTCCCACACACACACACTCAAAAGTGCTGTGTGCGACATATTTTTGACTAACAAGCTGAAGCCTAATATCTAAATAGACACAACGATTTTTTCAGAAGGGGCACATGATCTCTGTCACAGTCAGCTAGGTTGTTTTGTGACACCCCAAATCATATTTAAAGGTTTTCCTAAAACAGAAAGGATAACCTAGAACTGTGCATGAAAAATTGGAAGCAGAATGAAACAGTTATGCATTCGTCTGAACTTTGATGTAATGTAAACTTCCAGGACAGTTTATAGGCACCATTTTTATTTTATTTTTTTTAAGAAGTACGCACTTGGTTATCTGGAATGCAGATGCTGGGGCAAATTCAGAAGCCCTGGAATGATTGCAAGCTGTGCACCCTATGCAGTAGACGCCAAAGATAATGGAGCAAAAGACACTCAAGATCTCATGCAGCATCTGCTGGAGTCAACAAGGGCCGTTTTACTGACTGAACTGAGCTGCAGATGAAGCCTCCAAGGAGCACCTTCTTGTCAATAAAATTGAGACCTGACTGAATCTGGAGCACCATAAATGAAGTAGGTCAAATCAAAGAAAACAGCGACACTGAAAGGGTGAACACAAAGCAAAGCTTAGCACACTAAGAATTTCTAAACAGGGAAAGACTTCTACTGACATGAGGCTGACTGTGTCCTGCTTCTTTTGATGCAGGTTGCCCAGAAAAGCAGGGCCCTGTTTGTATTAAGAATGATCTGTCAACATGAGGATGGAAACCTCCACTGGTCACCCAGTGAAAAGCTAATGTTTAATACTTATAACTCACAAAAGTACCTTCCGTTGGAATTTCAGTGGTAAGTTCTGGAAAAGTAAAAGTGAAGTTAATTGAAACTATTTTCTTTCTTCCTCCAACAAACCTATTAAAAACGAAGGCAAAAAACTTCAGTGGAGTCCATCTGTGATGGCTCAGAGCTGGCCACAACTTTGTACAGAGTGCTGCATCAGCAACTTGACTGTCAGGAAGTGAAAAAGATTTATTTTCCTGGGTGGGAACATGGCATCATGCTTCCCATAGGTGTAGGCTGTTTCATCCTGGAATGAACAGTTTGATTTTGGAGAACTTGCAATATTTGAAGACTATCTAAACACTCAGATCCTGGAGCTTATAAAGTAGTCTGTTGTTGGACAAATCTGAGCCAGAGATGTGAGAGTGCCTTGTCTGGGGAACCTGGACTGGGGACTGTCTGAAAAAGTGCCACACTTTCAGTATTGTTTTCTAAGGATCCTTCTTCACTTTTTTCATCTATTTTTAGGTAGACAAGAACTTTGAATACTAAACTTCCCTCAGAGAGGACTGATTCCTAGTGATGTAAATGGAATTCCACAGAGCATCTGTGCAGGTAGATGAGAAGATTCTTCAAAGGAACAGAGGTCCTGTTCCACTAATACTGCTCACTCTGCTTTCAGCCCTTTCAACAACTCCCTGTGCACTTGAATTTCACAGTAGAAATAAAACAAGTTCTTCATAAAATGCAAGAAACACTCTCTCATCATACTTATCCCTGTTCTCTCATCCCCTTGGTTCCCCTTGGGCTTTCAGTTGTTATGGGGGATCCTCTTGAAAAATTATCTGTCTGCAAAACTTAAGAAGAGAGTAAAAGTAGATTCCAGAGCTAACAGGAGGGATCTTCTTCCTATAAATGCTCTGTGGGATTCAAACCTCCTTTGGGAAGAATACATGACTTTTACAAGTCTCTGGTCAGCTTTGTACTCCACATAGGACCAGTACTTGCATTTAGCCTTAAAAGGGAGCAACTTTGACCCTCTTTGAACTACCAGGGATTAGTCCTGGCACAAACTTAAGCCTGGAAGCTGGACCCAAGTCACTGAAATTTGCTCTGTTGAAGTCAGGATTTGTTTCAGGTACAACACTGAGTAATGACCTAATAGTAAATACAATACGTACACATAGAGCTATTACGCTATAACAACTGGAACAATTTTTACAATTTCCTTTCATTTGCCTTTTTTTCTTTCTCTTAAACACCTTTCCTGCAATAACTGGTTGACTTGTTGAAGACAACTCTGGATATGAAGACAACTCTGTTGTTGAAGACAACAGTTTTGCTGAGTATGCACTTCATGCCTTTAACTCCTCTGATACCTGGTAAAGTAGATATTTTTTGCATCTCATCCAGCCAAGCAGCAGCCACCTCAGCTGAGAGAATTCCAGCTGTCTTTTGCATTATTCTTATGGGGGGTTTTTGGAGAACTTCACCTCAAACCCACAATTTTGCTTGAGGCTGAGGGAGCTGGGAAGTACAAATTTCATTCAGCATTCAGGGCCTCACAGTCAAGCTGTTAATACGATATAGGAAAAGCACACAGCTGCACTACAGGCTGAAACACAAGCATGCTCAGGGACAGCACTGCCTCAAACTATCACGTATCTTAAAAAGTCTTTCCAAAGGTGTGGAGGCAGAATTGTGAAAACCTTAGGAGAAAGTCATATACATTCTCCTAAAGGGCACTGAGAAGGAATTCAGACCTGCTCATGTGTTTTTCAGCTCGGATAAGCATGCTGTTCACCCGAGAACTCTTATCACCAGAGGATTCCTATTGGGACCCAGTCAGCTTTATTTTCCTGTTCCCCCTTCTCTTCCATCACCTCCCTGGGCTAATCCAAAAGCAGAAACCTGCCTATCTGCAGAGCAGGCAAGCCTAGCACCCAACAGCCCATGTGTGATGGATAGGCTCTGTGTGGCACTTAGCCTTCTGCTTATTTCTCAGGGCTGCAACTTATTAACAGTATTATTTTCTGATGAAATATCATCATCACATGCAAACATCAGTGACAGGCATTAATCACAGACAATGCTTTTAATCAACAATTGAACATTAATAAGCATAGACCCTGTGAATTAACACTGTGAGAGACTCGTTCTTCATCACTAAAGAGTACTTCTCATAAAGAAAACCCTCTCCTTTTGTTCCTAAAAAGGTCAAAGTCTTCTTTTCTCTATTTGACAAGGACAAAACCCACATACAGTAGAGCATATCTAGGCTGCTTTATGTGACTTAAATGATTTCCATCCATGTGTATAAAACATTCCTTTTCAAAGATGTTCACCAAGTTTTTGTATGTGATCTACAGCTCACAGACTCTCTGTTCCTGAAATTATTAGGTTAGCTGCTGAAAGCAGCAATCAAGTTTTACTGTTAATCTTAAAAGCTAATCTTTTTTATTGACTTCCCAGTCAATAAACTTGTAGCTCTGAAACTACTTTCAGGTTTCCTTGAGTAATAAGAAAGCCTGTGTATACCTGTGCATGTGTTTGAAGCTGCTAATTTCCTTGCTGATTGAGTTGCACTCACAGGTTAAAACTATATAACAATTTGCTTTATCAACTGACACTGGGGTCTTGAGTCCCCATCCATGACTATTAGAATGAGTCTTGAGGTGAGAGGACCCAGGCAGTAAGGTCAGGGCCCTCATCTGGTCACAGTTTATGGGGGGTTGTTACAGGGAGCGAATCTTCCCCATGAACTGAAAGAACAAGGAGAGAAGGAGAAGTTTTGATCCTTTTTTTTAAGAAACCAAATGGATTTAGTCCTGCCCTTATTTTTGAATTAAAATCTAACTGAGAGAGCTAAAGAATAGTTACGTATCGCACAGATTTATCCTCCCTCAGCTCTAGCCAAAGAAAAGGGAATGAAGGACATGCCAGATGTCCCAGACTACTTCAAGTTGCTGTGAACCAGTTTGGCTGTATTCAGCTGTGCACAAACTCCGCGCACAAGTTCCTCTTACGCCAGGAACCAGCAGCGTGGGACTCCTCATAAGTCCCAGCATCACCTCAGCAAGAAGAGGACATGGTATGGGAGAAGAAAAGCAGGTCTGTTCTCAGCTTACATGCTATGTTGAACACTAAAATATAAATAGCTCTCCAAGCAGCAGGGAAAACATGAAGGCTTCCTTGGCTTTGTAATTTGTGGTGGGATTTTCTTGTGCTGAGCAGTAGGCAAGCTCTGACTGAAGCTCTTCCCACTGGTGGGGGGCATTCAGGCTGCCACTCTGGGAGCAGCCCTTCTCTTGGCAGCAGGATTAATGCTCTTTGTCCATCACCAGCTTCATCTCGTCTGCCAGAGTTAAAACCTCTACCATTGAGAGAGCTTGAGCTTGCTGCTCAAGCTTAGCAGAGACAAGCCCCTGGGTTCAAAAGGTGCAGGAGATGATTTTCCCCTCCCTCATGAAGCATGAAGTTTTCTCTCAGACTAGCCCCCTTTCTGAGGCTGGCTGGGCAGCAAGCTGCCATCCAACTTCCAATTGCACCAGGAGACCGCAAACATCTGGGCACTTCTCCCACCCAGCGTAGAGCAGAGGGCAATCCACGCTCGCCACCCGCACAAGACAGGAGGCACCGCAGCTCCCAGCCCCACATTTCTGCTCGGCTTTCAGGTGGGGCTGTTCCCCGCCTGCTCTTAGCGTGTACACCAAGCTTCATGCTCTTAACATTTCCCAGAAATTCAAAGTGACAGAACCGGAGGTATTGCAATCTGGAACTTTTAACTTTCGTAAACTGGTGAGAATACTGGAATGTGCATGTTCCTTATTTAACTGCTCCACCAGCTTTTCTTATATGCTGCTCGGCACAGCCGTTCAGGATACATATTAGACAACTAACATCTGGACTGAATATCTATTAGGACCATATGCTTTACTCAGCTACAGCATCATGTTGAAGATTGAGAAAATCCAAACCAAATGGAGATATCAGAAACTTTCAAGGGTCAAAAATAAAGTCATTTTGGTTTTCCCAGGCCTGATGAATATGGTATATTGGCTTGTGCTCTACGCCTCGTGCGAAAGTCTCATTACAGAAATAACCTGACTGAAAAAAAATGAAAAACAACTTGGATATTGTGGTTGAAAATAGATCTATCTTGATGATTTTTCCCCTAGTAAAGTTTTCAGTGAGTCAGTGCTGAATGCCTCTGTCTCCTAAAAGAGAATGAACAGCAAGAGCCTCAACCTTCTCTTTCCTGTCGATACTTTATGGTGGTGTTTTCCATGTGGATGTGGTGGTTTCCAGTTTCACCTCCATAGGATTCTCCTGGTTTACAGCCGAAAAGGTTATATGTGCCCTAAATGGCCTTGCCTGGGAATGTAGTGCTTACATAAACAGAAGTAGTTCTTAAATGCCATAAAAGCCCTTCAAGATAGTTGATGGAGTGACTCCCTCACTACTGAACAAGGAATTGAGAGTGCTGAGCAGCTAAGACAACCTTACATGTGAAAAGAAGGAGGCAGGAGTTCCTTTAACTGGCTTTGAGACCTGATCAAGAAAGAAATTATAAATCCCCACATTCTCACAAATATCTCAAGTAGGAGGAGACATCTTCGTGCTTCTTCAACCTGATAGGTAAAGTCCTGAGTCCTGAGTCAACAGAGGTCAACTGTGTTCTGTAGGTAACAACATGACTTATACCTGCCCAAATTTCCTGTGATTGTGTCCTGTGACCACCCCCTTGACTGGGGCAAGGAGCAGAACTTAATACTCTGGCTACTTGGTACTGATACATCTCCAGATGAAGCTTTGGGGCAGTGCACATCTCAGTGGTGTCCTGGACTCCAGGTAAAAGGATTTCACCCAGCTTGGCTGGGACGCATGGCGAATCGCTGCTCTTCCTCAAAGTAATATCCATACTGTATTTTCCATGTCAAAGTGGAAACAAACACTAAATAATTTTGCAAGAGAATGCAATTCCATTTTTTGCTACTGTTTTGTTTGTTACAAAATGAAATGAGTCAAATCCCCTGCATTTAAAAACCTGACATAAAAACCCCTAAATGTCTTTTTTTAAACCTTCATAATGGTTTTGATGGTTGGATCAACACAACAAATGCAGAGAAAAGGAGTGCATAGGAGGGATATTTCTGGAGCAGGAGAACTGGAAGAGCTGGATGTCTGGAGTGATACAAACGGGTGGGATTCAATACATACAAGCCCAGCCACAAGCTGTAAGGAGTCAGAGCAGCATCACTGCTGTGCTCTGGGAGCTCATTGTCTGGGAATGGCAGTGGATGAGAAGTGCTGGCTGATGATAGGACAAATGCGAGTAACTAACACAACTTGGTCTTGAGAAAAAGGCATCTGCTGTGGCAGGTAAGGTAAAGTAATCCCCACAAAAGTAAGGTAGCAGTAACAGCCCTGCTGGAGGTCAGGAGACTTCACTAGGCAAACTCTTCACCACACGTGTTCAGGAAAGATGAAACAGGTAGAAAGAAAGACTATTAGGATGATCAAGGAAGCATGGATCACAAGGATCTTGGGTGGTTTAACCCAATAAAATGAAGCCTCAAGCAGACCATGATGGTGGCTACAGAATCATAGGAGCATAAAAAGAAAAGGAAGAATAAGTGTCATGGAGGAAAATTCTTTTAAATAACTGTATAGGCAAAAGATATCTAACAAGTGGTTAACTAGCCATAAATAAACATTAATGTTTTCTTCGGGGTGTTAAATTGAACTTTGGTCTCTCAGACAAAGAAAAAATGTGAGGCTTGATAAGCCTTCTAAATCACTGACATCCCAATGAAGTCAACCACAGATTCCTGTCCCCATCCCTGTGTCTGGCTGCCCATGGATTCAAGCAGATGTTATTGAACTCCTTAGTTCCAACTCCTTGCCAAAGCCCTTTTTTTTTACCTTTTTTTTTCCCCTAAACTCTGAGGTCTAGAGACTTCGCTTTCTTCAGATGAAAGATTAGATTCTGTCAGTTCTGAGTACATATGTGGGCTGATCTGGCCTATGGGCCGTATGTTTGACACCTCAAGTATACTGTGTTATTGTACCCGGGGGAGGTGACGGGGACTTATTTATAGAGACAGTGTCTGTCAGGGGAATTTATAAGTGCGATTTGTGTGGGTTAAAATAGGAAGAATATGTACTCTCTTAAGTGGACACTCCCTGGCTTTTAGGCATGGCCAGGGTGAGTGCCCTTAGCGAACACTAACAGTTTTCAATTTATTACTTTTTTGTGGGAAGATGCAATATTTTTAGAATCCTCGGGTATATCTTTAAACCTGGAGAAATGACAAGTCCAGGGACTTCTGGGACACTTGAAGCAGATCTAACCTGTCATCTGTGCCGTGAGTAGCTGCAGACACCACTGCAGTGAGTGCAAACAGTGCCTCACTGCAGGGCGGTGCTCAGCACCCATGCAGCACCGAGGGCATCGCAGAGCAGGGGCTACTGAGGCTTCAGCCCACTGAGCCCCCAGACTGCACCCAGCCAGGCTCTCTCCTGCCTCTTAGCAGGAGAGAGCCTTCCCACCTTCCCACCACAGAGATATTAAAATACACAGTGCTCTGCACAAGCCCAATGTTTAGGAAGATCACTTCCTCCAAAACGCCTTAATATGAAACAAAAAAAAACACCCGGGGTTAGGGAGGAGGAAAACATCTCCTGTTGATTTCATGACAGGGGCCTGGGGGCTTCACCCTGTCTCACTGAATCTGTTCATTCTCTAATGTAAATTACTTGAGAAGGAAAGTTTCCTGATATTAGCATTTCACACGTCACCAAGCCATGTTGCTGGTGCTTGAGAAATAGCCAACAAAAATAACTTCCTTGCAGGGTTTAGGTACATAAAATTTAAAACACCCAATGAAGTTTTTAGATCCTAGCACTTCAAACAGAAGAGCTCCAACAGTAAGCATACAGCTTAAAATCTTTAATCAAACACGTTAGCTCACAGCAAGAGCCAGTAGATAAAACAGATGCAAGATTTCCAGACCAAGTTGTTCTCACATATGGTAACACCATCCCCTCTTAGGGGAAAGCAATGATGGCAAACAATGAAAATGCCCTTATTTTAAAAAATTCCTTAGTATGTCCAAACTGCCATCTCTGTTTAATCTCAAATTTACAAAAACCAATCCCCTTGGTTAGGAGTCTGTAGATACATTTGGTTGGAAAAAAAACCCCCAAACCCCAAAAACCTCATAACACTCCCCCCATCCCCAGCCCCACAATTTACTGGAGATGCTGCTATGTAAGTTCCTGTGAGGGAATTTGCTCAAGAATATTGTTTCATATTCTGGTTTCTAATACAGAGTAGTGACAGCACCCATAAAGGTAGGGTCCAAACTATGTTAGTCCATTGTCACAGGTCCCTAATGTTCCACCAGCAGCTGCTATCTGACCCCAGACCTCCCACAGCCTCTGCCTGGCAACCATGAAACAGAACTGACCTGCTTGTACTCAAATTTCCTGGAAGACTCCTTTCATTTAATCAAAAAGAGGTTTTTTTAATTCTCTGGTCTGGATTGGATGTGGCTCATAATCTCAGTGATGAGAAAGCCAATAATTCACCTTACTAGTCAGCCCTATATTTTCTATGATCATTTGTTAAATTAAATTCCAGCTGTTACCAACTATTCATACGCTGTCTGCTGTGTGTACACATCCACATACACTGAAACAGTAATGTTCATTAAACAGTAATGCTATTAGGGTTAGCCATCTAAGAATCAGCTTATTAAGTACTGTTTTCCAACAAAAATGAAAGCTGTGAGATCCATCCATACTGTCTCGTGTAAAATCAGAAAAATGACAGCCTGGTTTCCCAGGTCCATATACCAGCACAGCACCTTTGGGTAGAGTGAAGCTGCTCTCTCAGGTCTGGTGAAAGTCTGCCCCTTTGACTTTCTCATTAGTCCTCTTTTTTAACTCTTGCAGCAGAGGATTTTGGAGCATGGAAAAGCTGTCGGCTCAGAGGACAGGTCCAGGGCTGCAGTAGCAGTTTTAGAGGTGAGAGCATCGTGTGCCTGTGCTCAGCAGCACTTGCTTCAGCTCCTTTTGAACCTTCTTCTCATGCACAGGCAGAGAAGGCAGATTTAAGGCTGCTTTAGCTTTCACACTTTAGAAGTGGGGACATGTAGCTTCTCTTGTTCCCTAGAAAACAAGGAGTCACTCCATGGTTAGGGAAAAAAACCCTGCATCTACCTTGCCTTATACCCCCAATTTTGGTTGTTTCAAAGATTGGGAACTTCTTTGTTTAACTTGCTGGTGCCGTTTGCTGGCAGGATCATACCCTGAGCTGCTGCAAACTGGCAGAGCCAAATTGGTGCTGGGGAAGCTCAGTCTGGACACCTCAGCTGAGGATCTGGACCCCAATCCCAGGGCTATGGGGTAGCAGCAACCCTCAGTGGCAATGCATACAAAGTAGTTGCAGAACACATTATCTGGATGATCACGCAGCTCTCCAGGCGGCACATTAGTAACAACTAAACCCAGAGCTCCTCCTGAAACTGAAACAATATCAGCTTTGAGCAAACAGTTGTCCTAAATGAAAATTCATCCCCTGCTAAATTTAACCAGGTTGCATGACAGCACATATGTGTTGATTTCAGAGAGGTTTCTGAGGCATGAGGGAGATCATAAATAGGCCTTAACATCTAAGAAAATTAGATGGAAAACACAGATTCGCTTTCTGTTACACTTTTGTTTAGAATTCAGCTCAGTATCTGCTCTTCCTTAAACGTCCTGGCACAGAACTTAATTATTAGCACAGCCTCCTTCAGAGGAAATGGTTACTTTTATTTCGTGTCATACACAAGTTAATGGGAAAAAATTATTTGCAACATGATAGTTTTTAACTTCTGCAAACTGTGAACCTGGCTGGGGGCACCCCGAGGACTGTAAACTCCTGTGTTTGTTCTGCTCGATGTCAGGCAACGACCAGCAGTGCCAGGTTAATTGTCTTGCATGAGAACAACCACCCAAACACTGGGAACGGCTAACTACACAAAGCCAAAGGCAGAACTTTTCTAGCCATGGACCTGGCAGGTGAGACCAGGGTAGCTGGGCTATCCTACGTTGGTGGGGCTGTACCATCTTCATGCATTGCTGACCAGAGAGCAGAGCTTGCTCACAGGTTGAAGTCTGCTCACAGGTTGAAGTCTTCGTCTCCAGGACTTGCATCAAGCAGAAACAGAGTTACAGAAAATTATTTTGATAGTCGGACTGAAAGTGGCTTTTTTTCCTATCTCCGAATAAACAGTAAATTCATGCTAAATTTTGCCTGGGTGCATGCTCTGGTGTCTAAGCACTGCAAACCAAAGCCCTGAGTGCAATATTCTGTGGTTCCAACGTGAGCTCTGCCAGACGCAGATGGGATGTGCCACTAACGGCAGGACATGCCCTGAGGAAATGGGAGCAAAGATGCGAAGGTGCTGGGAACAGAAGGAAGCTGCTGGCAGGTCTCTATCAATACCATGACATAAAGCAGTCAGGTCTATGCTCTGCAATGCAATTCCTTTCCTGTTCCTTTACCCTGCTTGATGTTTGGGCCTTGTGCACACAACCAGAGGCATTTCCACACAGAAAGTCCTGAAGTGCACAGCTCTTGGGGTTGCTGCCAGCTGACCCCTGGCCCAAAGAAGCCTATGGCCCCTGGTGAGAGCAGGCATCCACACCACCCACCATCCTGACCATCATCCAGCAGAGTAAACATCCAGCCAGACACGGAATGTGTCGTTTGTGGGAATACTAATCTATTTCTGTTAAAGTTATTTGATTTTTTTTTCTGAAAACAAACAAGAGGATGAGAAAAAGCCATTTCAAGAGCAAATGCAACACATTGATTTTGTATCTGTGATTTAGCCTAGATACACTAAATTGTTTGAAAATGGGAAGCATTGTGAAAACTTTGCCATCTACAAGTTTGCTATTCCTCAAGCTTAAAAGAAGCAAAACCTCTGAAACATTTAAAAGGCGAAAAAAAAAATTCCTGATAAATGACTAATTATCACAATCTGAAAACTGCTTCTTGTCGTATTTCTTGAGAAACCAGTGGTGCAGACAGGAAATGCTGTGCTGCACATTGCCTGCCCTTGCAGACTTGAAGAGGCCAGGAGAAGGTGGCACACCTGAATCCAGCCCCTCTCATGGCAGAGCAGGAAGGGGCACTGCATCACTACTCCCTCCTCTGCGCTCTGACTTGTTCAGCATTTACCTATCCTTGGCAGGTGCTTGCTGTTTTTCCTCTACCGAGGATATGCAGAGCAAGCACCAATCAAGTAAATGTAGTAAAATATCAAGCAAGCACCAATCAAGTGGTACTTAATAAACGTGAATTCAAAATAACATCACTGACCTTATCATTGCATATAGCTCTCCACACGAAGTCGGAATGCATTTACCTTAGTGTTGCCAAACATTATTTGTAACTTATAAAACAACCTCTCATCCATTCAGGAGGGACACACAAAGGGTTGTAAAGCACTCTCACAGTCAGTGTCAAGAAGGAGGGATTGTAACTTTGTCTCTAGTACAGACTGCAGGTCCCATTTCAAAGTCTTTTTTCTAAGAATCTCAGAATTTTAGCCATTATTCTCAAGAAAGCAGTTGGTTTGTTTGCTAATTATTAAATGAATTAAGTAGAAGATATAATTTTTCCTTTTGATTTTTGGCAACTTGAGTTTTTTCATGCAGTGTAGACACAACTAACCTGTGTTTTGTATTTTCCCCAGGATGAAAGTCATCAGTGGTACTCTGGGGCTCCTAAGTGTCACACACCATGCTCAGATGAACCCTCTGGATGCTCTGCATGAAAGATTTTCCATATTTTGAGAGCACTGTCGGGAAAGTGTTAGTTTTACATGAAAAAATTACAAAACTAGTAATTCAGGTAAGGCTGAATGCAAGAGCTCTGTTGTCCTGGAGATTTTCCTGTGTGTTTGGCCCTGCTTTCAGGTCTCTGGAAGAACTTGCAGGGCTTCCACGTGCCAGAGACCATGGCTAAAACCCTTGGCACAAGGGCTGTATGAGGAGGCCAGGGAGGCAGTAAGATTAAGAATAAAGTAATAATAATAAATTAATTTTAAAAACAATAAAATTAACATGGTCTGAGGAGGTAGGTGAAAGAAAGAAGGGAATAGATGTTGGCATGGAGGTCTGAGATGAGCAGAGGAGGGGAATCTGTGGAGCCTGCTGGTGCCATACATCATGTCCTGCATGCTCTATCCCCTGGTTTCCCCTGGACCTACCACAGGAACATGATGATCATGGTGATGGATTACTCAAACTGTGCAAAAATGTTTTCTTTTTACATGATGTGCTAGAACTGATGTTTCTGGGCTTTAATATATTAATTTCTGGCTACGTTTCTTAGAGTAACAGGGTGGTTTTGTTTTGTTGTGGTTTTTTTTCTTTTACATACAAAATTATTTGAAAGCATTTACCTCTATGTATAAATGACTTTTTTTTTTTTTTCTCATTTCCCTCATCAGCTCAAAGGAAGTTTTACCTGCCAGAGGAACACAAATACCTGTGCTTCCTATTATAATTGCTAAAACTGAGAGACAAAGGTGCATCTAAGAGGATTGTAGCTGAACTAACAATCTAATTCCAAGAAGTATCTTTAGATTACACACAGAGCAGAAACTCAAACTGAGGTAGAAGGAAAACACCACTGTTTGGGAATATGAAATTTCCCTGTCTCTGTCTGACATGGCTGAGTGGATGCCTCAGCATGCCCGAAGGAATGTCTCTGTTAGGGGGACAATGTTTTTTACTCAAAGTGATTGAATAGTCAGGTTTTAAAATTTAATTGAATTTCATTTCTTAAGGAAAAGTGCAAGTCACACAAGGACCCATTAAAAAAAAAAGCTGAAATTGTTTTGATGGGAAAAAAGTCCCATCTGTGGGAATCTCACAGATCAATTAGATTGCACAGGAATCATGCTGACTTGTGATTCCAGACTTTCCTAGAAATGTCCAGTT
Source organism: Vireo altiloquus (assembly GCA_013396875.1). Taxonomy (NCBI): domain Eukaryota; kingdom Metazoa; phylum Chordata; class Aves; order Passeriformes; family Vireonidae; genus Vireo; species Vireo altiloquus. Next base: position 1,147,870 of record VZRF01005754.1, read on the forward strand.
TCTAATGAGAAAATCTGGCCAGTCTCCTCTAGGATATTCAGACTTTAAATTCCCTGACAATGGGTAAGGGATATTTGCTCAATGCACTTCATCCCTTAGCCAAGATATAATGCTTTTGGTGAAGAAACATTTCTAAGTCCAAAGGAGAGTCCATCTCCTTAGGCTTTCACATGAAGAAAGGAAAAAGGCATAAGAATTTACTCCTCCCCTGGGTCAAAATCTCAGTTTACCTCAAGAAAACATATATGCCTTCCATGCAATGTAATTACAAGTCACCTGAGAAACTTGGAATGAAGGAAAGCAGATCCATACATTGGCAAATTCATGTAGTCCCTCAGCTTTGAGGGATGCCAACAAATCCATTACCACAATAGTATTTTGCACTGAGAGAGTCCCACTTCAGGATTTACAGGCTAAATATAAAGAACTTTGACTGGAAAGGAAAAAAGTTCCCCTCCCATTCACTATTTCCAATGGAAAAGGATTTTTCCCAAGTGAAAAGTAAATTGCTGAGAAAATGCAATTGAAATGATTAAAATTGCTGAAGGTTTTCCCCTTAATTTTTTTCCCATCCTTCTCCTCCCCAAATTCCCACGATAGTCAATGTCAGAAGATTTCACTTACTCTTGAATTCCTCCTCCCAAATCATAAATATTTATCACGTGAATGGGGTTCTTACAAGTCTCTCACATTTGTGAAAGAAAGCAGTTTGCTGCAGGATTTGACCTTGAAAATCTTCCCCAGTCTCATTGACAGGAGCCAATGCTATTTTTCCTTTTTAATAGCCTTGGAAACTTGTGCCAGACAGACAGAACAGCCAGACAGACCACACGCAGATTATTAAAAACAGTTAAGGGTGTGTGATTTTGGTATAGGGACATAATGGCCACTACATTATGGGCAAATGGGAGGTGGTAGGGCAGGAGGGGGGTTGTTCATTAATGAACATAAATAATGAAAGGACATTGGAACATGGTTCATTCAACACTAAAAGCCAACTTCTTCAGTTAGAAAATGGAATCAATCATCTGGAGTAATGGAAGAATTAGAAAACTGTCAATCTTTATGTTTTGGATTCCTAAACAACTATTAGGCTTGGATGTCAGGAAAGAAACATTACACTCTTGCCTAAAAAGCAAGAGATTGTGTGAACTTTGCTAAGAGATTGTGTGAACTTTTCTGTCTTTTCCACAAAACCTTGTACTGAAATAACTGAAGTGCCCATAGCCCCCTCACCCCCTCAGATTCCTGCCAGAAACACACACCGTATGCTGGACACTTGAACACTGAAGAAGCAACAAAGCCCAAAGCAGAGAGCAGACCAAGAAGCAAAAGGCAATGCTGCTTTAGTTAGCTCTGCTGCGAGAAGCAGGGGGAGGCATTTTGTTTTCCTGCATCCATGCTTTCCTCTTCGGTATCTTCTGTTGGATCTGTAAGAGTGCTTTGTCACAGGGCTTGCAGGACCCAGCTCACATCCAGACCTCTAGGCAGGTACAGGAAATGCAGATCTTGCACTCCCTAGGTACTGTTTCTTTGAAGTTGCTCCTTTAACTACCACTGATCTTATTTTAAAGTCCCAAACTCAACAGGAAAATTGATGACTTTGAGGGTAGCCAGAGGGGGTGGGAATCTCAGCTGCTGAAGTGGGCTTGCTCCTGCTCTTATTGAGGTGAAGAAACAGTTTTTGACAATTTTGATGAGTGTTGGATTATCATCCAGGGGTGAATCTGAATCCCATGTTAAATTAATGCTAGCCAGTGCACAGCCCCTATTTAAAGACGTCAAGGGAGGGGGCTCAGAGAAGCCTTCCTGAGAGGCTATCAGACCAGAAAAGAGCATGCACAGATACCTCAGGATATGCGCTGATGCTCATAGCACAGAACAAATCCCAGGGTCCCTAGGATTGCTGTGAACACTGAATTCATCAACCAAGAAAAGGGAAAGTGTCCTGTGGCACAGAGGATCTTCTGGTCCTATAACCAAGGAACCTGACCTGGTCAGGAAACTCACCACCTTACCCTTCTTTCCCAGTGTCTCCACTCCTGCCACTTTATCTTTCCGTAGGTGTTTTGATAAAAATGATGGGGGAAGAAGATGTTTTTGGTAGATATTTCCCTGGTTTTCTGGGGCTGTATGGTGAAACTCGAAGATGCTTTGGCTAGGGTTCCTCCTTTATCTCAATTTTCTGATAGACAAGAGTCCCATTCTGGTAGCAGAAACTGATTATTTGTGGCACCTCTGGCAAAAGAATATTTCAGTTGAAAAATGATTTTGGAAATCTCACTTGTTTTCCATTGGCCTTAAATTTAAGGCCCTTCCTTTTGTTTCTTTTCAGACCATTGGCTGAAAAGGTCTCTCTTCATTTGAAATCCTAGTTTAACATTAGGAATTGACTAAATTCAGCAATGTCCCAGTATCACTGAAGGAGGGGACAGTTTCTCAAGGATGATTTGGGCTCCTTATAACTTCTTCCATTTGCCTTTCCCAGCCTACCACATCATCTCAATTACATCCAGCCAACTAACCTGAACACAAGCTGCTAAATCAGATCAGCAGCTGCCTGTGCATAAAAGTCCTAATACAGGGAAAAAAAAAAATAAAGGGCATTAAATATCCTTCAGGATGAAAAAAAAAAAAAAAGGGGCTTGTATCACAAAGCAAAAGGAATATTTTCCATCAGCACAATGAAATATTTATTAATAGGAGACACTAAATAATCTAGTACAGACTTGTTCACCAGAGTGCAGATTTTAGCAGGAGTCTCTGAGAACCAAAGCCCATTTAATTGTAATGAATAATAGCACAGATTTCCTATATTTGGGCTCCTATTTTGCAAAAAGCATTTGCAAGTAAACATGGATATTCCCAAACTGTGAATATTTAGTTAAGTTTTATTCTGATGTTTCTTGTTCTGAATATTACTCTATGAATTATTAAATTGCAACCAATTTTCATAAGGATAATTTTTTTGTTTGAAAAAATTGCTACTTTCTTCCACCTGAAGCTAAATCCACTACACATGGAGACAACTAGAGGCAATATATTCTTGAAAAGGAACGTAAAATCTGAGCCAAAGTATATATCGGATGAAAACCAGAAATGCTACTTTCATTCGAATGTCATACACCCATAATGGCTTCAGCCAAATTAAGATTTTTACCAAATGTCTTACTAGTATTAAAAGTTCACGAGCAGAAATTGATTTAGTTGAGAACATGCTACTGACTGAGCATTTTCACTTTATTTACACTTCATGTCTCTGACCAGAAATAAGCAAAAACCCCCATATCCCAAATGCAGAGGATATGAGACAGAGAAAGGGGAGGTCTGGAGAGGAGAAACTAAGTTCTCTCTCTCCACACATGGGTCACTGCACTGGAATGGGAAGCCCATCCCAAACTTCTGCATGGCACCAAGTTGCCCATGAACATGGGGTGGTGGAGGTGAGGCACGAACACTTGTGCAGGTGGAGACCTGTGCCCTGCACTAAAATACCAACTTTCCCTCACCACACTTCCTTAAAACTCTCCCACTCTTTCTTTCCCTTGAGACTGGACACTGCTGGCGGCAGCAAGTCCTTCCTGTGCTTTTTTGTGAGGTCCCAAGAAAATGATCAGGAGTTCACGAGAGCTTCATCTGTGCTCATCTGCTCTGTGGAGATGAGGGGTGGTCAGTAGCAGCAGCATGATTAGCAAAGAGACAGAGGGAGAAGAGACCTCCAACAGCTGAATTCTCTGAGGGAAACAGAGGGGATACTTTTAAACTTACATAACAAAAGGATTGTCTACAGTAAGCATTAAATGATGGTAGCAACAGAGGTGTAAAAGTAGAGAGGAACAATTAACATCAACACCATTTCACAAAGTGAGAGTCAGCTACTCATGCTCTTGCTCCCAGAACTGTTCCTACAATGCTCACACAGGCACAGTGGAAATACCATTTTGGCCTGTAGAAAAAGTTTTTCTAATACTGTGCCTATATAGAGAAGGAAGAAAAAGAACACATGTGCCTATAGCTGCAGTTTCCCCATGTCAGAGTTCCTGCTCAGCCTGTGGGCACATACTGATGCTGCCAAGTGGTCAAGCCTTTGCAGCTGTTTACACAGCAATGTGCACAGCAGGGCTGTAGTGTTTTGTGAATTTTTTGCAAAAATAACACTGTTTGACAAGTACCAAGTGACAGTGGCAAAGCTGTTTAACCACTCTACTGCTGGGTTGTGCCGGAAGCGGAAGGTTAGACCGGCCTTACAGGTACCTTACAATTGTCCTGTCAATTTTAACGTGCCATACACAAAGCTACAAATCAGCCTGGCAGCACAGAGAAGCCTCCGATTAGACAGCAAACTTCACTTTCTGTCCTTTTTAAGTGTAACATTTTCAATTCTCGCACATGTGCATGCTCATTTGGGAAGCATCTGACTAGTTCTGGCATCAGATTTGGACACCTTAATGTGTGCATCTTCCTCACAGTCTCATAGCACTGAATAACACATGAAATTACATTTGTCTAGAGGTCTGCTCAGTTCAGCCTGGGCGGGTAAAGAGGCAGATATTTATTTATACTGCAGCCACAGGGGTGAGATCCTGACTGCAAGCTGAGTCACAGGTTTCAGTGCAAGTCCTTGGAGAGCATGGCACTGCTCCTCAAAGGCGATGCCGGACCTTGCCCTGGAGCCTTGTAGAGGTCAGCACGTCTGGGGACAGCCAGAGCAGCTGCCCTTTGCTAGCACTTCTCACCTGCTGCCTGCACAGCAATTGTATTTAGAACAGTAAATCGCAATACCTGTGTGATGTTTGTTAGCAAATACCAACTTGCAATAGCAAGTGCCAGTGATAAGCACAAATTCATTTGACAAACCATGTCCTGTCATAGAAAAAAAACCAAAACCTTCCTGCGGAGGAAAACCGGCCTTTAATGGTAAATAGTTTAGGGTTAGGCCTGCTCTGCAAGAGAGTATGGGAGTAAAGTGATAGCTAGGTTATTCCTAGAGCACAGAATAGATTTTGAATGGAAAATCCCAGCATTTTTTCATATAAACAAGTACAAAATTCATTTATAGGATAGGTTTGGGTGTTTTCAGCTTGCAAAAGGATTTAAAATTTTTTTTCCTTGCCACATGAACTGCCAACTAAACTGAGAAACAAAAATCCTAAATAAAAGTTTAAAAGCAACCACCAACTGTTTAGAAACTGAAAAAGAAACTCTACTAGGAAATCACTCCTTTTAAGACTGTTCCAGTAAGATGTCAGGGATAGGTCACTTGGTGGTCTCACTGGAATAACCACATTTTAGGTTTTCAGAGTGAAATATATGAGGTCGTGCAGCCACGAGGGTTAGTACAGGGCTCAGATTTTAACACAAAGGGTAATCTGGTCTGGTGCAGTCTGGTCACTGCTGCAGTGCATCTGAAGGTTAGGTTTTATGTTTATTAGCATCATCCAGATGGCGTTTTATGTCCTTAATAACTTTGTCCCTGACTAAGCCGTGAACCTACTGTTTGACAAACACTGTAGGAAATACCCATCAGCAGAAAAGCCATTTTGTAACAAGGGGTAGAGCCGGTGCATTTAAGATGCCTACAATTCACTTCTGTGTACCTGTCACCTTTTGGTGTGTACACTTAACATCATGAAGGGCTTTAAGCAGCTGTCCTTAAGCTGAGGGGTCTGGACGAAAGAGTTCAGTACCCTCAGAGATATCTGGGAGCCCTGCAGCTCCTCCCAGTGCACTGCTGAGCAGCATGGACACCTCCTCGTCTGCTCATGCCCTGGCCTCCTGGCAGAGATTTCTCCAACATGTTGTCCTAAACACTGGATACCTAGCAGAACATCCAGGATTTACTGTATTTTGGTGAAAATTCATCCCACTTCTAATTAGTGGGACTTGCGACTCTCTGGGAAAAACTATTTTACTTTCTAATAGTTAAAACAAAAGGAACATTGATATTTCTTTTAGCAAGACTGTCCTGGCTCCATAGGACATCTCAGCAACCCAGGAGTTTCTTTTAGCACCTGAGCTGCACGAGTTTTTCCACTATTCAATATAAACTGAAAAAATGTTTGATTTCTTCCTGGGTGCAGAGCACATGGGCAAGACATTTCTCCTAATCTGCAGAGAGCAAAGCCATGAGTGCAGCTTGCAGCAGGAGCTGGGGTGGGCAGGGCAGCCCACCGAGCGCAGCCCCTGCACAGCTCCCTCTCCGTGCTAGCCTTTGCACATCCATGGTGGCTTGTACAGCCCTGGGATTCCATATCCAGCCATCCTTGTGCGCAAATCTGGGACATTCAAACCCGAGCTGTGGCCAGCGAGCGCGTACCCATCAAACGGACGGGCTAGAGGATGAGTTTACACAATCCAAGAGATGCTGCATACTTGTCCTGCTGGTTTACTGAACTAATTTAAGTTAAATAGGTTCAGCCTCATGATTCAGACGAGACCAGAGTGAATGTTAGCAGCACTTTCGGTGTTTCACGACACAATTTACTTCAAATTAAAGCAACTGGAAAAAACCTTGTGCTCAGGGAGGTATGTATGTATTGCTGTTGAAGCAGACACTGGCAGTAGTGACATCAGCATGTTTTTTTAAGCATACGTTCGTCTTTTGCAGGGATATTTTGAGACCCTAAAAATGTCACTACAGAACTGTCCCAGTTTTTGATTTTGAAAATGTCACCTGTGTCATCATTGGAACTGGGCTGTTATTTCCAGAACTAACCATTTGGGGAACAGTTTACGTGAAACTGAAACCTTAGCACCAGCTCTGCAGCAAAAGAGAGAAGGCAAAAGTGCTGGCACTCACACTGGCGCTGGAGTCATCCAGGAATTGGCTGGCTTACCTCAGGCCAGCCTTTCACTTGCCAGAATTTAGAAACTCACATTTCTTTTCAAATTTGCTATTTTCTTTAGGCATTCATTTTGAACGTGACCAGCTGTTCTCAGAACAGAGATCTGGAGCCATATTCTATATTTTTAGAGCAGGCATCTTTCCTGTTAAACAGAAAGATGAAAAAACTCCAAATTAGAATATGGTTAGGAGGAACAGAAGAAAATTCACAAGTGCAAAGCTGCTGCTGTTCACCCAAAAGGCTTGCAACAAAGATGCAGAGTGACTTTCCTGATAACTCACAATGGTTTACCTGAAATGGGAGCAGGAAAGAAAAACAAGGCAACCATACAACACACAGGTAGCTCATTGGAAGCCCCAGTATTTGGTGTTCTGATCTGCTAGTGATACCAAAAGGATATCAAAAGATACCAAAAGGGATCCTGGTAGATGGTCCTGCTCATCCCTTGGACCTGCGTCAACACTGACACAAATGTCTCAGGGCCTAGATCAAGAATCTCACCAAGCTGCAGACTCACCTGGCCAAAAAAATCTGGTTTTACCAGATTGAGTCACTCGGCTGCTCCCCAGCATGCATACTGGTGCTGTCACAGGGGCTGGGACTGGTGATGCTGGCATGGACAGCAGGACTCTTGGCAGCAAGTGACAGCAAACATACAGCACAGGTAAGGTTCCCACATGTTTCCAATAGCACTGGAAACAACAAAGCCTGAGCTCCCAGGGCCATGGGCTGTGAGCTGATAGCCAAGGGCTGCAGGAACCTGGGCCACACAGCACAACATCTCCAGGCAGGCTCACCTTCCAGAGCTGCTAACAGGCGTGTTCATGCCACATTCTTTCCATCTGTCAAAATTCACAGAGCCTTTCTGCTCTAAACAACCATGTATATTCCTGAAACTTGCCAGAAATTAATCATCCCTGAGGCCTTTACTGCTTCAAGCAGTTTGGTTGAGGGCAACCAACAGTTTCCACTGCCTTTGAATCTCGTAAAAAATGCACAAAACAATATTACCAGACAATCCCATATTCTTAACAGAATATGTTTCAGAAGAACTGAAACAACACAGAAAAAAAGAAGAAAGCAACTTCAAGCTAAAGGGAATGCATTTGAAGACCATGCCTGGGGCACTGTCTCCAAAATGCTTTTGTCATTAGTGGTCACTTCCCACAAGAGGTCCCCATCCTTTGGAGCAATTTTAAAAGAAATTTTGGAAAAAAGATCCACATTGAATCCCCAAATAGTGAAATATTAGCTCATTCCTATAACCAGTCTTGAAAATATCATCTATAATTGTTCTTGTTGTTCCTAATTCTCACCAACTTAACCAATATTTAAATTTTTACATTTTTATAAAGCCCTATGTTTATCAGGTTATTATTATTTGGCCAGTGTTCAGTAGAGGAAGGCTTTGGTTTTTTCCACATGGCCACATTTCTGAAACTAATTACTTAAATTTTTCTCAAGGTTAAGTTGAAAAGTTTCACTCATCCATTCTCTGCTCTCAGGATATATAAATCCAGATTAAATGTTCTGTGGGAGACTTTACCCCTAATTAAATTATTAACTGAGGGAATTAATCCCTCCTTGGTGGAGGTAAGACCCTTCCCTGTTCTGCTCCAGAGTGAATTGCATCACCAGGGCAACTCAGAGGAGATACTGTAAAGGACTCTGCCCTGCTCGGTTCTCACCAGCCCTTGGCTAGCAGCATGAGAAGGTCACTGCCAGCACAGACAACCTGTCCCACCTCCCACTTGAATCCAAGGGCCCCTGTAAAAACAGTATGTAAAATTCCCACTCCCCTTTTCTTTTTGCAGGAATTCAAAGAAGAACTCCTTCAAACGCACTCTTCTTCAAGAAGAAAGAAACCCAAAACTTCAAGGCTGCATTTCAACAAGAGAGTGCCAAATGTTTTCCCAAACTCCTCCAACTCTTGGGTGTAGAAGAACATTTGAGATGAAGGTAAAAGAAGGTCTCTCACGCAAGTGGATCCCAGTTGTTTCCCAGTGTGATTCCAAAGAGATGGCCACTTGCAACACTGAGGGAGTTTCACTCAACATACACTACTCTCAGTCCCAAAGGAAAACGGGTTCCAGTGAATAATCCTGTGATCAGAGTACAGTTACTTTTCATTTGTAATTTTAGAGATGAAAGGGTATGAAACACCCTTGGCTTGTCATTAACCAATGCCTTGTTATCCCCTTTCTCTTGAATTCAGTCAGTGCCATTCGTAGAAAAGCCTTTTCTCCCCAGGAACCCTTTCTTTTCAGATTGCCTTTATCCCTGCTTCCCAGCAATTTCTGTTTTCAGAGTAATGAAGACCAGTGTGGTTCTCTCCTACACCATTTCACTACATTTACATTTTTTAAAATAATTGATCATATCTCTGTAATTCTATACTTTTATTCTAAAACATAGGATGCATACAGTCACTACTCAGCATGGCCAGTGAATTATGGCTTATTTGGGATTTTAAGTACAAAGATTATAAAAGTGTTGGTTAAAGTGCTGCCAAGTGAACTAAATTTAGTGTTCATGGTATCTGGCTAAATATATGTTTTTTAAGTAATAAGAAGGAGTTGCTATTGAAACTGCAATCATCTTTCACAATAAATACTGTTTTACTTGAAGGCTCCTATACAGTAAAATTGTATCAGTACTTGGGTATGGTATACTTGTAATTAACACAAATGTAGGGAAAATCTACTAATGTTTCTTAAACTGCATTTCTGTTGTTTATGCTAATGCAAAGGCTAATTTGGTGTGCCCCATGCATCAAGGACTGATAAAGGCATGGCTGAGTGTTACACAAAGATGTCTACTCAGAAGTTACCAACTTGGAAAGGAGTGTTGTTAAGCAGGAGCATTATCAAGAGTAATCAATGCATTAAAGAGGAATTAAGGCTCACAGACTGTTAAGAAGAAAAGGTTTGGGGGCTGAATGATGATAGTATTGTTTAGAGTGAGATTTCCTGAGAATGTTCAAAACCACATACAAATACAGCCCCGGTAAACACTCCTGAGACGTGCTGAACTCATCCAAACTTTTCTGGGATGAAAGTTCTGCAAAATTAGCAACTTCAGACACAGGGACTCAGGTGGAAAGATAAGCTTTATCGTGAGATCTGAAAGCATGGTTTACCAGCATTTAAAAATCAAAGCTTTGTTTTTCTCTGCTGCAACTAAAGGCAGTTGAAAAAAACAACATATTTTTACTTTTAAATATGTATATACACATTTAAATAATATACATAAATATAAAATATATCTATTTAAATATATACTTATTTCCTAAGCAGATCACAGTGACAAAGTACATGCAGTATCAGGAAGGCAAAGGAAAAATTAAATGGGGTCCATTTATATGGGGGGAAATACTGAACAGAGCTTGAGACTGAGAGAGGTTAAGCTGTCTTTTTTCTCTTGCATACAAAAACATTCCAGCTGCGGTTTCCGCCACCAAAAGTGGAATTTCACTTTTATACAGGATTCTGCAAACTGCACTCACATATTTTGCTAAAATTGTGTCACTCATCCTGATGTGATCAATGAGGCATTAGACACATGAATAACTAAAAGTTTAAGAGCCTACATGCCTATTTACTGTAGCACCTTCTCTGTCCTTAGGGTTTACAAGACCCTATCCTGTTCTTGCACAACAAAGGAATTGATTTTCTCATGACATGTCATCACTCTTTCGGGGAGACGCATTGCATGCATGCACACAATTTAAAAGATTTGAAGGAACAAGTCTTTCTGGTGAGAGCAATCTAAGGTGTCCTGCTGTCACCACCAGAGTACCCCTTCAGACCCCCAAATACGGCTGGCATCCCCAGAGAAGCAGGGCACAGCTTCTCCTCTGTGCACAGAGGAGTGGTACCCCTTCTCCTGGGCACAGCTGGCGGGGGGCTGTGCAGCAACAGCAGCCTTCTCTGCTCGCCCTGGCTCTGGCAGAGGTGCCACATGACTTGGTGAGGCAGAGACAGCCCTGCTGCCCACGCAGGTGCAGGCAGGCAAGGGACAAAGCGAGCAGGAAGGAACCACAGATTTGTCCTTCATCCCTGACTGCTCCATGGCTGAAGCACATGAAAGTGTCAAACCCAAAAGCATCAGCACAGTGCCTGACATTTCAGACGTGCAAGCCTGTGAGAAACTCTCTGATCAACTGCATCCCGGAGCCTTCAGTGCTGGGCACCTCTCCGTGAGATGGTTTGTGGACACGGGATGGGGAACATCTGGCACATCTGACACATCAAATCTTGCCTGCCCACGGGTGGGCTGATGAAGCCACGCCCTGGGGCCACGTCCCTTCCCATGCCACACTCCCTCTTCTCTCCTGAACCTCCTTCGAAGTGCTGTGTGGCCACATTGCCACCTGACATTGCCTGACACCCACCCAGAGCCAGATGGTCTCTTCTACTCACCCGGCTCAGACTGAAGCTCCCTTGGGAGGCTGCCCCAGTTGAGGAGCAGAGCCAGTGGGGACGGCCAGCAGAGCCTCCCTAAAACCCACACTGAGTCCCGGACAGCTGTTAGTTGCAGTTCAGCATCACAGTCCAGCTGGTCCAGCTGCCTCAGTCAACAAGATTTCTCACCGGAAAAAGGTGATTTTTAGAACTTGAAACTTTTTCATGTGAAAATGGCAGTTTTGACAAAGGCCTTTCATTCTGTGATAGAGATAATCAAAATGAAAAATCTCATCTTGAATCAAAATGTAAAGAAATTGAAAACTGAAACAGTTACACTTTTTGTTTTGACATTTCCCATTCAAAACTCCTCTGAATCCTTTCCCCGCTGTGTGAAAATGTTCCTTTTCTGATTTTTTTTTTTAATTTGTTTCACTGGGGAAAAAGAATTTGGAAATGCTGACATTTCTTACATGAGATATTTCAAGATTTATCTAGAGAAGTTGTGCCTACAAGTACACTGAATTCCTTGCACCCTACCCAAGAAGTATTTTAGAAGACTTGTTGGAAAATATCAAATTTAAATAATAACATTCCAATATTAAAAGCAAGGTTAATAATAAGTTATATTTTTCTCCTTGAGTCCAAACATTTTTCTGGGATTTCAAATATTAAAAGGTAACCAGATTTAAAATCAATTTCACAGCAGAAATCCTTCCACAGAAAATGATAGACCAGCTGATGCAACTGGCAAAATTCACACTTTTAATTAAAATGATTAAACACAAGAGACCCCATTGCCTGTTTTATGTATAAAACAACAACAAAGTAGGGATTTATGAAAGAAATATCGTGTTTCTGTATATCTTAAATGAAAATATGATAACTGAATTTAAATTGAGGATTTTTTATGTGAGCTGTTGATACTCTTTCCTTCTCCAAACTACTACTACAAATCTGAGACTATCCCACTGTTCAAATTTTATACCATCAAAGGCAATCTGCTGTTAGACATTTCTTCTACGAAATCTATCAATGTATATCCACTGGAAGTGTGCCGTACTTTCAGTGATATTCCAGCAGTAAATACAGCATGAAATGAGTATTTTCCTCAATGGTCAAAGGTATTCCTATTGCAAAACAAGTCTCCTTTGAAATATTACATATTTATAGTGTACTCTTTTACAACAAGTGTTACCCAACAATAATATGTCATATTTTATAATGCAAAACAGCTCTGGAATGAGTAAACAGCATTCATGAGGAGATCAAGAGCAATATACATTTTGGTAATATTAAATTTACTTATAGTTTATTTTATACTCAGGTTCTCAGCAAAGAATAATACCATATTCTGTCTATACATCTAACTCTTAATAAACTCAGTATTGATGTCTTATTCATTTCCCAGGAAGCAATGCACTTTACCAGAGTTATTTGTAAATGCAGTTAAATTAACATCTTCAACTGCGTTTACTCCACAATCATGAAAATAACTGCATACAGAATCATTTCACTTTAAAAAAAAAAAAAAAGTCATTTTAGTCTAAAGTTTGGCAAAAAAATAAACTGAAATGCTTAAAAATTTACATTTTTGTCACTCCATAAATCAAAACTTACTTTACATATTAGAACAATTTTTGTGAGAATTTTGGATCTGAGCTGATAACCTTTTGCCAAGTTTTAACGAAATGCAAATTGAAACATCTGAGATATTAAACAGACAATCGAGGTTTATGGTTACATCATAAGATTATTGCCCAGTAACACTGCATACTATGGCCCTGAAACACTCACAAGCTTTATGTATGCAAGCAACCCTTGTGAACACAAATATAAGTGCTAATATAACCTCATGGCATCGAGAACACAATGTTGTATCAGCAATTGACATGCAAACTGTTTTGCTAAGGGAACATTCCTCCAAAAGATGTAGGAGGGTGTACGTGTAGAAAAGGGCAGCGAACGATGGCAGAAGCTTAATTATAGAACCACTAATGGCAGGAGGGGAGCGCGGCGCTGAAGAGAGCCAGCAGCGTCAGCTCCAAGCGGCCAGAGAGGGCACAGGCCCTGCTCCCCAGCCTGTGCAGCCTGGGATGGGCCCACTGCAGTCACAGCACACAGATTTTTACTAGATCAGGATCTGACCTGTATCTGGAGTAGTTGTGTAAAGCAAAAAAGCCCACTGGCTGACACAGAATGAAGCCTAGGTACCCTCCCTGCAGGTCACCAGGGAGCATCCTGGCACTAATGTCTTCTTCAGAAGCCCATGCTGTAGATGCACACCATAATGCAGACCTTATGTACTGCCGAGGGAAGTGTTAATTAATATCTTTAATTGTTAGATGCTGTGGCAAGATTAGAATAAGTGTCTTACTGGACATAAGATGTTTCCAGACACTGCATGGAGATTCAATTACATCCATTGCCCACATCCACACCTCACAGAGGCAATACTGATGTGTTCCTGCTCAGTCTGGGATTGAGCTTCACAAGAGCCTCCAGGAAGAGCTAAGCATGCAAACTTTAATGCATTTATGGCTCATATTAATTCATCCCTGGCCTCTGTGAAAATTACTGATGAATTTCTGACAGGCGAGAAATGGTTAATTTAAATGGAACGTTGTTAATAATGGAGGGTATGCAATACTCAAACGGTAAGAAAGGTCACATTTGAAGAGTAGGGATTCATCTGGTGCTCAGAGATACACTGATACCAAACACAGGACCCTGGAGGGAATGACTGGAAAGGGGTCATCAGGTGAGGCTGGCATCAGTTTCATAAATGGGGTGAGCTTCCTGCTCCCTGAGTTTTCGAAGCAGAGGAGGCAACAGCAAGTCCTTGAGGGGTCCATGATACATTTACAAGACGGGTTCCAAGTGCTAAAAAAAAAAGATGCAGTACAAACAGTTCACTGTGAGGTTATTAACCAGTGGATGCCCCAAAGTCTTGTTCAACTCTTGTAACCAAATAGATTGAGACTAAATTGTAGGCTAAGCTTTCCTCTGGTAAAATAATGTTCCCACTCAAATTTCACTGTTCTAATTGCAGAAGCTAGAAATAAAAATACTTTCATTCAAATAACTAGCATTCAAAATGCTTTCAGCTGGACTTTGCCTCCCAAAAGAAGCAAAGACACATGAAGGATGTTCTGTATTTATTGGCATTATGGGCCAGGACCCCATAGGTGCTGTCCCACCACAAAACCAAGATGATTATCCCTACTTCAAATCATGATATTTTATTACAACAGTTTACAGTCCTTGTTTAATTATCTCAGCGTGTACTGCACGGAGTCTGCAGTGGAATCAATTCATTTCTAGCAAGTACTGGGCCAAATTGTGCTTTTACTCCCTGCAGAGGGGGTGGGGGTAAAATACACAGAACATCTGGGGCCACCCAGTAGTTCAGCGAGGCACTCTGACAGCAGCAATGGCAGATACAAGTAGAAAACATCTTTAAAGAGCCCTCAATTCTTCAGCAAAGCCATAATTATATTCTGAACATTTTTTCCCATAATAATTTTCATCCAAAAATTTGCCAAAAAAATTCATCGTGAAAGGCGTAGAAATCTACATTTTTGACACTCCATAAATCAAAAGCTTATTTTACATAGCAGAACAAAATTGCTGTATATTTTACCTCAGCCGTACTGTCTTTTAGCATTACCTGCTGTATTTCCAGACTTGAGGATTTTTACATACCCTTCCACTGCTCCTCCTCAGACTTTTTTTAACATTCACCATCCTCTTCATTAAAACATGTAATTTCTCAAAATCTACTCCCCTGAAGCACAATATGGCCCTGGGGCTGAACCAGCTCGGGTTCTGCTGTGTTGCTGTAAGGCAACCCGGGATACTCACCTGCCACTTCCCATCCCTCCAGGTTCCCTCTGAGCTATTCCCAGGTCAGCAATGCTTCCTGTACAGGTTAACAATGCTCCCTTCTCGAGCCAAAGGTGCAGTAAACCTTTTGCAAACGCACCCAAGGTGCACATGAGTGCAGACTTGACTTCTGGCACTGCCACTTCATCCTGGAGGGCAGAAAGGCTTCCACTGGGGAGGATTCATTTAGGAGCATTCATTCCAAGAAGAGGGGTGAGGAAGCCCTCGTTTTGTGTTAGTACCTAAAAAATATTTGGTTTTCAGTTTTAATTCTGATTTCTTTTTTTTTTTAAATCAGAATGAGTGACCTTTTTATTTGATAAACTGGATCATATATTCATCTAGTCAAACCACAACCAAACCAAACCAAAATGTAAGTAAATCTGGAATAATAGTGACTTTCAGACAGGATCAAGCTGGGTTTGATTTCTGTTACTTATCAAGAGTTAAGAAACCTTGTTTCCCTTCACCAGTCCCCTGAGCCATTAACATCGCATTGCACCACATTCTTGTAAGATTATGGGAATTTTCAGTTTAGAAAATCCAAAGCTATCTGTAGCTGAGCATATTTAGTTGCATTTTACAGTTCTATTTTAAAATAATACCACTACATCTGATACCCCATAGTTGTCTGTGACAAATGTAATATGCAAACATCTTGCATTGCATAAATGGCATAGGCGTGGAAATAACAATACGCTGAATGTCTAACGCCCATTGTCTGGAGAGCAGTCTTAATGTTGTTGAGTTAATGAGTGAAATGAGCATTGTGGTCTAAGTGTCACATAAATAATGGTTTCCATTACAAAAAAATACTGTGCCACCACACCCTGGCCATCTCAAAAAGCAAAGCTCTAGAGGTTTCCCACAGACAAATACATAAACCAATGCTGAATTTCTCCCCTTTCCCCCTTTTTGAGGCAGCTAGTTTAGTGGCCTTTTTCTTTTTGTAACCTATTTTTGTGACAAAACACAGCTAAAACATTATGTGGTTTTTCTACGAACAGGAGTAAAATGCAGTTGCTGTAGACCAGACTCTTCCCTGGTGCGAAGGTCATCCGCCCAAGCTGCTGAGTGGCAACTCAAGCCATTCTCACAGAGATATAAATCTCTCTCCCTCTGTCTGCATCATTTTACCCATACAAAGCAGCAATGCCTGAGTCCTCCCTGCCTAGTCCTGAGCTCGGCTGTCATGAGGAGTACGTGTGTGGAAGGGCATGCACACCAACAAATGCTTGGATGCAATTCCATGCAGCCATGGTGCTGCTGCCAGGCATGTACTAAGGATAGCTTTCAAGCAGATTTTGGAAAGTAAACAAAGCATACACAACCGAGCTACAAGCTGTGATAACAACAGCAGTCAGGGTAATATTAAAGGCTAAGCATTTCACAACTCTGGTCAGTCTAAGCAGACAGCCTTTCTCCGGGCTCTGAAGCCAAGGTGGAGAAGAAAAGGGAGAGCTGACCAAATTAACCTGGGAACTCAGCCTCACATGAAACCAGGCTCCCGAATTACCAAACAACAGACTGTTCTCCTACTGCCACAAACACAGAAGTAGATGTTTCTTTCCCCCCAAAATTCTAAAGAAGTGTGAAAATTACACTGACAGTCTTTGGAAAAAACTATCTGCAATTTGTCATGGGCTTTCGACCTGACATCTGGCAAGATGCACTGTAAACCACAGTGTTTTACAAGGATGAAGGGCATTGCCTACAAAATGGTCAATAGATTCAGTTGTTTATCTGGGCTTCTGTCAACCTTCTGTAATTTCCTGGTATGTTTTTTTTTATTCAGGATCCAGAAAACAACTTAAAGAGAATGAGGTGTTATAATCCCACTGAAACCAAAGAGCAGGTAGGTCTCCAAAAGCCTTGAGCACATCAGAAGGTATGAGGTTTCTCCTGCAGCTCCTCGTGGCAGTTGCAGCCTGAATGGTGTTGACTGTGGGCAGCTCTACTCCGCTACATTGACAGTGTGCGTCTCAAACCAGGATGAACTTGCACAGAACCTGAGTCACTGCTTTCATTCCACAATAAATACATACCTTTCGGTTGTGCTGGCACTGGTGTCTCCCAGGTTTGTGAAAGGCTCAGATGAAAATCAAGTAATCCATTCTATCAAAACAGGAAAGGTTCAAGTAATTGAAAGGGTGCAAAAGCAGTAAACTTTTCCTTACTAGAACACTCCCCATTTTATCATGACGTTCCAGAACTACTTCTGGAGCACCTGGAATTAACAGCCCTTGTTTAAACTGCAGTAGCAGTTTAAAGTCTAGGAGCTTCGGCTGCAAGTGAAGACCCAGGTCAGTTTGCTGGTGTCTGCACCAGGAAGTATCACAGCAGCTTAAAAGTGAGCTTCTTTAAAAAGTGACAAAATGTAAAATTTTAAGGACAAGGTTTCTCTACTTAAAAAGAAAATGTAATTTCTAGGTGCCATGTGTGCTGTATATTCCCTTGTTCAACATGCAATTAAAAACCTCAAGTTTTTAGACGAGCATTCCTAGAAAGGGTTTGAAGAAGGTAGAAGGTATTCCAACAGCAAAATTAAATTCTCTTTGGTTTGAAATAGTGTGGTTTCTTTTACCTTATCTTCAATGTCTGTAGCTGGCTTTTGGGAGGCAGATTGACATATCAGACTCAGCAAGAAGGACTTTAAGATCCATTATGGGAGCACAATACATATACAGAACTCATTTAGATGTGACTCACTTCTGGCCACCCTGTGACTCCAGTCACGGTGACTCCATGTATGGTGATGTGACAGAAGTTACACTGTTAGACACAAACAGGCAAAACCTCAAATCACCTCAGTCATATTACTGCCGAAATCCCAGGTAGTGTGGTGCCTGTGAGACTTGACTGCTATGTGAAAACGCAGCAATTCCTGAGGCAGTGGCAAACCTGTTTGGTTTAAAGGGTAGGGCAGACACCTTGAAAAGATGGGAAGCACTTTACATTCGCCAAGTCCTGTCCCATGAGTATGATTAGGTGGCATGATGAGTCAGGCTCTGCATACAGGTTATAAAACCATTCTGAGTATGAGTCATTAGCTTTTCACTTTATTTCTGGGCACATTTAATCACTTCTTTTGCCCATGCACCCGCTTCCTGCTTTGCTAGGTTTTGGCAGCACACCTCTGGGCTGAGATACTTCTAGTATGTCTTAAAATTGTACTGAAATGATTTTCAAGTATTTCAATTGGCCAATACTAAAACAAGTTCACTAGGGAAGATGCAGGCTTGTGTACGATTGAGTTATGCCAATCAAAAATGGATTTGGTCTTCCAAATTTCATCCCCCATGACTCTCAGAAAATCATGGAACTCCATGTTCCACTGAATACAGGCTAGAGAACAGTATCTTCATTTCAGCTGGAGCTATCAAGCTCACCATCAATGCCAACACATTTTCACTTGGGTTTAAAACATGCAACTTTGACTCATAACATATTTTTTTGATACAAGATCTACTCCCAATAATGACTAAGAGATTATCAGAAAATGATAAACCTATGGAAACATGGAGAAAGCAAATCATTCAAGGAAAGCAATGGCTGAGTGTTTCTTCCAAACCAAGAGCTGAAGATGAGAAAAGTACCAGACAAGCCAACTGGGCAGCAGGGTCCAAGCAGGCAAAGCAGGAACAACGTCTGCACGCAAAGCATACCTAACCTAGGAACTGTTTACTGTGGGATGCTATGGAAGGGTTCAGAGAGGGATCAGACAATTCTCTTGACTTATGAGACCCCTTCATTCATGAAGGCTCTGAGCAACTCCATTTTGGAGGAATATTAGGAGAGAGGAGATTAAATCCAGCCTATTGTATATCTCCAAATGTGAATGCTCTGGGCATTATGGTTTACATTTGAGGGGCCTCATGGGCTTGGTGGTTTCTCTGACCCTGCATGACGAATGTCAGCCCCCTTCTCTCAGCCACCATTTCCTGCCTGCTGTTCTGAAGGCTTGTATGGGCCCCATTCTCAGGATGCTTTCAACAGCCCCTGCAGCTGGGTTCTCTCCTTCCCTCCTTCCCAGCTGTCGCTCACCCTTGGGATCTTCCATCTCCTTCATCCCATGGGAATGGGATATGCACTGGGAATGCTGGCACATATGCCAGCTCCCAGCCTCTGGGCATCACAGCAACGCTTCTGCCTTCCCCTACCCTTCCACCATCATGTCCTCAGTTCCAGAGGACTCAGGGACAAGGATAACTTTCAAATGGAGCTTGGTACAAAACAAAGAACTGGTCCTGCAGAGGACTGCCCGAGTGGGCACTGCTCCAGGCAACAGGAGGCTTGGTGGGGCAAGCAGGAGGGGCACAAAAGCAATAGCGAGGGATCATGGTGAGGAAGACAGGTTTTCCTCATGGTATCTTTCTGGAGCTTGCGGTACTTGTTGCCTGGGATTTGGGCTTCATATTCTGACAAACATTCTGACAGTTTGGTACTCTGCTCACTGCATCCCTCTCAGCTAACGCCAAGGTTTCATGGGAACACACAGCCTGACCTTAAACAAGTTCCACCACATATTTACCTTCTTGTTACAATGCCCAGTCAGTAGCTTTTTCTAGACACTATACCTTTCCGAAGGCCTTTGCGTTTCTTGAGAAGTACAATGTACAAATTAAATATTTTGGATTCACATCATAAACTGCTAGTGCTGCTAGTAAAGTCTTTTTCTCCTAGGATCTAGGTAATACAGATTGCAGAATATTGTAGTTTGTTTGTGGGCATGGAAGTTAATTTTAATGCCAGTTTTTATACCTGAGATACTGTAAATGAATATCTTCAACTTATATTGCCCATCGTAAACTTTTTTAACCTGTGAGTCATTTTCAAAATAATAAACGTAACTATTCCATAAAAATATCTCAACACAGAAGAGCCAGAAAAGTGAAGGACATGAACAGATGGCACATCAATCTTCTGCATTTATACAATTTGTTTTTTAATGCAAATAGTGTGGGTTGCCTGCTCTTGCCTTGGATATTGTTCCAAAGACGAGCACATTTTCTTATCTTTCTGGATCAATGTGACATTTGCAGTTATCATAAAGTGGGAGCCCATTTAATGATGTTAATGCTTCCTTAATGTAAAAATAAAATCACCTCCTTTATAAAAGCAAACAGATTAAAAGTCCCAAAGAGACCATTGAAATCTGTGACATTTGCTGTTACTGGTGGCTAGATGGCTTGATTATACACAGGTAAAAAATACCTTAAAAGCATTGTTTATGCTCATTAATCAGAACATTAAATAGGAATGCTGGAGTCTCCCCAGCAAGAATCAGTTTTAAAGATGTATTAATAAAAAAATGGAGGCAGCATTTCATGCAGCCTGTTTAGATCGTTCAAAAAACCCGAAAACTGCAAACAATCAAACTTATGGCCTTATGGCAGCCTGGTAAATCTTCAGACCCCAGATGTAATATGTGGTCTGCATTTTTATTTGCACATATTGGAAAGTGACTCTGCCAGCAGTCCCTGATTCATGCCTGTACCGTTCCCTCCACGGTGCCACCAAGCAAGTGGCACATCACTAATATTTCTGTTCTTGCCCCTGGGGAAAATTTGAATCTTTAATTTTTGTGCAGGCTTTTTAGAGGAAGAATAAAACCCAAACAAAACACCATCAACTGAAACAACCTTCTCTTCTGTTCTGAATTATTGCAAAAAGAGAAATTAAAAATTATTGAAATATGTCACTTAAAACTATTCTGAGTACAATATAGCCTACAAGTCACAGATTCACAGACTCTCAAATTTGGCTGGAGCTACATTACACCTCTCTAGTTCTAACAGGAAAGAAGTATGTAAATGGTATGAACAGCATAATATATGTTTCATCAAAAAATATTTTAGGGAAAATTTAGATTTAAAAAAAAAAAAACAAACATTTTTGGATTTGTAATTGTTTAAAAGACAAAATGTGCTGACAGCTTCTGTGGAAACTTAATTTTGAGCAGAAAAACCAAAACCTAAATGACCCTTTTGAACTCCACCCATGATTTTGCTCAGAAAAAAAGGCCACCACTTCCTCAGGGAAAACAAGGAAGCTCCACATGCCCTTGGAAGGCAGCAGCAATTGTTCCAACAGCTCCATCGGGCTGGGGACGGCCCTGCAGCCAGCTGACCTCCAACACAGTTTGTGACAAATGAACTCTAAGCATTACTGCTCTTTTAAGATTTTATAGTGGAGAAGGGATGAATGCTGTAATCAGGACAGGGTGGAGGAAATAATCATAGAATAAGTAAGAGTAATTGGGTAATTCAGGCATTTCCCTGTGCCTGCTCTTCCCGACCACCTCTTGGTCTTCCTTCCTTCTTCCTTGCAGCTTCTTGCAACCACCCTTTTCCCTTTGCTGCCCAAAATCCAGCCCAAAAGAGTCCAGCTGCAGGGACAAACCACAGATATAGCCATTGCTTGCCCAGTAGCACACACAGCATAGATACTCCCTGAACAGTACCTGCAAAGTAGGTTAGAGGAACAGGCGAGGGGGTAGGAAGCCAAATTTACTGAACATTTCGCAGATAAACACTTCTTACTGCTGTGTTAGAGACGCTGCTCTCAGACACAAACACACAGCAGGGGGTCTGCTGTCATGGGGAACGAACCCCCTTTGAAACACCCCACTAACTAGAACAGATAATGAAAAAAATGTCTTTTAATTCCCTGTCCTTCTCCTTCTGAATGAGCTGTTAAAAGACCAAGAAAAACTGTTATAGCGATACCATAAAAAGAAGAAAGCCCAAAAAAAACAAAGAGCTCTCAGCTCCAGGCGTGTCCGAGGGGCTGGCAGGGAGAGACAGCGCCCACATGGGAAAGTTCTGTCACCCCATCTGAGATATCACTTACTGGTGGCAGCTCTCCAGAGGCAGAACGGGTCCCACCTGTTTGCAATGTGTTTAGCTATTAATATTTATATAGTAGTTCAAGTGGGTATAAAAAAAAAAAGGATGAAATTCATCAAATTTTATGTCATCTCTTGGTGGTGTAAAATAAAAACCGTTGCAGCAGGGGAAGAGGGGAATGGCTTGTTTTCTTGCCTTTCTGCAGAGCGAAATGTCGATGCTCTCAAAATGTCTCAGCGCAGAGCAGTTGGCAATCACCTCGGTGTGATCCACACCTTGACATCCAGGCTAAATACCACGGCCACGGCCTGGCCCCAAATCACAAGGCTTTGAATAGCACCACATAAATAACACATTTATCAGCTCTGTGGCTTGACTTACAACATCGAAAAAAAAAAAGTGAAAAAGGTTCATATGGATGTGGAAGTACTTTTCTTAGGCTTCATTTACTGTGCTGGAAAAAAAGCCCCCCCAAACATTTCATTTTTCTGAGGTACTGATTCATGGATTGCTGTGAAAACGAGCGATGTCTAAGGGAAGGCCATCTACCTATGCCAAGGTGAAGAAACATCCAAGGGAATGTTTCTTAACTAAGAAAATACAGGTATTCCAGATGAAATTCTGGTGCTCAATCCTTTTGAACTTGCTCTGCATTCTACCAAATGCTTCAATATTCATTGGAACAAGAGAAGGGAGAACGACTGACCGCCCAGTAATAACTTTGCCATCATCCCTGATATGTATTTGAGGTGAAAGTAAATATTATATGTATTAAGGAGATACTTTCAGCATGGGAAACATGGAAACATCCACTCTATGTGTCCCATACCACTGAGCATGAACCCTTTCCCGGCAAGCAAGACTAAAGATGCTGCTCCCATAATTTAAGTCTTGCACATTTTACATTAATCTGCCTGACATAAGTAAGATTTAAGCCACAGAAGATGGAAAGAGTTTAATAGAAAAAAACCCTAAAATCCATTAATTCCAAAACAAATACCCATCTTTGAGTTGTGGCCCAAGTATTCACATTTTCTTTGCATAAATGGGAAGGTTGCCTCTCCTGGATATGTGTATCCTAAACAAGGAGAAGGCAAGGGAGTTAAGCATTCAAACTGGATTTTCTGCTCAATCTTGTGAATACCATCAAAATAATTTGGCCAAGGGAGCTTGGAATATCCCAGGATGGGTGACAGGGGTTGGACTGCTCATCTTCCCCTGGTTATTTCTTATGCACCCAGTACAGAATGAAGAGAAGAGGAGTTTCCTTCTTGTCTGCAGTCATCTGTAGCCTCCTTTAAGCTGATCTAATTCCCACATCACTCTCACCTACACAGAGAATTTGCACCCAATTAAAGGACCTGGGTAGAAAAGCTGAGCTCTGTGGAGATCACAACCCCAGGCAGTGCCTCAGCCCACACCAACAGCGGGACTGCGAGTAAGCATCAGCGCATTGGAGCCAAGTGCGTGGCAGCCTCTTTTCCACAAGATCACACAGTCCAGAGGGGGAAAATAAGATGAAGAACCATTAGAAAGAAGGACATTATAAATCTGAATGGCACACAGCAATTGTAAAATGTTTAGCTGTAACCATGCCTGGGAGCCTTGTGAAGGCAAGTTAAATTAGCCTGTGTTTTTCTTACCTGCCTCAAGTAACCAACAAGCTACATGTTAAAAAGTCATCACAAGCCCTGAATCATAACATTTAGCAGGTACTACTAGTTTCCATTTAATCTTAATCCATCTCTCCAAGAACTTTCATTCCCATCAGCCTAATCAAAGCCTTGTTATTTGCGATCATAAATTTCCAGCATTAGATTTCATGAAATCTCTATAAAGTTCTGTAACTCTTGTAATAACTCATTTTATTGAGGACTTGTCTCTGCCACACAGACCCATTGTATTGCAGGCATTTTGAAACTTGACTACCTTCCTTTCAGGGATAAAACCAAACACTTTCCTTTGTCTTCAGCTTCTATCCACTTCAGCACTTTCAGAATCTGAAGTCATAAAAAAATTTTCTATTACTCTTTTTCACACACCATTCAGCAAAAACTTTTAAAGAGCAGGCTTTTTAAAAATTTTACACTTCTTGAAGTCCTCTTGTTGGGAGAGAGGTTAAGTAAGTTTCTATGTGTGTGTAAGTAATGGAGCACCTTGCTCTGAAAGCAGGGAGAATGGGGGCATAGAGAAAAAGTCAATCTGCCATTGTAGTGCTGCATCAAGACCTGAGATATGGGATTAGTGGAAATTCACTAGCAAGTTAGCCAGCATGGTGACTGGACTACTGAAGGAAACCTTTTACCTGCCTTGTCCAACCATGAGCTCCAAATTCACCAGAACATTGATTAATACAAGGAGAAAGTAATTTAACTTTCTTGCTCCTGTCTTTAATAGTATTTTTAGCTGGTATGTCTGGATGAAGATGCAGGTGACTGGAAGACTCATCTCCTCAGGCTTTTGATTTAACTCAAGAGTATAAGAAACTAGAGGAGTCACAGAAAGCCTATTTTCTTTTAATGCTCCTACCCAGAATCTGGGGGTGTGTGGGAGCACAGCACTATTAGCTGATTTTAGTTACACTGACTCTTCTTAACAAGTTTGTGTCACTGATAAAGATGGTCTCTGGGTAAGGTAGTCTTCAGCAGAAGTTTCCTGTAAAGAAATATGCACGTTTAAAAGAGGCAACTCCATGAAAGCACAGATTCCAGTCATTCTACATTTCAGACACTGTGTGTACAAACTCCAGTGTACTCAGATGGAGGAAGGGGTTGGCTTGATCCTCTACAAATGCACCTTGGATGATTTCCTGAGGACAAAGATCTGCAGCAGACCAAGACAGACACCATCCCTTCTCCTTCCAATGCTTGGAGCCAAGTGGCACATCTAAAAGGAAAATGTGAGCCTGAGGAAGTCTCCAAACTGTAGGGAAGGCAGCAGCCAGTCTCACTCTTTTCTCCTTCCTGCATGCACTCATGACTGGGGAACCAAGTATGTTTCTTTGGCTTTGACCCTAAGGGGGAAAAATATCCCTAATTTTGTTGTCTACACATATTAATTAATAGCCTTTCATATTCTTCAAGTTTCAGTTTTTATTTCCTGATATCCTTTACATTTTGACTTTGGATCAAATCTAGAGCAAGAGGACCCACTTCTGGTAAATGGATGACCAAATTCCTCTCTGGATCTGTCAGGACAACTTGACTGAGAATGCACTGTTGGTACTGGCCAATCAGGAGCTGAGTGCCACTTTGATTTATCCCAGCTCTAAAGTACACAATCCCAGCTGAAACAAATGCAGACGAAGATTTAACATGCCTCCTCATTTAGTCTTAGCTTGTTACTTGTCCCTGTCAGAGAGATCAAGGGGACTGACTGCTGTTGGCATGTTTATCAGAGAAAAGGAACAAGCTTTACCTCCATGGGCAGCTCTCATGCTTCATGAGACAGTTTTAAACACATCTGAAATAATTCTTCATGAGACAAAAGAGAAAGAAGTAATGGTCAGCATAACAGAGAAAAGACATATGGAAAACTGACTGTATGAGACATATTTTTAATGCTCATGCTAATTCTCAGTTAAAATAGTCTTCTCCATTCCAAAGAAACAGAATTGGGTAGGAAACAATCTCAGTAAGGAGCATTAGATTCAAATAACTATTACCTTATGCCTGCCCACCTTAAATTCAAGGAAAATCAGGTCTGAATGTAGACTCCATTTTTTTATTTAAAAAATAAATTTATTTTTGCTTTTCTTTTCATAGCACAGAAATTAGAAAAATAATATATTCAAATGAGATATCAAAGACACAAGAATGCCAAAGTGAAACTGTAGGTGAAACCAAGGTCCATCTGGGTTGTCACTTCATTTCCCAAAGGAACTGGTAGTGGATGCCAAGCCAAGTGAGTACCATTTCTGCTCAAAGAATATGAGAATTCTTCAGAATGAACAAAAAGAGGACTCAATTTGTATCACTGCTTGGCCACTGAGACATCATCAATTCTAACTCATGCCAGCAAAATGCCAAATCAGCCTCAAATTTGTTGCAATATTTATTTTTGCCAAACTAATCCCAGTCTCATGGAATCAAGAAATTAGATAAATGGAAGGAACCATTTCTCCATTGCAACCCTTCAACAAGACCACAGCATGCACATCTGATATTTGGACAGAAAAGCCCAGGTGCTCCTCTAGTTGTCATCCATTCTGCTACCTCCCAAAAGCATCCCACCAGCACAGACTGCCTCCTCCCACCTCTCCCAGAGGACACACCCAGGAGCAGGGCCAAGGGCAGGGAGCAGGATCATGGGTTTGGAAAATTTCTGCTTCTGCTCTCTGCCTCACTAACTCTCAGAGATAAAAACACCTGTAACCTGACTGAGACAGTGATGTCGTCTGTTCTGGGCCGATGGATTCACTTCTGCAGCCATGCCAGGAGGCACTCAGAACCTGTTTTCCTTGCCTCCAATGTCTGCTATGTGGTGCACAAGAGACACCATTAAACAGCCACATATACTACCATTTTAACATGTTTAAATCAATTCCACCTCCATTCGGATAAGTGTTGAAACCCCCGTGTGGCTGGCAATTCCTAGAAGAGGACAGATCTTTTCCAAAAGCTAGGCTGAACTTAAAGTAGATACAAAATAATACTATAGATTTTCTTTCTCTCTCTCCCTCATCACAGCCCTAAGATTAGCATAAAAATGTGCTATCCTAACTAAGCAGTCTGTTAACTGATAAGCTATCAAAAAATCATCTGTTATTTTTATAGCTCAAAGGCAGATGCCATTCCAAGAACCAGAGTTGATTGAGTAGGATTTTTAGTGCTTCGTAGATTTATCATTGTAAACTTGAGGTATTTTAAAACAGAATGATTCAAGTCTTGAAATATTACCTCCAGAGCAATCAAGCATTAGGATTTTTGCTGGTCTTAAGTTTTATCTGGGATGAAATAATTTAATCTCACATCGTAAAGAATTTGAGTTGTTTCTTAATGTGAGCACTAAAATTTCTTTTCTGCATTACGGTCCAAACCGATGTAATTACTCAAAAGCATGGATGTCAAAGCTTCCCAGCTCCTCCTGCAGGGCCCCCTTCTGCACATTCTGTTCATATCCCCCTTCTCTGGAGCATATTTGGTGAGGACCTCAGACAGCCAGTTGCAGTCAGGCTCAGTGTATCAGGTTTAATGGTTTAATTGGCTTGGCACTGATGTGCTGCCCTGCCAATATCTGTCCCATGATCCTGCTGTGTGTTGTACAGAGCCTTTATTGCAAAGCTGAAGCACACAGGCCGCTGCAGGAAAGGAAAAGCACAACCAACATGGGCAGTGCACAAAGTAAATCAAGCGTGCTGAGATTTTCAATAGTAGGGAGAATGGAACAAGGCCAATGTGCAGCTCGTAGAAAGGGAGAGGAAAACGTGGAACAATGCTAACCTCGCCTTCTGTGTGATGTGGCCACTCTATCAGGAAAGTATGTATCACTGTGGAGAAGCAATCAGCAATACCAGAGGATTGGAAAGCTCCAGCGAAGGGGCTTCTTCTTTCATAATGAGAGACAGGTGCCAACGGGAATTAAAAGTCTGCAACCAGTTATTGCAATTCATATTAAACTTTTGTGAGTTGTACAAGCTTTCATATCAAGGCATGGGCAGACTGCTTTTCCAGGGCAGCTCTTCCACATTTTATACCAGTCAAAACAATTAGACATACCTACAAGCTGATGTCCTCAGAGAAAGAGGCATGACATTACCCCCAAAAGAGAAATAACAGGAGTGTCAAAACACGCATATCACCCATTTTGAGAGGAATTTGCCTCTGAAATATTTCAGTGCTTACACCATCATGAGCTCGCATTGTTGGCTGGGATGAACTTCCTTTTTCACCATCTTTTACTCAGTTCAGGGTTGCCGCACAAGAAAATAAAACATTGCAGTCCAAAAATAGACTAATTTTTTTTTTTTTGAGCAAGAATTACTCGACCAGCCCAAAGAGACGGCAAAGAGCCACTAAGATGCAGCCTGACAGACCAAGAATATTTTGTTTGTGTGTGTTGGTTCCATGTGACTGACATTTCAAAATGCCTCATAATTGCTCTTATCACCAGTTAATCCCAGTGCAGGGTCTCTGGCACTGATGCTCTGCATAGCGACACGAATGCATGCAGCTGGAATACACTGCTGGGAGACTTCTGCAGGTTTTCTGAAGAATTCCTGGTTCCACATGCTCCTGACTCCTCCTGCAGGCAATTGAGCTCCTCATTACACAGCAAATATGCACCTTTCCCAAAGCACATTATGCTTTACTCCGTCACTCCCTTCGGGGACAGAAGGCCCAGCAAAAAGACTTAATGAGTACTAATTTATCTCCCTGAGTCTATGGGGCATCCAACCTACAGAATTTTCCCTCAGCTCACATGCTGCCCCTGCACATGTTATCCCAGAGGGATCCTGCTTTTGGCAGACAGCAGGGAAGCACAGTAGGTGGCTTTTCCAACTGACTGCTGCACAGAGTGCTGAGGTTTCATGTGACCTGCCTCCCTCTCCACCACACAGTGGGGGTTCTTGTGTACTTGAGGAATATTCATAGTTTTGGAAAGAGGAATAAACACCCTGATATTCATTGTCTCCCAGGAGAAGATGCATTTTATCGTACAGAATTCCTGACTGCCTTTTGTTACAGGCATAAGCTCACCCTGTCCTTGCTCCAGCCCATTCAGAAGTTGTGCTGGTATGGCCACCACTGAGTTCAGGCCCAGTTTGTGTGTCCAGCTGTGGGACAGGCAGCCCAGACCACAGGGTTCCCCGGGTCCTGGCAAGCAGGGATAGGATGAAAAGCAGTCCACCCTAACACCCCAGCTGGCCTCATGGTGGCCTGGGGACTTAACCCAAAGGGGAACGAGGCTCACATTGACCTCACCAAGCTACCCTGTGGAAAATATTAGAAGACACTGACTACTTTTGGGGTTTTACAGACATCATGCTACACAAAATTTTAAAAAAACCTAAAAAAACAACCTCCTTCCTCCAACCAAATAAAAATATCCACCTGCTTGTCCAAACAGCAAAGACAAGCTCTCCATGTAGTGGCAACTGTCTCCTGAATGTATGATCCTCTGCTAACCCTCTGCCACTGCTGGGAATGGCTCCAAGGTTTCAGTTTCTTCCAGGAGTGTGCTAGATGAATTAGTTTGGGAAATGGCATCAAGTGCTTCGGTATGTGCTACCAAAGCTCTCAGTGAGCTACAGTGGCATCCTGGGGATTCATATGCCTCAAATAAATTAATTTTTAAAACAAAGCACAGCGAAACACTGGAGCAGGTTAAAAGCTGCTGTGTCAAAGCTGAAAAAGCATTAATGGTCCAGGGATTGCTCATTTTGTCCATGAATTTGCCCCATCAGTTTTTAACAGCCACTTCCCTAACAGACCACAGATTTTGCCAGCTATCTCCCAACAACATGGGCAGAGATGTTTTTCTTGCCCAAAATAGTTAAGTCATCAAACAGCTCTGTATTTACAAGGCCAACCTTTCCTGACCTTTCTGGCTAGACCAACTCCTGTTACATTAACCTCTGACCTCAAGTCTCCTTAATAGCAATATTCCTGGGCACTGTGATTTCCCTCCCACTGTGTTGGCTCAGGGATATATTTACTATCTTGGCTTCAGAATTTATTTTTCAATAGAAGTGGCAGGGACCACCCTATTCCACCCCCTCCTCACGCAGTACAAGTGAAGTAATTCTCAAGATATTATTTTACCCGAACAAATGTGCTTCAGAGTCTCCTTAGCTTTGTATGAAGCCCTGACTTCCTATCAAAATCAAACAGGGACCTGGTCAGATTTGAGATGGATATAAACAAGAAATGGGAGCCCATAATTGATGATGGAAATCAGATAAGCCTCTTTTAAATACAACCATTGATAGAGCAATGGGAACTCAAATTACCTTTGATTAAGCCTCTTAAGAAAATAAAGTGAGGGGGAGGGAAAGGAGGGGTCTGACTTAGTAAAATTACCCTCGTGGATAAAATCACCAGGACAGGAGTGGGAAGGAGATGGGTGTAGCTTGTCAAACTTCCCAGGCTGGATGCAGCAGGAATGGAGCCAAGGAGAAATTCCTCACCCACCATAAGCCTTGTCAGTCCTTGTGACAGGGGCTCTCCCTGAATGAGCCATGATAGGCATTTCATCCTCAATGCTCTCCTTACTTCAGGCTCTGTAGCCAGAGATTGTGCAGAGGTTATGCACAGAAACTCAGCTGAAATCAGATGGGAACACACAATACCAGCTTTCTGCACCTTTTTTTAACTAGGGGGTTTATCTCTTCGCTTCCACATTTAAGTAAACCAAATTATTTCATAACTGGACCATGAGGACTGAGGAACTTGCTCGATGACCTCAGGATAAATCACCTGTGGATTTGGTTGTAAGTCTGCCTGGTGCATCTCTAAACAGGAGAGAAAAACCATTTTGTCTGGAGACCTGGCTGACCTCTTCAGTTAATCTGATTTTCTCACCATTTAATTATAGTTAACTGTAGTGCTGAGGGACTTGTAGATACTTTGTCCAATTGGGAATGAAATTAAAATTTTGGATGTATATCAGGCAGGGAAAAAAGAATGACTTCCACAGTGAAATTGAAATAAGCAAAAAGAAGGAACTTCCTTTGTATGATGTACTATTTTTCCGTAGCCCTTTTTCCATTTCTGTGACTTTCTCCCTCTTCCTGCCTCTCCCCACCCTGACAAGGCTTTTTATATACTTTAAAAAGTTTCTCCTGATTCAAAAGCTAACCTCAAGCGCAAAATATAAACATATTCCAGAGGAGGGCAAAGCTGGACAAGGCAGGCTTACTAGTGTCTCCCAAGAAGTGAGTGGCTGTGCTCAGCTGGTGCTGAGCCCTGGTCACAGCCCTCTCTGGGAGCTGCAGCCTGCTCAGGACCTCACCCAGGAGTGCCACCACTGCCTGCATCACACCATCAAAAGGAGATGGGCTCACGCCTTACAAACCCATTCCCAGAAACTCTGCTAATGCTGAGCCTGTGGAAACCTGCAGCAGCCATGAGGCAGCCTCCACACATTCCTCCACTCCCCACTGGACTGGAAAGGGCCTTGAAAAAGAGTTGGTGTTTTACCTGTTGCTGCTCAGAACACAGTGACAGCTCCCACAGCACAAGACTGAGCTGTGTAAGTGAGGCCACGTGTTCCTACCTGGGGGTTCTGTGGTGCCATGTGCTGATCCTCCTCACAGGGTGAAGGGAGAGCAGCACGCCCAAGGGAGCCAGCTCCTGCCCAGGGACGAGCTGGCACAGCAGGGAAGCAGCTCTCCTGGGAGAAGGGAAAGGCTGAGCATGAGCACAGGGCAGGAGCAGTCGCCCCTCTGGGCAGTGCTAGGAGGGAGGAACAGGGAGAGAAATGTTGGGCTCGGGTTTATTTTCATTTAGGGATGCCAAGCAGCACTTAGTCTCTCTTGAGCTAAGCACATTACAGTCATGTGCAGACAACCAGGCTGTCCCTGGAGATTCCTGGGGCACCTGGCCACTCTAGGGAAAGCCACAACGAGGGGCTGCCCATGGCTGCTCCCTGTACCCAGGCAGCCTCAGCCAGGCATCCCAGGGTGCCCGGGTGGCTGCACAGCACACAGGCACAATTAAGGGAACACACGCTGTGGTAGATGTCAAAAGCTGGTTTTCATACAGTACGCCTGGCTCTGAACACCATCCAAAACCACGTCCTCGGTGCAACCGTGCTGAAGTCAAGGTCATCCCCCAGCCTGTCACCAAGGCACCTCACCCCTGAGCACAGGCCAGTCTGCTCCCATGCTCCTGAGTTTTGGATCAGGCAGCCGCAGCTCAGGACAGGTACAATTACTGCGCTACTGTAAGGAATACCTTTGGCTTAATTACAGACCAAACCCCTATTTGCGGGTCAGTACTCTGTCAGGATAAATAAGCATTTTCACACAGTATTACATTTCTCTATTTCTTTTGGCTGATAATATTGGATACTGCCCAAGTCTGTCCCTAATGACCACAATAATCGTTCTTATCTGGACTCTAATCAGTGTCATATGCAACCTTATCACGCACACCTCTTTGTAAACATGCAGTGTTTAAACAAGTGTAAGGTCATAAGGAACTCGAATATTTTAAGCAAGTTTGTGAAACACAAACTACACATTTTTGGAAGAATGTTTAAAATTAAAACTTCTGATTCTGGAAAACTGAATATTTGGGGGCTATTGGATTGAAATACAGCTGCACACAAAACTGATCTTTATAGTGACGGATGGGTCCCTCTGTGCAGATAAAATCCAGATTTAAAATATTTCTTTTAATTGTTATTGTCTTTGTGCTCAAGGACTGATTGTGGGAAAAATGCCATTCTCTGACCATAAAAATAAAAAGAAAATACAATAAAGCAGTAATTGGTCAATGATGATTGAACTAACGACTTTACAGTGCCAGTCAAACACATATAATAATTGCTCTTTGGACTCTTTATGAAGGTACACTACTGTTTCATAAGAGTGATCCAGCATTATAAATTCTTCATTTTATATCCTTTTCCACCATTATCATATAAGCCTTATGACAAATTGCATATATTATTAAAGTTCCCTAATTTAGACAACAAGACATGATAAAAATGAAGGGTTATCTCCACCAAAAGCAGGTCAGATGCAAGTTGTCGCCAAGATGGCAATTACTTTCCTTTGTTTAAAAATCTGACAAGGCGTTGGAGGTGTTGGGTGCTATGATCTGCCCCTCCTCCTGAGGCAGGAAGCAGAGAGATCACATCAAGTTCCAGGGACCTGGAGAGGTGAGGGGAGGAGGGAGGGAGGGAGCTCACCTGTGCCCCTTCCCAGCCTCCCACCAGCACAAAAGCTGAACTCATCCCTAGCCAGCTTCCCGAAATGTGGACATGGGCATGCCACAGCTCAGCCACCTCAGCTGCTCTAAGTGTGATGTGTCCATCCTCCTTCTTTGCTGAGGCAGCCATGCTCTGGGACATGCAAACCTGGAACTCCTCTCACAGCAGCCAGCACTCGAGAGGAAAGGTGCTCCACTCCTGCCAGCAAGTGGGAGCACCTGGAGATAGCCAAGGGCTTCAGGGTCCAAGGGTTTTCGATCTAGCTGTGACATGCTGCTGCAGCAGATTATTTGGCTGTCTGACTTCTTCCACTCCAAGAAGGAGCAGAGGGTAGCTTCATGAAACAAGTAACAGGGAGCACTTCCAGGCACCATGACCTGTTGGTGTCGTAGTTGTGCCAGGTGGTGCCCACTAAGATCAGGGCTTGCCTGTGCTGCCACTCAGGTGAGTCCCCACGCTTAAGCACTGCCAGCACAGACGCGGTGGAGCAGGGGAAGGAGAGAACCAAATCTGTCAGTGTCTGTGCAGAGAGCCAGTGCAGCTGAGGACAAGCAACAGGCTGCTGAGTTCCCTTTGCAACAAGAGGGGAAAGGAGCCCCTCTTTTCCCTCAACATCCCATTAAAGGCTTACACACAGGCCATGAATTCTTGGGGTTGTTAAGTGCTCCCAGAACACACATTTTACTTTTTTGTTTTCTTTTTCTTAGATGTAGTCTTGGAAATGTATCAGGAGAAGACCACAATTTAATTTGCAACAGTAGGATAAGCTCCTTTGACAATTCTCCATCCTGGTGGTGCCCTTGCTCCCTGTCCCAGTTCTGCTCTGTGGGATGTGCTGAAGGAGCTGGTGTCCCAGTCCAGTGAAATCACACTGTGTCCTTCCTCTGTGTGGTCAATTTTGAGACTTCACAGTGTCTGTCAAGCATGCTAACAAATTTCTCAGTGATTGTCTATTAAACACCACCACAAAGGAAGGCATTTGCTCTGCACAGCAGCATTCAGTCCTTGCTAGCTAGCAGGGGCCATCTCTGCCCTCCAACTCAACAGCCTTTTTGGCCCCTGATGGAAATGACTGGCCAAAGCAGAGTGACACACACTGATTCTGCAAAAAATTCTGTGCAGTGCCACAGGCTAACATTAGTGTGACCCTTGGCATTTTGATATTACCAAGAAAGCGATGCCAGCTCCCCCTGTGCAGGCTCTGCTATGGTGAGAAGCCACAGCTCGAAGCACCAGGAGGTGGGAGACAAGCAGGCCTCGAATGAGAGGTGTACAGGAGCCCAGGCGGGACCCTTGTATGCTCCAAATTATGCTCAAAAATTAATACGAATTATCATATAGAGATAAAACATGATGGAGATATAACATGCTTGTATGTCAGTGAAATCTCTACAGCACCAAATTGCACCATACACTTTGCACATAAAAATACATAAGGGAAGAAATTAACAGAATTCCTTGGGTTACAAGTAAAGTACTGAAACAATATTACTCCTGCATATTCTGTTAACAATGCAGGACTTACGGCCCAGGTTGCAACCACATCTCCGGTGGAAGATACTAGCCAAAAAAAAAGGAAGAACTGGCAGTATAAGGAAGCTGAAATAGGCATTTAGGAATCAGAGCCGCCACTGCATGCTAGGCAGGAAGGACCCCCCACTGCAGGATACTGCATGGGGCCGTACTTCCTCGTTTGCCACAGCCTGGGAGTCAGGGAAGCTGAGGTTGTAGGGAGAGAGGATCACACGGTTTCTTAGTGCTCTGGAGGGTGGGTGTGCACAACCTGCTTCTGCTCGGCACATGGCACTGCTGTTTTGTGCAGTGGTGCTGGCGCAGGGCAGGGGCAGGACAGCTGGCACACACACAGGCTGCCTCCCAGACAGCCATGCCAGGGAGACGGAAGTGAGTCTTTGTTATTAAGCTTTAGTGCACTATATGTTACCTTGAAGAATGCGCCAAGATCACCACGTGAAAAATGTGTCTTAGCCATGGAGCTCTGAAAGGATAAATTTTGGCTTTCCTCTGTATCAGAGACTTATCTACATACATTATCCAAATGAGATCTGGGTTCGTGTTAAACCACTAGAATCAGCCCAGACTGTAGAAGCTAAAGCCTTGCACACTTAAAGCACACTTGAATGACATTAGAAGTTACAGCTTTGGCTCTCAGGTTGCAGCACAAGGTCCCTCACACCTGACCTTGACCCGCAGCTTCTGGAGAGGAGAGAGGCTTTGGAAACCCTCAGCCTCTGCAAAACCAAAAATAACTGCCCAGTAGAAATTTAGAAATAGTAATTTCATCCCAAACTGCCATCAGACAACAATGCTATTTCGACACGGTGGATGTGGGCTGGGGCAGCACCCAGGAAGGCAGTGCAGCCTTTAACTGTGCTGTGCCCACCACACAGCCTGGCACCTCTGGCAGGGGGGTGGTTAGAGGCTGCCCACTGGCACTTTAAATGGCGAACACTTACTGTTACTGATCAAAATTTATATTTGCTCTGTGCAGGCAGCAGTCTCAAGCATCAAAGCTTCTGTTTCAACACTGTGCCAAAAGCCATAAAGTTTAAGGCTTGACCAAGCATTGATTCAGCACTAAAGCAGAAGCCTGGACTCTAGAGACTACTGAATAGCTGGATTAAATAAACACTTTAAAATACCTCTAGCACTGCTAATAAAAACTGAGACTAAAGAAATGCATAGATGAACCTTTGTTTGCTGAGTGGAATTTTATTTTCATATTTAATAACTATATTCACAATGGGATTTTTTTTTTCTAAAGTAACTATAAAAATAAAAACATTCCCAGTGAGATCCAGGTGTTAAATGCAGATATTTTAAGACACAGGTAAAATTAATTATATTTGAGGCTTGTTAACAGAGTTCAAGTGTCCTGCCAATCCTTCCTGTCTCTTTTACAAAGAAAGACAAAGATCAGAGGCAGTGAAAGAGCTGAGACAGAGACCTGAATGTGAGTTACAGCAGCATCTGTGGCAGCAAGCACAGCTTCAATGTTTCAAAGGTTCAAAAGACCAAACAAAACGCAGATATATTTCCCATGACAAATTAATTGGAGCTTCCTATCAGGCAGACATTAGCTGTGTTGCAATGCCATACCTATGAGTTTGAGCTGCCCAGGGCATGTGGGGCCCAGGGCCTCTGCCCGCTCCTTATCTAAGCACAGCCTGATCACCAATACATCTCCACAAGCAGAAAGACCAGACACAGAGCTGGAAAGGCCCTCAACTTCCACAGTTTACCTGTACCCTCCATTTCTCTTAAACCTGCTATCCTGGAGCCATGTGATCCCCTGGAAATAAAAATTAGTTATGGATAGCATGTAAAGCTCTGGCATCAATTCTACTGGGACTAAAAGTATAGCAGGGAAGGCAGTGTGTGTTCTTGCAGACTTACAGTGAGGTTTGAAAAATTTCCTTGAGGTTAACAAAAAATAATGTCATCATTGTACATGTGATGAAGGAACATGAAGACCCTTGCAAGGTCCCAGTGCTAGGACCAGGGCAATACAGAGACAGTGCCCAGGAAGCTCCTTTGAGAAGGCAGCTTGGATTGGGAGAGGGAGGGCAGCTGTACACTGCACTGCTTGGGATCATCTGGCTGAGTAGCACAGTCTAGTCCATCTCGAAGAAAAAACTAATTATACTCCACCTCTATTTATATCTAATTTTAACAGCAAATTTCCTAGGATATAAAACATGATCTGTTACCAGTCAGACTCAGTGCTAACAAATGTCCATGAGCACTATGTTACTCTAATGCTAAATGGTTTTGAATGTCTCCATTCAGTGCTTTGGATTTAAAGAACAAATCAAATAAGATTTCTTGACTAGGCCATTTTACAAAGACAGGTATCTTCTTTCTCGGGATTTTCCCATCTTTCTAAAAACACTATTAAACACCAACAGACTGAACCCCCACCCCTGCCAAATACCTTATTAAAACAAGTTATAGTCTGACTGGAGTGAAAACCAAGTTTGAGGCTGGGCCACAGAGGAGGTCTCATAGCTCCAGCACAGAAAAGAATGATAATCAAAAGTGTGTATTAATACAGAGTCAAACAGAGCTTCCCAAAAAACCCCAAGAAAGTTTCTTTTTATAGTTGCTTTACCTAATAAACGAACTGACTTCATCTTTCTTCTCATAATATTTATTCATTGACAAAAAACACTTGGTGTCCCTTGGTTAATATTCCCTAGAGATTCCTTGTATTGTCCTGCAAGTGCCAATTTGGGATGTGTATAATTTTGTTATCTGTGAGACTGTTACAGGGCTGAGAGCTGACAGAATCTACCTAAAATATTTCCGGTCTATCATCAACTTTTTTTCCCCTACTGTCTTCCTATGTCCCCCTATGAGAAATGGATTTAAATTCTTTCCTACTTTGTTTTAACATTGGATTTGACAACTTACAGGGCTTGAACAAGAGATCAGCAAAGAAAGTCAATGGAAAGCACGCAAGAGGCAAATACAAATAAGGCCTCAAAGATGAGTATAGTTAAAAAACGCTGGCTACTCCTGGCCTCATTAGTAAACAACTGGGTTATTTACAGCCCAAACATACTGCAAGTTAGGGAGGTGCTGCACTGAGTGCCCTGTGAAGAGGAAATTACAGTAATCAAGTCTCATGGTCAAAAAGTCCAGGGCTGCTCCTCATAGTTCTCTGAGGGATACAAAAGGGCTCACCACAGCCTACGCAAACATCACAAAAAATCCCCAACTAAACATCAAAAAAACACCCAAACCCTTTGATGTCACATCAACACACAGCAAATTTCCAGAGAAAATGTGGGATCAAAAGGCTGGTTAAGGTTGCCCGATCAATGAACTACCTCTGTGCTTCCCTCCTCACTAAGACAGGGGGCTGTGGAAGGAGCGGGTTGCTTCTACAATACTCCTAGACCATGCAGGATTCTCTTGGCTGAAGAGATATATGCTCCAGCATTTCTTGCAGCTTAAATATTCTAGAGTACCTTTAAAGTTTAAAAAATAATGAGGTAGAATAGTCTAGAGTCACAAAATCTATCTTCTTTTTCTAAGTGACCCACCTAGCTTCACACATACTATGAACACAGGGACTTGTGTGACTTTCTCCTTGGTGCTGCATACCAGACCCTTTAATGGCACACGTGGATGCCCTGAGGCCCCTTATCCTCTAAACATCAGGAGCCAGAGCTGGAGTCAGCTGGGGCTGCTACTCAAGTACAGCCCTTGTTAGTGAGTGCTGCTGGGTGCTTCAAGAAGGCACCTGGCTGCCTTGTATAAAAGCAATGAGAGGCCCTTTCCAGGATGAAATCCCTGCACTAGGGAGACCTTGGTACCTAGGCAGACTTCAGGTAGCAGAATAACGTGGTTTTGCTCAAATAAGCAAATGAGGAAACATATTTGAAAAGAGAAGGCTTGGGGTCAGCCCAAAGCAAAAAACCCTCTTCCTATATTAAAACTTAAAGATAATTTGGAGCAGAAATATCCCAGAGAGGACAATTACTCCTGATCTAGTGTATCTCTCCTTTACCTCCCTCAAGTGGTAGGTAAGACTTCTCCTAATGCACCTCTTAAATCTCACAAGCCAGTAAAACCTGAGCATCTCACTGCTGAAGCCTAACAGTAAAAGCATTCCTGTTCTCCAAATATATTTTCCTGTTTCTGCAAAGTTCTAAGATGCTTGTCACAGAGATGTCTCTGCTTGTCACTCACAGCACAAAATCTTGACCAAGAACAACTTCCTTCGTGTCTACCAGAGCAGTACGGCTGCATAGAGAAACGCATGGATAAAGCTATGTAAGAAACAGAAACTACACAGAGAGTGAAGCCAACACTCCATGAGAACTGCTGCAGCTTGGACCACAAGGCTAGCAAACATGCACAGGAACCCTGAAAATAACAAAGATCAAAATTAGCCCCCTGGGGCATGTGGCTGGCTATACTGTCTTTTTAAATAAGCTTAAATTTTTAAATTCAGTAAAAGGAGGCACCTTCTGCCATTGTTTAAGAGCATTTCATGAAAAAGAAATTTCATTAATTTCTCAGGCCCTGGAATCTGGAACACAAGCATGCAGCACCTCAAAAAGAGATTCAGGGTGTTTGCTTCTCTGCCCAAGCTCACAGCAGCCACATCCCTGTGCAGACACAGATCTCCGCTGAAGTCATGCTTTATGAGAGGAAGACAGAAAGCATCTGAAAATGTTTTCTGATAAACTTTTTCTCCTTTGGCTGTTGTACAACTACCACATATTTTCATGGCTGAGCTGCACTGTATCTCTCTAACTTGGGTTTTATTACTCTAGAAAAATCTGAGTGTTGCATTTAGTCAGTGAATCATTTGAGGGCTCTGTTCTTCTAAATGGAAGACTGGTATTACCAAACCAAATTTTTTTTTCTGGTAAAAAACTGCCCCATAGGTCTGACACCTTTGGGCATCTTTAAATCTGTTGAGAGCATCTCCCTGCACAAGGACCAAGCACCTCTGTGCTTCAGGGACTTATGCTCACTCCAGAGGTGCAGTGAGGTCAATGGTCCTTCATCCAATTCCTGTCCTCTCCTTTTCCTCATGACCCTCTCTCCCTGCCCACCATCCACCTCAGCAGTGAAAGGCCCCACCAGAGCCTTGTGCCCCACAGAGCACCTCACTGGTCCCTCATTGCCATTTTCTTTCCCATTTTGGGTTACACTCCACTGTTTTGAACAACCTAAGGGCACCTCATTTACCTGCTCCTTGAGCCAGGGGTACAGTGCAGACAAGGCACCTTTCCCCATCTGCCCCTGCAGCAGAGCCCAGAATTTAACTCCTGCAGGTTTCGAGTGCATCTGGGGGATGATGGTGCCCTACAGCAAGAAGCTTGCCACAGCAGGGGAAAAACCCAAGTGAAAGGAGCTAAACCTTTGTGGCAATAGTGTCTGGGTATTATCTTAGTGCCAAAGGCCCCAGGAAGCTCTCAGCTCTCCCTGAACCAGGTTGCAGGCAGCACATGCCTCATCTCTGATGGTGGGAGATGACAGCAAAAGCAAAGGAAGGTGTCTGCACTTGCCTGGCTATCCCCAGCATCCACCTCCAAAATACTTCAAAATCTATTTCGTTTCCATTGGCTTACTGAAACCCTCTAACACAACTTCCCCGAGCAAGGAAAAACAAGATTCTTTTTTAAAAGGAAACGTCACAATACTTCTGACTTGCAAAAAAAACTAACAAAAAAAATTACCATCAGATATGTTTGTGCAGCAAGCTCATTCTTCCCTTTTTATAAAGCCACAAAAGATATAAAATATAGAACATCCAAGGACCACATGAAAAGAATGTCTGGATCTGTTAAAACATAAAGAAGGCCCTACCAGCCAAGGGCAAAAGTTTAGCAACAATAATAGTGTCTTTAGGGTTTTGTTTTTTAAATGCATAGAGAGAGGAAAAGAGTTTGTGGTCATGTTTTCCAGCTTTATGTATATTTGTCTATCATTTTAATATAAACAGGGTGTATTTATAAAGCCTGAAGAAATAGGAAACAGATTCACTGGTTTCTAAATGCCAAGAAGTCTCTTCAAAGATGATAAGCAATTAAAGAGGAAAGTCAATCAAACTTTTATGACACTTCTGACCAAGGGTTTTATTTTTATTGCACAAAATCCAATGTGACAACAGATACATACAGTAGCTGCACCCACCCGTCCTTCTGTTGTGAGGGGCCTGCCAGCATTCCCAGTAAAATCCCACTTCTGAAAGGAAAACAATGCTTGAATTCACGTACCCTTTGACAGAAGAGTTCTCAGCGCTTCTGAATATACTAATACACGCAGGAAAGCACATATAGAAATGGATACACATGTCAATTGCCATATGCATTCACAAGTGCTCTCTTAGAGCAATTCTCCACACAGCCCCTAAGGAAACAGGATCTGTTTTCTACAGCAAATACCTCAGGGGAGTCCAGAAATCCTTCAGTAGCCCTGAAAAACTTAAGCAGAAATGGAATAAAGTAGGAAAACAGACAATGCAGCTGGTGCGTTATTTTGCACCAGCCCCAAATATTCAGCTTGCATAGTGGTACAGACAATTTTATATTGACAAGGCAGAACTTCAGTTGTCAGGTTTTGACAGGCCATTTTGGTAGTGAAGAAGGTTTGGCTTTTTCCTGGGAGAGGGGGAAGGGGGAGAGGAACGAAGGTGCTAATTAAAGACATAGTGCATATTATGTGCCCATGGAAAGAGACTCGGAAAGTCTCATTAATGGCTCTTTTGATAAAGGAAATCCAAAAATGGTGACTAAAATACAATGCAGTGGACAGGACTGTGTATTTTACAGAAGAGGGATGCTGCATATTTCAATATGTATGGTTCCTATCTAAAATAAGCAGTTATAGAAATTTTGAGGGCAATTAATGAAGGATGTCTTTGGAGTTATGAGCTGTAAGTCATTAAGTGACTGCAACCTATACTTCAAGTAGCCTGAAAACAAAAAAGCAGGACAGAGCACAAGAAAATGAGTAAAAAGCTTTTTGAGATAAAAGCATCTTTTATTTTATTTTACTTTTAAAAAAACCTGCAACAAAATCTTGTTATGACTCCATTGTTGGTACTGACCTGGAGACCAGGAACAGTCCCACTGAACCATCTGTACTTGTGAGACAAATACATCCTCCCTGTATTTATCCCTTTACTTTGAGCATAGATCTTTAACTGGAAATCAGCTCAAGCCACAGAAACCTAGCTACATCCCACAATGTGTAGGAACTGGGGGAAAGTTAGGGAAAGGCTGCTTTCAGCTAGAATATGTCATTCTATACAAAGGGGGATGTTTCTCTATGACAAGGGTTGATTGTTAATATAATCTTTTTTGTGGTGTTTCTCATCCCTGCCACAAATTAGATCAGAGAAGATCAGAAAACACTGAAGTGTTACTCAAGCGAGGCTCCAGAGACCTGGCAGCTGGAGCATCTCACACAGCAGCTCACCTTCCAACTGGCTGAGCACCACTTGTCCTGCCTGCTCCCACAGCACACAGGCACCACCACATCTTACTGCCTCCTGGCTTTGCAGAGAAAATGAGATCTGAGTTTTCCAATCCTTTTTTAAAAACCATTTAAATGGGTCAGTTCTAAAATACTTTAAATGGCTTGGTTCACTGTGCAGTTATTTTTTTCTCACCTCCTTCAGCTTGCTAGCTCTTGAGAGTTACCTGCCAGAATGCAAAACTTCTTTGCTTTTTCCATCATCACTTGGGGTGAGCAATCTTGAGGGACTGAAGTATTTACATTTTGTTCAGTTTTGGCATAGATGCTCTGAGCTCCATTTTATCCATTGGAGGAAACTCATCCTGGTGTAAATCCAGAGTAAATCCCAAGCAACTCTGGTAAATCACTGAAATTACTCCAAAATTATGCAACATATAGGATTTGAGCTTGAAAGTGCAGCAGGCTTTCCTTCCAGACAAGTTAAGCCCCAGTCCCTTCTCATCCTATCAGTCATAGCATCCACCTGTGCCCTACCCACACAAGCCCAGCAAACCCACAGGCAGCAGAGCGCTGAGCCTCTGGCACAGTTTGCTAGAGAGGAACACAGCAAAATGGCAACAAACAATTATAGAAGAACATAGGCCAGGGCCTATCTTTTGTTGGGCTGGTTTTATTGTAAACTACAAGTGATTTGTTTGTTGGGATTTTTCACGCAAGCTCACACGTCCCACTGCCCTGCAAGGGATGGGTTCACATGCATTTGTGGACTGAAGAGCCCTCAGGAACAGTCAAGTTATCAAATAGTTCATCTCTCTCAGAACTGTCCAAGCCAGAGTGATTCTGCTCCCTCCCTTGGTGCTAGGTTTGATTTGGGAAGGCAGAATAAGTTAAATATTATGTGACGTGAAAAGTACAGGAGGGTATCAGCAATGAACTGATAAAGCAGACTGTCTTTTCTCTTAAACACCAGGAGACTGCTCAACATTAGTCAAGCAGAATTAATAATTCACATTGAGTAATCTGGAAAATTAGATCTCCTTCTGACTATGCCTGCAAGCAGCTTAGAGTTTGGTTTTATTCATTATTCTTGGAAACATCTATGAATAATTTTTGGTCCACTTGAATTTCTGTGGGAAGCTAATTCAGAAAGAGGAATGAGCACAGCTTTGGCCAACACGGTCCATTTTTTTGTTCATTTTTTGCATGTAGTGGTCAGCTGACTATACTGTCAATGCTGAAGTATTTGCTTGGCTCCCCAGCAACAGCTCCCTTTCTTCCACTAAGAAGGTAAAACGTGTAACATTTTCATGTTTGGTCTGAAGTACCACAACAATATATGGTTGTTTTCTATGCTTGTTTCAAGTCTCATTTAGCAGCAAGAGGAAGGTAGAAGAAGACAGAGGAAAAGTAATTCATTTTATGTTAGCCAAACCCGATATCATCTGGCCTTTCTTGGTGTCCCCTGTCCCAGGAGGGGTTTGCACAGAGCAGAGCTGCTCCCTGCTGCTCCGTGCTTCCCAGCTCTGCAGGCTGGAGCAGTCAGCACCAGCTGAAGAGAAGAACAGGAGGGAGCCTGCCAGCTCTTTCAAAGCACAAGGATCAGCATCTAAATGAACGGGTCACACATGAAACTTCATTCTCTGCCTGAAGCACAGCTTAGAAACAATATTTCTGGCCTGATGTGAGTGACAACATCTCCAACTTTTGCTCAGTCAGGCTGCTACTGCATTCTTGCCTCTTTTCTCTGGGGACTTGGCTCTCCCTTGCGTACCAGAGATGCAGTGTTTTAATGTGGAAAATCGACCATGCTCAAAACCAGACTGAATGCCCAGGAATTAACAGAACAAGCAAGAAAAATGAATCACCTCGAGTCTAAACATGACTCAGGTTGGGTTTCTGGGCACTGATTAAGAAATACTGGAGGGAAGAAAACTGCAGGCTGTACTTTTATGGAAGATTTTGTAAAAACCTTGACAGGGACATGCCAGAGATGGAGTACACATGATTGATTCCATGTTCTTGCAG
Organism: Vireo altiloquus; assembly: GCA_013396875.1. Classification (NCBI taxonomy): domain Eukaryota; kingdom Metazoa; phylum Chordata; class Aves; order Passeriformes; family Vireonidae; genus Vireo; species Vireo altiloquus. The sequence continues at coordinate 1,191,715 of VZRF01005754.1, forward strand.
AAGACGAGAAGATCTCTCAAGGTCCTTCCTGCCCTACATTTCCAGGATTTTAAAACCCACCACCAGCATAAAGGTTCAGAGTGATACAGAGCTGGTGGCAAATCGCATCATCCAACATCCTGCTTTCACTAATGAAAACCAGCACAATCAGCACTACTGATGGAATCAGCTGAATTCTGAACTTCCTTGCTTTTCTGGGATTAGTGAGACCCATAACAGTTCTTGAAACATTTTTTTTTCTTTGTGGTTAAATTTTTTATATCGTGCTTATCATCAGGGAGCTCCTAGAAATAATAGCAAACATGCGTGCACGAGGGTCACACAACTGCTGAAATGTTAATGTCATTTTTTCTCTCTGGATTCTGCAGTTCTCCTGACCTAAGAAGTTTGTACTTCAGCAAACAACAATGGAGGAAGTTTTCTAGAACTCTACTAATTATTCTAAAACAAGGAGATAGTGTATTTTTCACTAGCTACAATACAAAACTCTGGAGACACTAAAAGACAGCCACTGCCAGTCTGGAAATTCAAGTACCAACCAAGATCTTCCCTAAAATATTTGGCATTTCTACTGCTGATCAGCTTTTTTGGTTTCATGTCATCTGAAGCCCTCAGCTTCCCACCAAAGTATGTTTCTGCTTGCAAGCAATGCCAGACAGCAACTGGAGCTTTCTGTTGGCTACGAGGAGCTGTGCTGACCACACAGGTGTGTTCCCTGAGCACAGACTGCCTGAGCAGCTAAATACACCCCACTGATGATACCTCTTCCCCTCTCCAATCCTTTCCTGGGTGACAGCAATTTACCAGAGGTTCCAAGGATGTGGGTGGAAGTTTATCTATCAGGGACCTTCCCCTCTCTCAGGGCAGCCACAGAGCATACAAAGCAACACCCACTGCTGTAAGGACTAGTGAACAGTGAAAGAGGAAGAAGGGGGAGAAAAAGAAGGGGGAAATTGCCTAAATCCCTGACTTCCTAAGCTCAGAGCAGCAGAAGACAAGCTGCTCACTACCCACAGTCACATCAAAAGTGCCTCTCAGCTCAGCATCCAAACAGGCAGCTTCCAATGGCACCACAGAAGGGGAAAGGGAGCACATTGAGGTATTGCACATTGTGGGAGGAAACACTGTCCACCACCTACATATGATGCCCTCCAGCTCTTAAAACAAAAATAAAACCCAATGCGCAAGCAGTCTATATCACCCTCCCAGTGCCAGTCACAATTATATAGATGTCACCTCCTCAGGACCAACACAGCTTTTAATTCATTTATTTCATTTTAACATTTATTAACAGTCAGGATCAAAACTCATCTCTAGGGATGTTTCTGTTAATTCAACTAGACATGAAGTTGGTTAAAAATTCCTCAAGTTTTACTAATAGTCATACACAGGCACATGAAGTGAACAAAATGAACATTTGGCAGTATTTGTGCCCAAATTAAAATTAGTCTGCCCAGGCTACACCTTCAGGCAATGGGGAAGGCTGGGATCCACTGGATGGGAACACGAAATGCCTAAACCGAGAAAACATCCCTTGAGGAAAGTCTCTGCTTTCCTTCAGCCTCATAAGAAATGTTTAAAGTCAGTCACTGTGAAACTCCCCAAAATCATCCCCTTCGCCCCGCCAAGGCTGTGTTTGTAATTTCTTACATGTATCTTTACTAAACAAATGGAAATGTAGGGGTCCATTTCTGAAGTCAAACAGTCCATAGATCATGATTCTCTTCCTATCCACATCCTTCCAATCCCTTTGCTTTTTTTCTGCTGATAAAAGTGAAATTATTTTGGTTTTCTAACAGAAGGAAAAGAGAAAAATTAAACCAAAGCACAAGTTTACCACATAATTTTTTCCAGCAAATCAAAGCCATTTTTTTCAATTAGAAATGTTTTGATGAAAAATTACAACCACTTTTCAGTGAAGTGGCTTTATAGCTTCCCTTAATCTTACACAGACACCCACATAGAGGCTGCATTGTTTAACCAGCTGTAGCATCTCCTCTACAGTCCCATTCTGCAGAGCTCCTTGCTGAGCAGTGAAGATATTTATAGCCTGGATTCCCAGAAGGGAAATCTGTAAGGTGCCGTTAATTAGTTCTCCTAATGCACTGTTAATAAAAAGGGGAAACACATCTTATCTTGTGAATAACAGCTTTGCTGCTGTTTGCCATAGGAAGTAGGATATCCCATGAGTGTTGCTCCAGGAATGAATTCCATGGCCAAAATGTGGATCTCCTCCAGGGGTTTCCCTTCAGCAGGAGGATCCGACTGACCTTTGTGGGGAGCAGCAATGACCACATTTGCCTGCACCCCAGAGTGAGAACTCATTATTACCCCTGTGCCCTGTATTTGGTTTCTACGAAGAAAAAAATCCAAGATTTGGTCTAGAAAGGAGCCCTGCTGCACCCAGGGTAGGCGCTCAGACAGATTGGGGGACAATTCTCAAGAGAGAGTCGCAATAAGTCCTATTATGATTCCCTTTGGCCTGGGCACTTTCACAGGTATTTCACCCAAGAAATTCATCATTGGGGTGAAATCCTGTCTTCATCTCCAATAGCAGATGGCTTGTGACAGTCCCCTAGTAAGCAGGAGTATTTACACTTCCACTGAGAAGCAACCAGCAAGCCACAGTCTCAATAAAATGTGTAGAAAGCATCATCAAATAACCACAACCAATGTGCTCAGGGACATTTCACTAAGTGGTTACCTGCTGGAGAAACGGTGAATAGATAGTAAATAAATTCTTCTGGGCAGAGGTAGGGGATGGATTGGAGTCTTACTATCTTGATCCATAAAGACAGGGGCCTCTGCAAATTTTCCAGATCCTGCACTAAACTATTTTAGTCCCCAGCAGTCCCGTTAAAACACCCACCACAAATCAGCTTTGCTCACCACCTTCTCTCAGCCCTTCTCAGAATCAGTGGCTGTTATCCAGTAGAGCCCTGTCCCTGCAGGCACTCTGCGTCTCGCTCCGTAAGACGTGTTGTGCCTCCTTGTTGCCAGGAAGGCAGTCATTAACTAGCGTTCTGCCATGGCTCAAAAGGCTGCCCTGTGCTCTTCTTTTTACATCAAGTACAAATCCACGTGGGTGAGCATCTGGACAAGTACATTCATGAGAGCTATGGAATAAGGAGTGAAAATTTCAAAAGAAAGGAAGATACTTGCTAAACTCTTACAATCTTGCAATGCTATGGCTAAGTGTCATTAAAGATGAGTTTGAGAAGCTTACCTGTGCCTACATCTACCTATGACCTTGTCCGAGTTAACTAGCTGTTAACTAGAGCACTCAAATTACAAAAAGACAGGCAACACCACTGGAAAAGTCTGTCTTTGTGATGGAAAAATATTTGGAATATCAATTTAAAAAATTGGGATTTTGATGTCTCAGTGCAATGGTTTTCACCTGCCACAGTTTTAGGGTGGGGAGAGGAAGTTACTTTCACCACAAAAATATAGCATGGTGAATAAAAATAATAATGATTTGTGATAAATTCAAGCCACTTTCATGTTTGGCAGCTTTCTCATCATGCCAAGAATTTATCCAACGCCCCTTTTATTTATGATGAAATAAAAGTGACATAACACTTTGTCATGAAAGAATGCTGTAAATGATGCTTTTTTAATTATATACACTGTTGTTCTTGAAACAACTCTCCAGTAATTTATGTTTATAGTCCTACACATGCTGCAAAAGTGGATATAAAATGCAGCTGTGGTCAACAACCATGTGATTTCAGTCTGACGCTAGCTCAACACGAAGCCTGGAAGAAGAAAGAGGGAGCACATACTCCAAGTGCTTTTCCCCATCCTCAGTTTTTGCAATGTTATTGAAGCACTGGCCTACCAAAACCCAGATCTTTACAGTCAGGCTACAAGAAAGGAGGACATCTTGGGAGACAAATCTGAACACTGATGTGTCTCTCCAGCAGATGAAGGAAAAGAGCAAAAAAATCCTGCATTCCATTGAAAATTTGGGGAATACTTGTACATTATATTGTCTTTCTTACTCTGTATCTCAGAGCACTGTTTGGCCTGAGTAATCCCTCTTACCCACAGAGGGACCTTTAGGTTGCCTCAAGAGTGAGATGTCAATAATAACAGCTAGGTCTGTCTCTGCTTTCCATTTCTTCCTCATTTTTCCTAGCTCCTCAAATGTTGAAGCTTACATTCATAGACTTCCAAAAATTACTGTTCTTACACTTCACTATAGTCAGCATACACAAGAACACAGCCAATTGTATGAGAGAATTTTCTGCTATTTGGGGCCCTCAGAAAACACTTTATTTTTGCAGAGCTAATAAGAATGAATTCTACCTCTCCTTTCTCCTGGTCATCTTTTCCAATAGAGCTACTGAGCTTTATTCACCACAAATGGAAGTGTCAAAGCAATGAATTGTCAAGGCTTTCAAGGCTGGGAAATAAGGGTATCAAGGATGTGAAAATTCAGACATGCAAGAGCTGTAAGATACCAGCACACCTTTCCACTGAGCTCAGCGAGTTCATGTAAATGAGTCTGCTGGAGCAGAGCAAGCAGAGACAATCAACAGCACAGTGAAGAAGCCAAAAAAAATCAAGGCTACTGTGGACTGTGTCCAAATAGCAACTGCAAGGTAAGATATTAAAGGAGATACATGGACAGAGACATAAACAGAAGCTTATGTGTTACTTCAGAGAACAGTGATGATAGGATCGCAGAGAACTGTTTGTACTTATATAAGTTTAAAATAACATAAAATGCAAAGAAGATGATCAAAGAAGAAACAGGCTTATCCAAAAATGGACAGATATGTATTCTGCTCTTTGTTTTTCGTGGTATTTAACATGAAAATATTTTTCACTTTCTGGGTTTTTAACTTTCCCCCTGCATTCTACTTCCCACATTTATAAACTTAATACCTCACTTCTTCCTGAAATTAAAAACCGTGCTGGGTCCAGAAGTCTCCAGAGTTACAGGCCAAATTCAGTTCTGGTCAAATACAGTCAGGCTGAGGATCAGGGATGAATCTTCTGTGTCTCGCTAAACAAAGCATGCAGCCCATGAATGATGAACCTCTCTCTTTTTCCTCTGGCTTTCTTTCAGCACACAAGTTTGGTCCACTCCTTAAGATTTCTGACTTTCAAATAAAATCATCCTTTGAGTTCAGATGATTAGGAGAGCCAAAAGGCATTGTTTTAGTTTTTGCTACATTTAAAACCAGTTTGTTTTCCTTGAACCAGTCTGTCAAAGTCTTTTTGCAGTTCAGGCGTTATGTGAGAAACAGATTTGCCATTAAAATGCACAGTCGTGCCATCTGTATAAAAATGTATAGCACAGTAATGACATAGCCTTGCAAAATCATTAATAAAAAGAAAAAAACAGGAATGACTGACACTACTCAACTCAGGGAGGGGGGAGGATAGAGGGGAGAGACATTGACACCTTTGACTGACAAAGGGGGGAAGAGACAGCCCTGTGAAGAGAAACAGATTGATGCTTCTCCCAGATTCTTTGTCTTCCTGACAGAGTATGGGCAGCAGCACAGGCCACCTACTTGCTGCGCTAACGCCTGCAGCACGTTAGGCCAAAAGCTCCGGTGAAGTTAGCTAAGAAAGATTTCCACTACATTTTCATTTATTTTGGGTATGCTTGCATGAACTCATTATTAAATTCCTGCTCAGAAATCCCATTTCACCGGAGCTGTTCCTCTGCAGCCCAGCACAAGTGGGTAGCCCCACATTCAGCCCCTCTGCAGCTCTCCCCAGCCAGGCTGTCGCTGTCTCGTGCTGCCCGGGCTGTCAGCCTTCCCCTGACAGCACAACCAGCTGCAGCACCCCTGATTCTGGACCTTTGTACAGCCTGGGCCAAACCCTGAGGGCTGACAGCCCCCCACCCCACTGCTTCCCAACTGGATTGCTACCTGCACACCCCTGCTTCTCCAGTCATCCTGCTCACACCAGAGCTTTTTTGTTTAAATGCTGGTGGGCACCCAGCTCCTTTCACTCCCAGGCAGAGGCAACGTTATGATGGCGATATCCTTCGGGTTCACCCTTACTGAGACTGGACCATGAGCTGAGGGAACAAGCAGCAGCAGTACTGCAGAGTTCCCTCAGTGGCCTGGCAGAGGAGCACTGGCTGCTGGCAGCCTTCACGTCACACCTATTAGATAGGATTTAGGTTCAGGGTTGATGAGTGTTGGTCCCACCTCAATCTGACAAGCCGGCAGGATACTGTGATTCACAGAGGGAGACGTGCGAGTCTTCCAAAAATATGCCTGGAAGGAAAGAACTGATGAGGGCATCTGAAAAAGATGCACATATGGTTTTTTTGATGGCTAAATAGCAACCAGTTCTTTAGACTTTTCCTCAGGTCACACAGGTGAATGTTTTCCCTAGGCTGAAGCCTTCTAAAAATATCATGAAATAGACTCATTTTTGGCTATGTTGAGTTTAACAAGTGTCCCTTAAGCTTTGTTTACCCATCATCTTGTCAACGTGGCATATGCATCTCTTCTCTATCAACTACGTGCTCCACCCTTTGCGTCTGGCTGAGTGCTGAGAGCTGACTGCAGCCCACAGCCTCTGAACAGTCCGGGGGCACAGCCCAGGTCTCTTGACAAATCTAGGAACATGTGCTGAAATTGCAGAAGCATCAAAACAATAAAAGCCAGAAGAACATCTTTACAAGGTATTTGCTAGCATTCACCCCAGGGACTTCACTATCATTTGAGAGAAAACATTGTAATTGTGGTAGAATTATAGATTGCAGTTTTACTCGGACTTCCTAAAGTTAACCTCTACCATTACAGGCCTAAATTTGGAGCAGTCCATTGTGCCACTTGGAGGAAAGCCGCTAGTTCAGCACTAGCAACTTCAGTTGTATAAAAAGAACTTTTTTAATGATGATTTGTGTTTCATAAGCATTGCACTATTTTTAGCAATATGAGAAAGTAAAGCATGCCTCCTTTTAAATCTGGCTTTAACTACACCCTGTAATTTATGGCGATATAATAAGTAATTTGAAAATAAAGATTTGAGACAACATTTTAGCATTAGTGTTTTTAAGACAAAACAAACATTCAAAATAAAACCTAAACCACAGCAATGAAATCTATCATTAAATGCCTACTTTCTGCTAAATTTGTAGCTATGGTAGCTTAAATCTCAAGCATTTGTTGTGACCTCTTGAAAAGTAAAAATAATCATATTATTCATTGTGGTTCAAGACCAATATAGGGTATTATTTCATCCTAGCCTTAAATATTCACGGAATTAAATAGCGTATCTTTAAAAATTGTATTAATTACTCTTTGTTGAGTCCAAGTGACTGCTGGTTTTCAGAAAGAAATGTATATCACCTCATTGTATTTGCTTTATTTGTGAAGACTAGCACTTTTTAGGCTCATTTATGCATAATACATCAGATGTGACCTGTTTAATCAATGCCAAAGTTCTTCTGAATTAGTATCTCTGTGCAAGTTTCAAACACAAAGGCTTTTGACTGTTCATGGAAAAATTCAGACACACTTTTTCTCTTGTTCACTATGTAAAAGCTGCTACTGTTCTGTGGTGCCAAAACTCAAAGTTAGACTGCAGTGAATAATACATGCCAAGCAGTTCAACCCAGTCCATTACGTCTCTCAGACAGCACTTATGGCCCACCAAACAGAACCTCACATGTCCCCATTTATCACAGAGTTATTTTTCTGAGATAAGGAGAGTCTCCTCTGCATGGGAATCAGCCCTGGGTATGGACATAGACATATGGCAGTTCTTTCTACCAATACACTTAACAAAAGCCACTTCTCTGCCTCCATTTCAGTTTTCACCCAGCACTAATATCACTTAGGAACTGGTCGTTAAGAGAAGTGTTCTCTTACCTTGACTTTAAGGAATTGAAATGTCATATTGAAAGGTTTTCCAGAAACTGCTACATAAGACTTCCAACTGCTATGCATTTTCCAGGCCAAGCACCATAGGAGACTGGTTGAACACCCAAGACCTTCTTCAGTCAAAGAAGGGAAATTGTAAGTAGTAAAGTTTACCAATTGCTTTCCTCCCGTGATTTCTGAAAAAGGTAACATTTAGAGAAGAAGAAATAGAAGGGATTTTGCCTTGAAATCTCCCTATCTTTTTGAGCTTCAGACTCACATATCTAAGTATTGCTCCCTTCATTCTTCAAATCCATCACAGACCTGCACTATGAATCATCCAAGCACAGTACAAATTGTGTCTGTATTCATGCATAAACTCCAGCTTCCATTTGCATGCACGTCTTATTGGAACATGAAAGTTTTTCCTGTTAAAAAGACAAACTACTTGATTTTGAGAAGCCAAATGCAAGTGATCATGTATTTTGGAGGGCAGCTAGAGTCTGATCTACCAACCAGATCCAAAACTGACAACAAACTCAAATTTTAGAAGAGGCCAACAAAACAGGAATGGTTATCTAAGCACTGATAGAACCAAATTTTACACAAGCAGAAGATCACTTTAGGCTCAAAATTAACATTTAGCCATTGAAATCCTTCTCTGAATTCTGAAACTTTCTGGGGCTCTTGTCAAATCCAGTCTGACAGGCCACAGCACTGAGACCTAGAAAACTGGATTCAGATTTTGTGGCTTGAGATCCTCAGTCCGCCTGTCGAGCAGCACATGTGAGCAGAAAAGGCAAAGATTGACATTCTCTCTGGGTTTGCACCCATACCAGCTTGCTGACTTCTGTGTGGCTTGGCAGGTGCAAACGAGAAGAGAGTTTATCTCTTGCTCTTCATTTCTTGAGTTCCTAAAGCTTTTTGTTGTTGTTTTAGACAAAAAAAAAAAAAAAGCACATTTAAAGAAAGAAAAAAAACTTTAATAATTTTTGTTTTCTTTTCAACTGTTACGTAAATGACTCATGTAAATCATAAGCTGAAACTTGGAAATTGATAGAAATGAAGATCAATATCTTTAGCATGGGTTTTTGTGCCATACAAAATAAAATTTGTACCCACTCGTAATATTTTGTCTGATTCTTAAACATGTTTTTGACTTCCATGTCACTGGCACTGAGTCTGGCTAGTTTTGTCCTGGAAACAATTTTTCCATAACATAAATATGAATTTATGAGAATTTTGTGAGAATGGTATAAAAGGAGAAGTAGAAAAGGCAAAGAAAGAGATAGAAAATCCTATAGAAAATGTTAATAGATAGAAAATGTTAAGTGAAATTCATTCTCAAGAGCCAATGAGAACTTCAGGTTTGTCCCCACTGAAGCCAAGCTCATGCTCTCTGTCTCTCTGAAACTGCTGGGTTCAGGGAAGAGTAGGTGCAATAAACGATGCTACACACAGACTGGCATGACTTACAGAGATGGCAGTGCTGGAGATTGCCAACCTGAACAAGCAGCCTCAATGGAGAGAGGAGCAGGAGCAGCAGCATTTCTCACTGAGGTAGCTGCACAAAAGTTTATAGGTACCAGGCTGAAGTTAATGCAATGGCAGAGCACCTGTCCTCCCCTTTTCCAAGTGTGTTAGCATTTATGGAACACTTAAGGTTTGGGAGGAAAAGGTTAAGAAGTCTCTGTTCCTACTAGCTCTTTCCTATCCCTCATCTTGAAATCTGTGGAACTGTTCATATTTATAGATTTTTTTTTTCTTTAAATACAGCCTTTGGGGGGGAAAAAAGCTTTTACAAAATGGTAATGAACTTCACCAAAACGTGGATTTAATGGGGAAAATAAATGTTTCCTTTCATAAATCAAAAATCCTATTTAAGCTGTCATTGTAGTAGTACTTGTTAAACTGGGAGAAGACACAGAAAATTCTCAAACATATTGGTATCATTTAAAAACAAACAGGGTGAGCAGAAAGGGAACCAATTCATTTTTAACTTTCATAAAATAACCAACTTCAAAAACACTGTAGATGTTCATGAAAATAGATTTCATTTACTATGAGCTCTAGAGGCTAAAACCATCTACTTATTCTCTTTTGAGTCTCACATAATCTACTAATCCACATTTCAAACAAAAAGCAATGGCAAAATGTATTCATAAACACAAGTGCCAATATGTATGTGTCTGAAAAAAGCTAGTAATTTAAGACTCTTTAGACTCTTTAGTGTTCCCCAAAGAATGTTATTAAAAACTGTTGCAAGAAAAATAATGTTAGTAAACACCTTTATGATGAAATAATTGTGTGAAAGGCACTGTCACATAAGAACATGGACCTACAGCCAAGGACAATTGCCTTACTATGCTTAATTCATTTATTAAACATGAGGTGTCAGTTTTATGTGGTTTGGCTAAGACTGGTGTGGACTTTTTAAAAAATTATCCTTACAAGGCTAATGGATTAGAATATAGTTTGCCTCAGATTGCATTCTGTAACATGTATTTTATACAGAGGATGTATGATGTGTTCAGGGTCTGCTTTCCCCATGAATCGATGGATAAACAGACATCTCCCTATTGTGTAAGGTACTGTTGTCTCATTGCATTTAAGAAAAGATTATTTGCTCAGAGCATTGTGAGGTTATGGGAGGAGGAGGAGGTACGCTAGCCAAGGAATCCTTTTGTGACGATTCAAGAAAACAGACAGTCATCAAACCAAAGACTTGCCAGGCATGGAGGTTCACAGATCATTGGTTCAGAGCCTGCAGTGCACTTCAAGTCATCTCCTACACAAAATACAATGCACAACAGGAGCATGCTCAAAACACAGAGTAGTTTGAAGAATAGAAGAGACCTTTTTTACTTTTTTGGATCAAGCTCAGTCTCGGAACATAAGCCCTTGAACCAGTACTGTTTAATGGCCACAACTTGCTGTACTTGCCTTGGATGAGAAGGGAGACCCAAAGACAGGGCTTGTAATTTCTCCAAAATCCCTCATGCTGCATTGTTCTCAAGCCTCAGGGCTCTCTACTATAATTGTCAAAGCTGAACCACACACTCTGCCAGGCTGCCAGCCCTTCCACTGCCAGGGCACAGATACTGCAAACCCTTGTGGTACCTGGTTCTGCTCTGAACTGTAAAGCAGGGCTGACTCCCTGGAAACCCAGGAGCCAGCACGTGAGAGAACAATGTCTAGGAGAGGATTCACTGTCAAGCATTCATCCAGACCCCCCCTGTACATCACCAAGTGGATCAGCACAATTGACTTGCTTCCACAAATGAATTTGGTGTCTGCCAGCCATGTGCATTGCCTGCGACTGTGCACATCGTTCACTCTGCAGTCGCCAGTCACATGGGTTACAGATCATGGTGACCATACAGAGAGGCTCAGGAGCCCATTTCCCAATCCAGCCTCACCTCTGAAGGAAGCCCCTTTCACGACTTAACCACTCACTTCTACTCTGGCACACACCATCCCTCCTTCCTTCCAGTGGCCTCTGGCTGCACTTGCTCCCCTAAAATGGCCAAGGGACTGCACTGGCTTGAACTAGACATGCAGGTAAATTCCCGCAGCAGACTCATGGAGCTACATTTGCTTAAGCTTCTCAGCTCTCCCTAGTTCAGCAGTGCCCTATTTTAGTTTTCAGCTGTTGGTTTAAAGGGAGCAGTGGAAGAAAGTGCAGGTCGCGTGATCTCCTGTGACAGGGATGCAGAAAACAAGCCTAAGTGAGCAGTAACAGGCACAGATTACACGCAAAGGGGACAGCAGCAAGCTGTGTGATGGCAGCAAGCTGCCCAGCAAACAGACTCCTCTCTAAGGGAGGGCAAACTTTCTTGGGGGAAGAGAAATACACAGACTTGCAAGTCGGGCCATACACAAGGAAATGCAGAATCCTGCTGATCCCAAGGAGCCCCTCCCTGCAAGCTGTGGGGCACCACCTACTTCCTACCAGCAAAGCTCCATGTGGATATCAGGGCAGGGAAAAGTATTCCATCCTCAGATAGTCTTTTAAAACTATAGATCACTTTTCTCTCTCAAAGTAATTTCAGAGTTATTGTGTAATACAGAGGGAGAAAAAAAAAACCCTTTTCTTTTCCTAAAAAGAAGGCTTTCGCACCACCTACAACCCAGGATTAAACTTCAGAGGCAGTTATACAAAGAAAAGGATTTCTGTAAAGAAATCAATCAATCATTCGTCAAGTGTGGGTTCAGCACCTCTGAAAACCAGGCCGTTTCTCAGGTACATGAAGATATGAGATCTTTATTTAAACTACCCTCAAACTGTTTCGCTCAAATCTCAGAAAACTGTGACCTAAATGCCTTAAAAGAGCATATATTTCAATACTAGCCTCTCTGGGGCTGAAACCACTGCTCCTCAGAAACTCCAGCTCACCTTTCCTTTCAAAGTCCTTGTGAAACAGAGAAAACCACTGTCCATGGACAAGCCAGACAGCTTTCTGCATCACCTGGACCAGAGGCTACAGGGCTTGGTGTTACTTACAGCCATCTTACAGCTCTCCTACTGGAAGCTTTCAGAAATCTAAATACTCAGAAAAAGGGCCTTTGACGTAACGCCCTCTCTCCTCTTTCATTAACCTTCTCCTTTCTTACGTACTGTGAAGCCCGTTGTTATAATGAACCGTCTGTAACAAAGTGATCCAAAGACTGGCATTAGTAAACTTTAAAGACTTCATTGTTTTATAGGCATGGTCAGAGCTCCTGAACAGTCAGATCCCACTTTTATCAATATTTTAAAATTTTTTTATTGCATGTATACAAGCGGAGTAGGTGGGACTGATCAGTCAACACCTGCAGTACATTGTGAGTAACTGAAGATAATATCACCTTACCTGGAATGACTTCAGTCCTTTGCAATAAAGATATTCAAACTCTTAAATGCTTAATGGTACACTGAGGCAAACAATCCATGGAAATAATTTTATGGTTCAGACCAAAGGATCAAATCAAAGGATTTCACCAATTTCAATGCACGTTATTTAGAAGTCTCTGTCACACCAGATGGTCTTAAAGCAGGGAGACGGCTATAAACCAAGAGGTAACATTAGAGTTATCGTAGGCACTTCTAAAGTGCAGCTCCAGCTCCTGGTTGAGGCAGGGCCAGGCCAGGCCTGAGCAGGGAAGCAGGAGCATGTTTCTATGAGCATGGGGACAGCACTCCATGGTGTCGTCCCAGAGGCTTGCCCTCATTCACATAAGGGTGCAAAGGAACTGCAAAACTTAACTGCAAAAGCAGCTCTGGAAAACACCTGCAAGTCCCTTCCCAGTGGAAGCAGAGCCACTTCAGGTGGCTTAGGAGCTCATTGCTCTCCCAGCAGCAGCCAACCTGTGTATGTGAATCCTGTCTCAACCCTGCACGCTGGGGGAAAGCCCACACCGGCACTGCCGTGCCCTGTGCCTGTTGCTGCACTGGGGCTGCATCCAGGAGGGATAGCCTTTCAGCAGGGGCATGAGCTGCCCAACATCAGACAAGTTTTGCAGATGGTGATGTGCTCTGCTTCATCTCCAAGCAGAAAAAACGTTTTTATTATCAGGCATGGAGTGTTTGGAGTCTCAATATCTGTTTGCTCAGGGTTGCTGACAGAGGTATCACTGGAGGGGTGTTATTTACCACTGTCGTATTTATTTACATTTGTGTCTCAAGAAAAGTGGCAATTTGCCAGATTTGAAAGTGCTTAATCAGATCTGATGGGCAGATTAATTAGTGCAGGTCACAGCACTAGTTGTCTTCAAGAAACATTACCTTTTCTTTTTTTTTTTTTTGTCAAGGTAAAGCAGGAGGAGGTCAATGCCGCCAGCATGTTTTACATTGTGCTAGTTTAAGTCTTTGTGGGTTTATTTAATTTCCTCTGAGTAAATGAACTTTGCTTCTATTTCTACCGTGACAGTATACTCCAAATAAAATAGTGCAGGCACATACAAAAACTGGAATGTAGAAAGGCAAAAAATCTTATTTATCTCCCCTCCCATCCATACTGCTCATAATAATCCTCTTCTCCTTTCCCCTCCTCCCCCCACCGTGGTTACTGCCCATCCAGTATGATCCTCTTGGTATCCTTCCATCTTTGAAAAAAGTTGTTTTGGACTGTGGAGCATTTTCATTACACATATATATGCACACACTTATACAGACATTTATTTTTATATATGCAAATAAATAAATATATGAGTACAGAGAGATGGAGGCAGACACTGTATTTGGCTAAACGTTATACCAGACTGAGCAATTATAAACTCACTTGGATTATTCTTAATTTTCACCGCCCTGACCAAAATTTGAATGCGGCCAATTATATACAGACTGACAAACCAGAGAACATAGAGATTAATTTTTTATGGCTACAGAACCATTTGCACTCCATAACCTTGGGAGTGACACGCTGCTGATAATCAGGGACACGCGTTGTTGTCATGCCACCATGGTAAACGAGAAAGGACCTTTTACATCTGTCATGCCACAGAAGGCAGGAGTGGCATATGGAGAGCCAAACCTCCCCGGGACACCACTGGGACCACATTACTTTTTGAACGGAAGAGAAAAAAGTATTTCCCCCTTTATTCCTTTACAAAAAGGGACTTCAGAGAGCAAAGAAAGACACAAATAGCACGTGGATTGTACACAGTCACAGCACCAGGGCTCCGGCACCTGGCCCATGGAATGTCCTCACCACAGACCCATGACATTGCAGAGGACAGGACTTTGTCATTTCCCTGACACAGAGCACTGCCATGCACAAAACATTCCTTTATAACTTCTGAGGACTATTAGCAGACATAAGGCCCAAGACACTGCCACACAACCAATCAAGATGCAGTGAGGTGAGTGTATCCAGCAGTTTTCTATGATTTTCTAACTTTATCCTTTCAAACTTTTTAAAACTAGGCTTATTTTCCTTTCCTCTGACACTCAGATTTATCACAGTGTTAAGGGGAGAGGGAAACAGTCTCCAGCATTGTCAGGTATCCAAAGCTATGTGTCCCCACAGGATTTTGCAGGCAGCTGTGGCCTGTGTCCTCCTGCACCCATTGCCTTTGGGAAGTCGCCCTTCAGTGAGCAGCCTGGCAGGAGGCTCCTGACTGCCTGAGCAGGAAGGTTAGCTTACAAGAGGGAAAAACATTTACAGACATGCCCAGTGAAGAGTGAGACTGAGTATGGCACAAAGCAATACAGTTAAGCTGTTCAGGAAGGATATAAATGGATTGATTTTTTTTTTCCTTATGTATCCTCACTCTCACACACACATCCTGAGAAAACGGAAAAAAAAATCCTGCCACAAAAAGAATGGCCATAGCTCTAGAGCCAAACCCGTATTCAATAAAACAAGCAGAGAATGTGTTTTTACATTTCCCTATTTACTCTGACTCATTTTATTAAGTAAGTTGAAGATGATAATTTTTATGCCCATTTATGACCACATTTCCAATACACATGGCACCCTGTAAATCCTACCAGTGCTGCACTCCACCCAAGGCTGTGCTCCAGCTTCCCATGCATTCTGTGATTATGTTGATGAGGCTCGGCACTGCTGCTGCAGGTCAGGCTATGCCAACGTTTCCACTCAAACCCTCTTCTGGATGGGTGTCCCAGAGCATGGATTTGAATTTAACTGGTCTTTGCTTCACACAGTGGGACAAATTCACTTCTCTCCACATTATTAAAGGAAACAAACTCCTACAAAAACATATTGCCTGATTTTGATTAAATGAAGGTGAAGGAGTCGAGAGGGAGAAGCCCTGCCTTTTGTTTGAACATATATTTGTCTTTAATTATCTCCAAGGATCCCACTGCAGTGGGACAGGTGGTTACAAGATGCTAACTTTTCTCCAGCAACATCCCTCATACATGTTCAGTTTCCCACTGCTAAAGCGGATGGCACAGTTTATTCCAGGGCCAGCTCCCCTTTTTGCAACTGTAATTTATAACCACAAAACTTGCACCTGTAATTTTAAACCCACGTTTGAACTGTGGGGAAAAGTCAACTAACCCCTGTCTGTCATTGCCTTTGTGTGCAGCCAAGTCACAGAATAGGCAGCCACATCCTCTCAACAGAGGGAAAAAATATTGCAGTTACAGCTGGCAAGATGTGCCCTGCCCCATACAAAGGAAAGCAAGTTCTCAGCGATTTTCAGTGACAGCGAAGTTTCCTAGTTCTCTGGTTAAGAGGGAAACCTTCCAAGAAGGGATGTAAGGACAGACTGCTGGCTCAAGCTGCTGGAATGCTCCAACAATAGTGAGGAGAGATTTAAGATGCTGCCTTTAATCAAAAGGGAGTGTTTAGGCTGCAGCTTAATGGTGACAATGTGAATGTCAACACTGTTAACAGTTTCACTGCTGATTTGATTAGCAGGAAAACCCAGTTAGTCCAGGGCTGTGGGCAATTTGAGTAGTTTCCCACCCTTTCACACCCACTCCATCAGTTGAATCTAACTTAAAAGAACTGTTAACTTTTATATAAGCCAGATATCTCATAGGCTCATTCCTTCCCTTGGAATGGCAGCAGCTGTTATGTATTTATTTTCACATAATAATAAAAAATAGCTTAAGTAGTCACATCCATATTAAATTTCTCTGGGCAAGGCCCATCTTTATGTTCTGAGCTTGTACAGCATCTAATTCAATCTGGAAAATAATAATAATAAGTAACAACTGTGTAAGAGATTGCTGTAGCATGAACTGACACAATGGTCTCCTTCAGATGAGCCTAAATATATTTCCAGTCCCAAACAGTGGCTTCTTACCACTGCATGAGAGCACCCCACAGCTCCTTGTCACTATTACAGATCTGACTCCACAAAGCATATTCTTATGTGAAATTTTATTTGAAGAGTGAATAACTCCGTTCCTGGCAGAATACTACCCGAGCAGACTCCAACCTCCGAGGGAATGCTCTTTACCAGGCCAAGCTGCCCATTATGAAATTCACCTTCCACTAACACATACCTGCATTAATATATAGCAACTCTCTAAATCAGCTGTTGGGGTCATATTGCCATGTAACCCAGGACAAACCTTGCATCTCAAAGAGGTCGCTGTTCCAGAGTTTTAAAAGCTGGGTCTCTGTTTCTCGCACAGCTGCAGGCCACAGATGTGATGGTCTAGGGCAGGAATGCACAAGGAGCAAGTCCCCTTTCCACCTCACTGGCACCCCAAGAGCTCAGTGTATCCACAGAACTGGTACTGTACCAAACTCAGCTGTCAGGAGAAGCTGAGCTTGCACTTGAGCAATTAATAATTTTTTGTGGCCCATATAAAATCTAACTAGCATTTTTATTTTGACCACTCTGAAATAAGGTGAGAACAACCCTTCTGACTGACATCTTGCATATGACAAACCATTTTCCTGCTTCAGGGTCCATGGTTTTGGTTTGCATTGTTCTATGATAGCAATTCCCACTGACTTCAGTGCAAATCATGCATGAAAACAGAATTTTTAATCCCCATAGGCAGTATTTTAAAAGCTATATTTTATTTTGGAGGCAATTCCTTGGTACAAGAAAATCACTGATGCCTGATCAACAAGTAAAGTGCCTTAAATGTTTCAAGATATCACAGATACATATGTCAGTACTTTACAGATAAAAACCTTACAGGAATGTTACAAACTTCAGTCCAGGAAGTATAGTGGAGATAGGCAAATACAGCCACCTATTCTCTATATAGCTATTGCAAGGGGTTCTCCAACATCTCCACCTGATGCTGGTCACAAAGTACCCTGCAAAAAACTTAAAATCACATAGCAAAAGGACTGAATTTCCTAACTATAAAAAGTCCTAAGAGAGAAAAAGAGTTAAAAGAAGTTCTCTATGCAGATACTGGATGAATCTGCCTAGAGCAGATACTCTGCTCTACAGAGAATACAAAAAGGGAAATCTGACTCAGGTGAAAAACCCTGCCCTGGACACAAACCAGCAATCATTTTAGTACTCTGAGCACTAACTGAACACAGGAGCATTTGGTACTACTTGCAGGAGTACACAGAATCAGTAACTGCACAGTTAAAATGGCAAATGAAAGGAAAACAGGTATCTAAAACTCTGGGCATACCCTGCTCTAGCTCAGAACTGCAAAGCTGTACAGTCCTCATGCCAGGCAACAGCTATACAATTAGTAGTTGTGATTTCTCAGTCAATGAATATTGATTTTAAAGATTTATTAGCTTGTGTTCATTGGAACTTTATTGCTTGATCCCATCATCCCCTTCATTTTTTTGCCCTGAAGCAAACAGGGCAAACAAATTATTTTTTTAATTTGCCTGCTTCTGTGTCTCAGAAAATGTTTCTGAATTCTAGACAGAAAAGATGGCAAGATTTTAAGCATGGGGAGGGAAAGCCTCAAAAGAAGACAACCACCATACCTTCTCAACCACAAATCTGGGTAACCTCACAGCTGTAGCACTCTCACATGGAGTCTTCCATGTACAACTAATCACCAATAAACCTTCTGAAAACCTTAGCAACTGGATGGACATTTCTTAATAACTGTGTCAGAACTGAGAGCTTCATTCCAGGCCAAAATGAGTAAAAAATGGCACCATCAGCCTTGCCAGGCTTTCAGATGGGGCAACCATCCCCTGTCCATCGTTGTGGGGGACACCTCATTTTACCAGTGTGCACAGCACACTCAGTATCTGAATACTCTTTGCCAGGGTGGGTTTGCCTTCTTAGTAAAGAGCAAAGGACACATTCAAAAAGTTGTGGCTCCTCTAGGGCAGATTTTTCCCTTGTAGATAAGTTTCACTAGCAAGGCTGGCATTGCCTGATTTGGGAAAACCAACAAGAATCTGTGTTCAGCAGCTTCAAGGCTACCCCACTTCTCACCCTACTTTGGCCTACCCTGTCTCAAGGAAGCAAGTGGCATCTCTGCAAACCTTCTAGGTTCTGGCAGCCTCAGGCCCCAAAGCATTTTTAGGACAAGAGTTTGGGTAAAACTTTCCCAAAAGGAGCCCCTCATAGAGGTGCCATCTCCCTCTGTACCTCTGTCTTGGGGCCAGTCTATGCTGAGGTGGAGCAATACCTGCTGGAGTCCCAGTACCACAGCTCCTTTGGGCAACAGCTAAGCAGTTTGGGGGGCACTGTTTTCTGTAACAAAATCATAGCAGGAATTGGGCAACAGTCATCAGTATACCAGAGTCCTGAGATTTTCTACGTTACAGACAACACCAGCATCTGACAATACAGACAGTTGAAGTGTTTGCTCTGGCCCACTAATGTCTCATAGAACACAATGATGAACTGGAATTTACAGAAGAACATGTTTTCAATTTGTTTAGCAAGCTTAGAGACTCACAAAATTCATCCTATATCCTAAGAAAAACAGCACATTTAGAAGGAGCCTCTATCTTCATGGAAAAAAGGAAATTTATACAGAAAAGGGCTGAGACTATGCTCGGAGCTGGGCCTGGAGCCACCACAGACCCTCAAGCACCCATTGCAGCAGGTACCTCATAGAAAAGAGTGCAGTGGAGACCTGAAATAAGGAAGGAAGACAAGGGCAGCTTCCACTGCTGTTAGAAAGTGTGCCCATTATCCATATTACACTGAAGTGATACAGGATGTGAACTCAGGAAAACCTGCCTACCAAGCAACTCAGACAAACTTACCACACTCCACATGCATGGGACATTAATTTAATAGGTAATAAACTGCAGTAAATTAAATACATAGTTTTCTTATAACCAGGTTTGCACTAAAGCATTACCTCCCCATCACTATCAGCAGCAGGACATCTATCATTATTTAGCAGCAGCACAACCTACCTCAATGAAAGGCAAACAAAAGCCAAAAGGTACATCTCTCATTTAATGGGAAGACTTATTGCTGTGGGAGGAATAGGGCACTTGAGGTGCAGAAGTGATTAGGCTGCCAATAAGGTACCAGTGGACATGGTAACAGCACTTGTAGGCAGGTTCTGGTCCCATTGCCAATGGATGTTGTTTATGGAGCCGAGTTTCCTCCTAGGGAGTCCTGATAAAATGATTTTCTACTGGAAAATGGGATGAGAGTATTTGCTCATTTTAAATACACTGAATAGTCATTAACTGGTATGATTGTTTCTGGTGACCTAGACCAGACTGAAACCAGTGTCCTGGAAACAAGCTGATCTGTGCCACTTCATCAACCTCGAGAAATATTATTCCTTCCTTTAAAAGAAACCACAAAATATGGAGGAATTTAAATGCCATAACATTAAGAAATGGAAAGCAAAGCAATTAGGACATCAGATGGAACAAACCCTTACAGACACCCAGGCTTTTCCAAATAGCTCTACAAATAAAATTAATTTTTCCTAGGGTACATTTGTGATGAACTTGACCATCCTCTTGCTGTTCTGCCTTGTTTGACTGTGGTGTTCAACCAGACACCCAAATCTGCCCTGGGACTGCAATGAACTTCCTCCATCATGTGATCTTCCAGAGGAGCAGGTAGAAAACACACACACACACACACACACACACACATGCAATCACTCACAGAGGTTCAGTGCATTGTAATGAAGATCAAGGACACCCTGATTACAGCAGCAAAGTGATACTGAACATCTGTTAATGCTGGAGAAGGTACTTCAAAGAATGAGGACAGCTGGACTTCACATATAATGGAATCACTAAGTGCTTGTGCGTGAGGCTGCAAGTGGGGCACGCGGGCTCCGATAGTCGGGCCAGAAATGGACCCACCCTGCCATGGACAAGGTGACTCCACAGGGAGAATGGCACAAGTCCTTCTCACATCAGGCCCACAACCCCAGAGCTGCTCCACTCTACCCTGGGGAGCACTCCCTGGGGCATCAGCATCCTCCTGGGCAGTATTTAAATTTTCCCCATTCCCACTTTCAGTGGTGTAAACTTGGTGTCCTTCCCTCCTTCTTCCTCATTCATGAAAAATTGTTCAGCCTGGGGATCAGCTGCATTTCTGTATTTGACTCTGTATGTAGCTGGAAACTGAAATTCACACCTTCCTCTTCACCCTTCCAAGCCTGAAAAAAATCTGGATTTTCTTATAGGTTAAAAGCTATTTTCACTTCAGCTTAGCACTAATGAAATCATTCATAACTATATTGCTAAATCCTTTTCTTTCAGAAATATAGGGGGAAAAAAACCAAAAACCCTAAGGCAGACCAGACCTCAACATTTACATTTCATGAAAAAATCCAATCTGATTTTGAAGTTTGGCTTTGTTGTCAGTCAGAAAATAAAATATAAAAATAAAAACAATTTCTGTGTCTAACATTGCTGTTGATAATGTTTTCAAAATATTTTGTCTCAAAAGTGGCAAAACAAATACCAAATTTTCAGTGTTTCCTGTAAAATAAATTTAAACTCTATGTGCTTTTATGAGTCAATCTTAGTGTGGATGAACAGGTAGAGGAAGGGAGTTGTGAGAGAAAGAAACAGTGTGGGGAATCACAAAAAATACTGGAAACCAGACAAAATTACTCTGAATTAAACACCCCCATTTAACTCTAGTTTTTCTAGAAACTTTATCACAAACATTTAGTCAAGTGACAATTTCACACAGAAAGAAAATGGCTTTGTCAAAATCGCTTTTTTGAGTTTTGTAAACAATTCTCTTAAAGGCTGTTATTTGAACACAGTCAAAACAAAATTTTTTTGTCAAACATGGTCGGAGAGGAGGGAAGAAAAATCAACATTTTTTCACCTCTCAAATATCAACTGTTTACCTGCTCTCATGAAATGTTCTGAAACTATGGAAAAAAATGTGGGCCACCTTTAGTTTAAACTCTAAAATGTGCTGTCAGCCCGTGCCATTCAGCTAACCCACTGCAGCCAGCTTTGACCCCAGCCGTCCTCCTCCCCAGCACACCATGGAAGTGTAACACTGTACAGCCGAGCTGTTCTCCAGCCTCCCTGGGAATGCTCATAGCACTGCCGATCATGCCAGCCCTAGTGCTGTTACTCATGCTCAAAACAGTGCTGTTTTCTCCAAATCTTCCCGTTTTGTCTTCTTAAATATTCATCCTTGGGGGGAAAGAAAATCCAGTCGATCCTTACTCTGTGGAAGATGCAATGCTTTCTTATTTAAGCCATTTTTGGCTAAAACGGTAAGATCTTTTGTACATGGCAGTTCTGTATGCATTCAAATTAAAAAAACCCAAAACATTGAAGTGGACATACAGTGAGGAAGAAAAAGAAAGAAAAGGGATTACGTTTACTGAAAATAAGTCACTGATAAGAAGCGTGGAATGCTCGCACTTTTAAAGCAGGATGGAGTCAGATGCAAATAAACTGGCAAAGCTTACTCTGAAAAAGGGCAACCCCCAGCATGCTTGCTGAGGCTGTCAGCGCTCCCTGGCCTGTGCACCCCGGCACAGCCGGCAGCCTGGGCTGGAGCGCGGGGCTGAGCCGTGGGGTTTGCCAGGAGGTTGTGGGGAGCTGCGCGGGGCCTTCCCGCTCTCCAAGGCTCAGCTACAGGGACGTGCTGCACACTGCGCTACGAAGCCTTTTGTCTGGTTGCTCTCCTTCAGAGCAACTGTGGCTGCCTCCTCATTCCAGCTCAGGAGCTTGAAGTGATTATAACTTCCTCTAGAAACTTAACTCTCTGACTTTCTGATTTTTAACACCCAAATGGAACACAAATTCATATTATAAGAGTAGCAGAGATTAAATAAGGCAGAATTCATTAATGTGCCAAAAATATGTGCCAATGTGTCTCCAACTAGTTAAAAGACAAATACACAGATTGATTTTTTTTTCCTCCCAGTACATCCCACATTGCCTATTTCCTAAAACCTTCTGTCAAATGCATAATCGACTGCTATGCCTTCAAAAATAGCACTTTTTTATAATCATTCATCTAGATATTTGGGAGTAGATGTCACACTGTCTGTCATGCCCATGCAAGACTGGGACACGGAAATCATGGGCATCTCTGCTGAGAACCTGGGCAGGCACCCTGTGCTACCACACCCAGAGCAGGACAGGGCAGCAGGTGGGAAAAGCTGGCTGGGGGGACATGGCAGAAAGGACAACCTTTAGGCACCATAGGCTATGCTGGCTGCAAAGTGGGCATCTGCAGCCTTCGGTTCCCCACTTCTTTGCAGGTGGGGAACCACCTCATACTTGTGTTCTCTGCACACCTATAAGCAATTCCCCAGAAGCCCTGGAGAGTGGCAGGGCCAATACAAGCATCCCACCCAGAATGACTTCTTTCCCAGAGGAAAAACCAAGCAGAAGCAACTTTTCTTTATAGATGCCAAAAGAGCATAATAACTTTCCTACAGAATATTTTAACACACTATTTTGCAAAATCCAGTCAGGTTGTCATTTCCAGACAAGGTTTCTCTGAAGTGACAATCAGCACAGTACTATCTATTATATAGCCAGTATAAGATTCCCGTCTCTCAGAAAAAAAAAAACAGTTTTCAATTTTGCAGAGGAAAAAACCAACCCACACTAGCCTATTTTACTTGCGAGTTTGGTAAAACAGAAATTCCCCCGTGTGAGGGGACCCACATGACGGCAAATCTAGAACAGGATCTCCCAGTACTGTTTTTACACTATTTGGCCAAGCTTCATTTTGTCCTCCCCTGGGGTACAACTGCTTCCCAAAACCACCACTGCAGGTCGTCGCTGAGATCGCAGACTGCTGCTACCAAAGCTGAGAGGCGATTTCCGACTCGGCTCTGTTGCACAGCATTCCTCCTCTTTCTGGCAAGAAGACTTGACTCCAGCTCTTCAGAGCGGACACATTTCTGGACTGTGCATTTTTATGCAAAACTAGCAAAGCAGTGTTTAACAACTACCTACAAAGCAGAAGAGTCAGAAATGCAGAGAGATAACCCCAAGCTAGGTGAGCAGGAAACTCCTCCCAGTACAGTAGCTAGCAACTAGAAGTGATTTTCCTCCTGTAGTGCTATAAGAATTTAGTGTAGATTTTATACTGCTACCTTGGGGGAGCTGCTTATTGTATCTCATTTCCATTTTTACATTGAAAATGTGGATTGTAAAATTTACTGCATCATACATGGCATTTAAACTCACAGCCATTAGACTCTTACAACTCTACTAATGCCACTTTTATAGGTGTTGGCCACAATCCTAGTTTACCATTTCATCAAAGAAATAGATGCAGCTCCCATAGTGACCAGGATTTGTGATTTAAATAAATGTGGCTTAGGAAATCTCCCAACGAGTTTTCTCCTCAAAAAAAGAACAGAAAGTTAACAGAAAGAGATCGTTCCAAAAACGATTGGTAGGAAAAATGCTGCTAAAGTGTAAATTATAAGGTGGTAGAAGTAGGAAAAAAATGGTTCCCACATGTTTTGAAGCAGCATTAAAGAAACACTTAGTGGAAAACAAAAGAAGTAAGTTGAAGGACAGAAAGAAGAGCTCAGGATTTCTTTATTTCGGCTTATTAACATTGAGAGCAATTCTATAGCACTGTTAGGAGGTTTTTCATGTCTATATTCAAATATAAGGGAAAAATAATCATGGCCTAGGGTTTGTTGCTCCTTTGGCACAGGTCAGGTTGGTTTAAACTCTTTCTAAGCTGTGTCAGGCTGAGCCAGCTGGGACCTGTCCACTTGGCTCACCTGCTGTTGGCAACGTGAGAGAGAGGAGACTCCTAACACCCTCCCTTTGCTGGAGCTGGCTGCAGGGGTCACTGAAGGCCAGGCCTTGGGGTGCAGAGCACAACCACCAAAAATGTCTCTTTTGGCAGCATCTTACGGTAAAAGGGGAGGTGTGAAATGGAGTTCAGAGGCAGCCATGTTATAATGTCCCAGCTGTGTGTTCTGTCCCTCTCCAGGTCCACACTAAACTTTCCCTGAAAATCTATAAATCCTCCTCCCTGAAACACCAAGGTCCTTTCCACTCCCTCAGCACTTTCTCTTTGTGCCCACTGTCCCAGTCAGTGATGGGGAACCTCTCCCAGCCCACTCATATTTGGAGGCATTTCTGTTCATTTTTCTGTCCTAAGCAGCCTCCCTGCCATCAGTTAGCACTGAGTGTCTGGAATAAGGGACAGGCAGTATTAATGAACGCTAGACTGCAAATCCTTGTGATCTCTAGCAACAGTGAGAGGAAGAGACTTGTTTCAAGGAGAATTTCTGAAGCACAGAAGAGAGCATATTTGAATCACCGAGTCAATATTTGATTTTTAAACTGGGTTTTTGAACCAGAATAACCATAATAGCTTCCATAAAACATCAAAACAGATAGAAGGAAAAGTTGTCATATCCACCAGTGGAGATGAAAATGGCTCACAAGTTAGCTTTACAGGCAGGAAGAGCACAGAGGTACCAAGAGATAATTAAGCTTACTTAATCCTTAAACAAATGAGTGTAGGAAGTGAGACCACAAGCACACTCTTGGAAACCACATAGGCATATACTGTTAAGTGATCCCATATGACCGTGCATGGCACTAAAGTGCAAATCCTGTCATCAGAAAAGAGCAGAAGCTAGTGCCACTCCGGATGCAGCTCTCCTTCCTGTGTGAATAAACAGGTCTGGACAATGCTGCTTGCAGCACCAAACCCCTGCCTAAGATCAACAAAGGAGCCTGCAGGCTCCTGAAAGAACACTTAGTGTTTCAGAAAGGAAAAGTACAAGTGTTTGGGCAGCACTGAAACCCAAGGCATGGCTTCAGATCCAAATGCCACGTACAATCAGGCAGCTGTGGCCAAGCAGGGGCAGGGTGAGCCCAGCACAACCACCGCTTTCCAGGCAGCCAAATGTGGGCAAGCACACTCATTTCCTATTAGGGCTGCACCCACACAAAGCCTATTTTTAGTTTGCATCCAGGACCACATTGCAAACTGGATTTCAAAACCATAGACCTCTTTCCTCCCTCCCCTGTGCCCCTTTACCAGAGCAGGGCTTACCCAATCCTTTATTATATTTTCTTATGTCAGGTTGTTTTTGTACTGTCCCACTCCTTCCCCCAATTAAAAAAACAATTTAAACAAGGCTTGTTTACATACAGCCTGTGGCTTACTAAATCCATTTTTCTTCAAAGTGTACAGCTCCCTCTGAAAGGGGAGCAGGTTCAATGCCAGTGGGAGATGCTGCCTTCTGACCAGAGGCAGTAGGAACTGTTGCATTTAATTGCTGGGCTGATCCTAGTGTGTATGTGCCCCAGTGGTGTATGCATATGCCCCAAAAAGGCAACACTTTACTTGGAGTTGTAGCAGGCAATGGGAGGGGCTATGTGTGGCCTGTCATCTGCAATTTGCCAACAAGGGGAGCATCATGCTCCCAGGTTTACTTCAATCCATCTGAGCTTCCTTTTCTTTCTCTGTTCTTTCACCAGAAACATTGCACAAATCTTTTTGGTTTTACTTATCCTATTGCCCTTCCCTAGTTAATCTGTTTAACGGAAAATACTATCATTCCCTAAAAAAACAGCTGGTATGGTCATATATGCAAGAATGGACTCTGATCAGATCACTTCCTTAGACTTGCCTGACTCTTCAGTTGTTTATTTAGACTCAGGGACCTGAGGTAGCTCCCTCCCATGGAAGGAACCCACTGGCTTTGGCAGAAGGATCAGCCTGTTGGGACTGCATCTCCCTTTCCCTTGCATTCAAGCAAGTGATGGGAGAAGAGTTCTTTTCCTTTCCTTCATCCTCACAACAGAGGCCTACATCCAATCCCTGCCACAGCCACCTCCTTCCCAGGAGGGTTTTGGGCAGAAAGAGCACAACCTCTGAACCTGGCCACCCCGGGCAGTGTGTCATAGGCTTCCCCTGATTGAATCAGGCTGCCTCACAGCAGCTGGAGAGCAGCAGGCTCCTGTGGGAAACACCTCTACAGACTGAGCTTCTCTAGACACCAAGCACAGCACAAGCCTTTTGGCTCCCCTCAGAGCTGACCTTGAAGCATTTTACCTTGCCTGTAGGCAAAAATGAAGAATAACACCACACAGCTATAGGAAGGAGTGATAAAAATGAATAAGCCATTGTTTCCACCACTGTTACTTTCTCTGGAGCTGCACCAGTGCTAGAACAAAGATGAAAAACTGTCCAAGTTTTTAACAAAGGCCTGAGAAGCAACTGGGCCCAGCAGTCCAGGAGCAGCTGCCAGTGGAGGAAAATGCTTGTCTTGGAGCTGAGAGCCATGACCCTGCAGTTAAGGTGATGCCATGTGAGGCCACTGCTCCTCTGGGCAGTGGTCAGCAGGGAAGGCAGTGCTATCAGAGGCAAGCACAAATGTGAAAAAGAAAGTAGAGACACTCTGAGCTGAGCAGACACTTGGGCTTCAGAGAATGAGAGAGGTCTTTCTGCAAATCCCGCATTGTCCATTTCTCAGCTGAACTTGGGAATCTACTTTCAACAGCCAGCATGAGCAACCCGTCACTCTGTTCAAAGCTTTCCCTTCCTAAGGGTAAGAGACACACAGCAGAAAGGCAGAGGGTCTCTGCCCCAGCAAGGGCTGCTCCTGGCCTGGCCCACCCATCCTGGCAGCAGGAGGCTTCAGCTCATGCCCCATCAGTGCAGAGGCAGTAATCCTGCTTTGGTGCACTCTGAAGTAGGTCCTGTCAGTTCCTCAATGATTATGTGGCTGCACTACAATCCAGCTGCAAAGAAAATGTTTCATGATAGACGTCAATAGGGATGTGATTATACTCAAGACTTCAGGACAAAGCGATATTCTTACTCAAAAAGTTAATAAATGGGTTTTTTAGTATCTGCCTTTTCTTTGAGACAGGGGAGAGAGAAAGCAAAAGGGAGAAGAGGAGGGATTTCCCTCTCACCAAAGCTAACAACAGCAGTGAAGCATTTCAGCATTTTAACCTAAAGAGATTCCTCCTCTTCCCTCTCTTCTGCTGTGGGCAAAAAATATTTTCATGGGAAATCGCTGACTTTACAAAAAAAATTGCAAGAAGACACAAGCATGTTGATACTGAGGTTGGTCGTGGCAGAGACTGTTGGTGTGATGTTCTAGGTGTTCCCACCGTTCCTTCCTAACCTGTATCTGCTGTGTCTCCAAATCACTACACTTTTTCCATTGATGTTTTTTCACCTGTGTCACCTTAGGTGTTTTATGCATCCTCTCAGTCACACCACTGCTGCTATCTCTTTCTTTGTTGACACTGCCCCAGTAAAAGACCTTCTGGCTGGGGAAAATCTTTCAACTGCAGAAGCTAAAGCTGTCCTCTGTGTGCAAAGGTAATTTGACAGATCTCAAACTTTCTTGTGCTGTCAAAACTAACATGCTCTGAGTGTGGCAACAGTCTTGAGCCCCAGGAGCCAAGAAACAGAAGCAGTTTCTACTTCTGATATGTGATGCTGGGGGGACTGACAGAACTACCCCTGGGTTTCCATCCACCCTGACAAATTTCTTCTGTATGTGTTTTTCTACATAGTTGGTGTTTTTGTTGGTTTACTTTGGGTTTGGTTGGGTGGATATTTTTTGTTGTTGTTGGGTTTTTTGAGGGGTTATGGGGTTTTTGTTTGTTAGTGTTTTTCCCAAAAACCCTAGTGTACTACTCTTGTTTGATGCAGGAAAACAAGCCCCTACCATGACTAAATCGGGGAACTGTCAAACACACTCATTCATAAGGCCTGCATCCTCCACTAAGTGAGCCATTAAGAGGTCAGCGAAGGTGCCGGAATGTGTGTTTAAGGCAAATGGCTTGGCACGCGAATGCCTCTCACCCCTGCACACCAGGCAGCTGGGAGAATTTCCCTCCAGCAACTCCTGGCAGCACAAGGTGCTCATTAGCCAGGGAAGGTCATCCCTCACACAGGGGAGCTTCTCCATTGCTGGCCCAGGGAAGAGGTAGTGCCCCATTTCCTAGGGCAAAGTAATAGGAGCTTACCAGGGAAGCTGAGGATTCCAGGACTAGAGTGGGAGGTAGGCAGCCAGGAGAAGGTGAGATACAGAAAGTTTTTTCAAGAGCAGCTATTGGGAACTTTCATGATCTACAAAACAGGCAGAATTTGTGCCAAACGTTTCAGCTAAAAGCCCCCGTAGTCTAGAAGTGTTCCTGAAAAGAAAACGGAATTTTTTTTGCAGTTAATCCAGGCACTCTGAACACAGGAGAAATTAATGATCTAGTAGTCCTGTCAGTCAGAGAGATGAGCAAAAGTTCTCTTACCAGTTCTGACCTTACCAGCAGTTCCTCTTTCTTCCCCTGAGTATAAAGAGTCTCTTTGCATTACATCACATGAAAGGAGTCCAGGGTGTACTCTTAGCTGTAAGTAGTTCACTTATCTGTGATGGTTTGTAATAAGGGTCACCAACAGATTTCCTGACATTTTTTTCTATGGAACTCGATTTACAAGCACAGCTTCTATTTGTGAGTCATCTGAAGCTCGAGTACTATACAGAGGTGTTTGCCAAACAGTTTAGGGAAAGAATCTTTGACCCATGGGATGCCATCTGACAGTGACAACTCTTGCTGTGCGATGCCTTAGAGCAGCCAGTGGCACTGATGTCTTCTGCTGGCACTCCTGAATGGTTCCTGCTCTATCTGGACTGCAGAGACAGTTTTGGGTCTTTTCTTTTTAGGAGATAAATAAGACTTCACCAATAATAAACAATGAAATTCCACCAGTATTATCTATTCGTACAAAGTCACAAACAAGTTGGAGGATTTCTGCATTTTCAAATTTTGAGTAGCTGTTCAAAACACTGCAATCCTTACAAAACCCAAAATAGCCTACAAACAGCAGAAATTGAATTCTAGCTGTTGGAGTCTTTTTTTAATTCAACCTAAGCTCCTTCAGAAATCCATAATCTTTTGGAAAGACAAATTCTATGTTTACCTATATACAGACGTGCGTGTGTAGACATGTGCACACTACCATTAAGTACACCAACCTGAGCAACATGCAGGGAATCTTGTGTAATGAAATATCCTAGACATTTCAAAAAATCATAGTTGACAATTTCCTAACTCAATAAAAATCGAATCCAGCGTGGGGGAATTCTATACCACATCTCATTTTGACATAGATAAAGAAGCACCGATCACCAAACTAAAAATTAGTGGTAGCTTACATACAAGTGATTGTGACTTGATTGCATATACATGCAAACAGAATAAAGTCCAAACTAGTAAGTTATACACATGGCAGCTTAAGAAGACAATTTTACAAAGCTGAAAACAATTATGGACCAATTCAGTTCAGAAAATAAATTTAAATAGAAAAACATGAATGATAACTGGGAGCTACTTAAGAATATATTACTAAATGCCCAAAAGCCACAATCAACAAAAAAAGGCCATATTGATTAGGAACTCAACCTGGCTCAGGGAAAGTCAAAGCAACCAGAATAAATGAAACACAGGCACACATCAAAATAGAAATATTCAAAAAAAGCAGTAAGCAATAAATAAAAATAAAAAATCCTAGGAATTATAGGAAAATGATAAATACACAAGAGAATATACAAAGAGGACAATAGAGAATCCTAGGTGTATTGCAAAACAGCTCATTACACATCACCATCTGGGAACAGTAGGCAGACCTGTCAAAAGTAAGAGAGAAAGTATTTAACTGGCAAATACATATTTAAATTCTATACAAAGGGGGCAAAAGTCAAGCAGCTGCTAAGATTAAATTTTTTAAACCAAGTTAATCTCAAAAATTCTCACTCATGAATTTTCAAAGTAAAGATCAGGGTTCTTTGAAAAACTAAAGGTGACTTTCAAGACCTTTTTGGATATTGGGACAGAACCAAGTCAATTAAACAAAACTAATGTCAAGACAATGCTTTGGGAAGAGAAATTGAATGGCCCAAGCAGATACTAACTTACAGAAAAAGAATCATCCCAGGTAGAATAATGGAAGAGAAGATGCAGGATTCAATCAATTAAAAATTAAAGGAAGGTAATATAACTAATACTGAACAGCAAAGGTTTATGGAAAACAGAGCTCCTCAAACTAATTTGACATCTTTTCTCTAAATAAAATTACTGTTGCCAATAAATGTAATAGTACTGAGGTAATAGATATCTATTTCTTCGAAGACGGTGGACTGCATGACATTTTGATTAAGATACCAGCACAACACACAAAAAAAGTCAGCTTGGCACATATTAATGCTTTAAGAATGATGAGCTGACAAATAATATATGGAAAGAAAGATCTCACTGAACAGATGTGTTCCTAACAGTGTCCCAGCTTTCAACCCTACACTCTGCTTTTCAGTGGCCTGGTAGAAAACCTATCATTAGTGATAAAGGACATAGATGATACAAGTGAAAGAGTGGTAAATAAGGGAGAGACTAACCTGGATTGCTTTGTAAATGGGGCACAAATACCCCAAGAGAACAAGAGAAGAGAATTCAACAAACAAGAGACATGTAGTTTCTGGGCATAGGGAGAAGGCTACCTTTGACTCTAAGAAAGAATTACAGCATCTTGATGGACAATCACCTGCAGAGGAACTCTCGCAGTGAAGATGCAGACAGAAGAATGAACATCTCCTCTACCCAGAAGCAGGAGCATTGCCAGGAGAAGTAGGAACCCTGAGGTACCCACTGTTTTGGACCAGCTGTAACTGCTGCTGGATTGCTGTGTGCTATCTGGTGTCCTGACTGAAGGTGTTGAAGAACTGAACAGCTTTGTAGGAGAGTTTTAAAAATAACCAAAAAGATTTGGAAAGTGTGAAATAGAAACAAAGTACTAATTGATGCAGTTAGTTAAAAGCAGACAGCGTGGAATTAAGCAGGGAACAGTGATGTGACTGTGTTTCTTGACAGTCTACCCCTCAAAGATCAGCTTTAATTCAAACTGGAATTAATTCAGAGCAAATCACAGCGAGCATGTCTTCATACTGAAATAGAGTAGCGAGCATACCAAGAGGTCAGTTGGGATTTGATAACTCCCACGAGATTATAGCTTGTGCGTCTACAAAGCAGAGTGAAGTATGCCATGCACGTTCACACACGTTCAGAGGCCCAAGCCATCTTCCTCTCAAGCTGCTCGTTTAGGTTCTGTCCTCTCTGTGTGCAATCTCACGTGAGCATGTCCTTCCCGCAGGGGTGGGCAGTCTCAGCAGCGTGGACATAAAGGAGACCAGGTGTGCCCCTTCACCATAGCTCCTTGTTCTCAAGGGGCAGGGGACAGACCACGAGGAATTGCCTGTCAGGGGTCCAGCTGGGGATTCCAGCTCTGACTGCATCCCATCACGTGTGTTTTTATTGCACGTAGATTATGATTCTGTTAATAACTCGGGGGTTGCAGTCCTATGCATGCCATGCTGAACGAGCCAAACTCAGCTTGGGAATGCTCCAGAGAACCCGAAAGAGTTGTACCAGACTGTCACAGCTTACTTTAAAGCTGCCGATACCACAAAAGTATTCCTGTTAGCTTTGCAGCTAGTTTATTTAAAATATTAACTAGTGTCTTCACATTCAAAGTTTGACTTGGCTTTGCTTAACATCATAAACAGAGGCGTTAATCTCCGGAGCCTCCCTGCCTCAGCAGCATTAACACTGTGTTTGAATTGAGTTGAAACCAAGTCCTCCCACCTGTCCAAGCTGTAAGTGAGCCACTGGAAGTTATCCACCCCTATGTCCTGGAAAACGTCCGTCCCAGGAAACAGTCTCTAATGTCCAAGATTATATAAGATACAACTGAGTTGCAAACCATCATGTTTGCCTGCACAGCTGTGTCATTTGCAAGTATTTAACACCTTACTTTCTGATTGGACAGGAGGTGCTCAAAAGGAACCAGCAGAAAACAGACTTATTCCCCTGCGCCATGAACACAGAATACAGGCTCAGCATGAGTGGCACAGTGACTACAATCTAGCTGTAACATATATACACACTGCATATATATATACATATGTATACATACTGCATCTCCTGTGATTTTTTTTAATTTATATGTTACACATTTTCCAATTACATTTTGCTTTGAATAGGCAAACTTCTGGTCCAGTTTGATTTCCTGCATGTTCAGATGCAAAGCGGAGCAGAACTCAGCCTGGGCTACATTTGCCATAAATTCTAGGCAGAAAAGAGAAGGCCATTAAAAAAATTCTCTTGTTTACCCATACCCTCCCCTCCCTGGGGATCAGAGGCAGGAGTTTATGCAGACAGTTTTTCCTCTTCTACTAGAAATTTAGATGGTTTTAATTTAATAACCCTTGTTGTATTCAAAGGCAGGTACAAGTCTAGCAACGGCAGTGTTAATACCTAAGTAGGTCAGTCTTCTGTGTGGTCCTTGAGGGTTTCATCACAGGACTAGTCCATTGATATTAATGGGAGGTACTCCTCCCCAGTCCCCACACACCACAATGACAATTCAGCTCAGCATGGTAATTAATGCTGCTTCTGAAATGGCTCGGAGTCAAACAATTCTCCCTTTCCCGATGCTCAGAAAACATACGAGTGGAACAAAGTGGCAAAAGCACAGACCTAAGAAGAGCAGAGCACACTCACTCCAGAAGTATTTCTTTGCCTAATGAAGTACATGTGCATCGATCCCCCGTGGATATATGTCTACAGAGAAGTGGGCAGGCAGATGCCTGGTGACCTGGTCAGATACAAGCCAGCGCTGACTGGAAGCTGACCAGCCCTCCTAAGAAAGTGTCCCAGGGCACAGCAGCACCCAGGGCACACAGGACAGAGCTGACTCCTGTGCAGCCAGCTCCAGCTCAGCACCAGGGGCAGGTGTGTGCACACCTCTGCACACAGACATTTGGGCCAGTTGCTCAGTATCATTAAGTGAGCTGCACTCTCCAAAACCACCTTCCCTCAACCCTCACTTTTTTCCTTGCTCAAACAAGTTACTTGCTAGTACAAATGACAAAGATCTTGCTGCAGGCTATAACTCACTCTGCAATCATTATTAACTTTCAACAACTCCATGTAAAAAGTAAATCTCTTGAAAAATGGTATTTCACTTTATATGATCAATATTTTCACTTTACCACTCTCACTTTACAACATATTACTACAGAACTACACCAAGGCATTTAAAACCAATATTTTTTTCCATCTTAATAAAATATTTTCTAAATTACATGATTCTTTT
The DNA here is from genome assembly GCA_013396875.1 of Vireo altiloquus. Taxonomy (NCBI): domain Eukaryota; kingdom Metazoa; phylum Chordata; class Aves; order Passeriformes; family Vireonidae; genus Vireo; species Vireo altiloquus. The sequence goes on from VZRF01005754.1 coordinate 1,225,536, forward strand.
TTTAATACAGGCACACATTCTTCAGTACCATAACTTAGCACTGATTCTTCAGTTTCCTACTTTCTATGAAATGCATTATCTGGGGTAAAACTTTGGCATAATTCCTATTAAAGACAGCAATGTATTTTCCTGAATATGAAATAAAATCATAATACCAATCCTTCGAATATTTTCTACAAGGAGAAATTATAAGGTAGAGAACAGCTACTGGGATTATGAACACCATGATTGAAAGTCCTTAGGAAGAAGAATTGATCCAGGAAAGGTCTTGATCCAAGAAACAGTTTTAATCACTTTGCAAAATCTCAGCGACTGAGACACGCTTTATTGACCTGTAACATTGCCACCATCTTGTCAAAATATTTTCAAACTGGATCAAGCTGGAGCATGCTATTTTACGATACCACATATTTCTTTCCTCCAAAGGAATACAGCAAACTGTAGAGTATCTCTGAGAAAGGCAAATCTTTTGACCTTTTTTTTCTTTCAGAACTCCCATCTTAGTGACCCAGGAATAAATGTATTTTTGAAATGTCAAATTTGTTTCCATGGTAACATGAGATGTCACTCCTGGAGATGATGTTCAATACAAATGTGAAGAGTTGAAGGCTATTTAACATGTTTTCAGTTGTACCTATTCAGCAGTGGTTGTTATATTTTAAAACTCAATAAAGAAATTAAAATATATTTATCAAAAGTTGATCTCTGGCAAAGTGACTTTTACACCTCACATTATTGCCTGCAACAACACTCAGTGAGGAGAAGCCTCTTTAAGTACTTGTCTGCTGGTGGAACATGGAAACATTTTCTATTATGCTGACAGTCATTGCCAAGTTCTGTTCTCTAAATTCCCAAGGAAAAGAAGAGGTTTCATCTACCATTTCTACCCAGATCTTCTCCATTAATAGACTGTGGGAGGAGGGAAATAAAGAAAAAGAAAGAAAAATATCAGGGCAGCTGAAGAGGGAAAATGGCTTTTATGAATCTCTAAGAAAATGACTTACTCATAGTGCAACCCATTCATCCATATTACACATGCTATGCATAGAGTGCCTCTGTATATACACACTGAGACATAAACCAAACTAATAATGGATTAAAAATTTCTAGCTGATTTTGCAATTTACTTCCTCTGCAACACAAAGGTGTCCCCTCAGACTCTATCCCTAACCTCAGCAAGGAGGGCCAAAGAGACACAGAAGACAGAATGATTTTGATGCTACTGCACTGGAGAGGTGGCCACGACCCCTCTGGCCTGAGTCTGACTGTGCCTGAGCCCATGCCAAGGACAGCAAGAGAAGGCCTGCAGTGGGAAGGGAGGTGCTGGCACTGAGAGCAGCTCCTTCCCTGCCCACGGCTGACTACAGAGAAAAGGAGCCCCTGGGAAGAAGGAACGCTAGCCCTTCCTGCTTAAGGAGGTGCCTCTGCACCACAGCTCTCAGGGGCTGTTCTAAAAGGTAAAAACAAGATAAATTGTTCCCCAAAGTTCATAAATAATATATGAACAATTAAGTCTCTTTTTATGGATGCATCATAAAATATTAATCCATTTTTATTTTCATAAATTTTACAATTTACAAGTTGTTGTTGTTTAAATTTTATGTTAACAAGGCATCCAAAGCTGACAAATTTGGTTTCAGGTAAAAAAGTAATCAACTTTTAAAAAATTGAGAAAGAAAATGATTAGAACTTCCCACTTGCAGTCTCAAATATCACAAGGTTCTTGCTGTTACTTCTTAAAAAAGAATGAAAGAACCAGTTCTCTCTGCTAAAAAAAGAATTTTCAAGTATCAGTTCAGTTTTATTTAATGAGCATTATTTAAGGCCAATTGCATTCATGGTGTCCATCCTGATAGGCATTCATGCCAGGTACATGGGGTGCTGTCTGAATAAATCCACTGTGTAACTAATTTAAAAAAAAATAAATAAAAACAACCACAATTGGGTATAAGCAGCAGAGACTACTAGTTTCAAGAACGGAAAAATCGGGTTTTGCTTGCATTCTTACAAGTTCCTATCTAGTTGAGGTAGAAACTCTGAAGGGAAAACTTAAGAACTATTAGATTTTTTACATATAGGACTATGCAGACGGAAGTATAAATGCCGAACATACAAAAACCCCATATATAGCAGAAGTAGAATAGGTAGCCCTCCAAGCCACCCACAGGCTGCTGAGCAAAATTGTTACAGCATTTCACTTTGGGCTTGTACTTCATTTTCCCCCACAGGTTGAGCTTGTATTCAGGCCATTCTGAAAAGAAGCAAAGGAACCAAGCAGGGACAAGAAATGAAGCAAATGAAGGCTTTAGAAGTAAGAGGAATATCCTAGAAATGCCGCAGGGATAAAGGAACCAGAGGAGATTGCTGGAAGATAACCACAGGTGTTTCTCTAGGGTTTAGGAAACCAAATTTGCTTGATATGGTGTGAGTATTGCAGAGCTACAGTGCATAGACCAGGTTTAAGTACACCAGAACACTTGGAGAAATGCCATCCAAAACAGTGGGGAAAAGGGCACCTGCCAGAAAAAGAAGGCAAAAGAGAGAAGTTATAAAATAGCTATGCGAGACCAGTTGTAGGTGATCAATTTGGGTGCACTCTTCATCTGAACACTGATCTCATCATACGTGACCATTTAAAAGAATTTGATTTCCAAAACCTGGTTATTTTGCTGTTGTTCTGTATTTCCAAAATGTTAAAGTTTCACAGATTCCAGGTCACTTTTGCTAGTGAGGAAATGGAGGAAGAATATCCTGTGCATTAGAGTAAGATAACAGATGCCAGGCATCCCAACAGAACATACTCGGGGTCACTTTGACTGTTCCAGCACAAGTTAAAATTAATGTCCCAAGAAATTCTTCTTAGTTAACTTAGTTACATGGCCCCAAATTTTGCCTCTTGGTTCAATTTAGGTAGTTCTGCATTATGGTGTGGATGCAGCAGTGACAACAGCAAGAAATCTCCAAAGGCATTAATGCTATCCCCATCACAGCAGAAATACTGTTTCAGCACCATGCATCTTGATGACTGATTTCCTCTGAGCTTCACTGACCAGTGTCATTATAACAACAAAAATAGACTGTGGAAGTAAGATGAAGCCAGGGGAAATAGTTCATTAAAAAGTAAAAGCATGTGCTGTCATACACATACTTGCACACCGTCAAAGCAGCCAGCTGTCTCAGAACAGAATAATTTTTCTAAATGCAATAAAAGGGACACATTATATTTTACAGTGATAAGAAGTAACAAAGGTATGACTGAAGCAGTCACTGGTTTTTAGAAATTCCTGTCAACAATGGCAACACAGCCCTGTGGAGGATGAGAAGACTCATCTGAAAGGATTTAGGCAAGCAATTTTGAGCTTGGGGGGAAATTCACGACAATTTCCTGAAGTCATCAGGAAAGTACCACACTGGTACCAGGAGCCTGCCTCCCTGGGTGGCATCAAAAATCAAGGCAGCCTGGCTTCTCTAAAAGAAGCTGGTGGCAAAAAGGAAACTCTTTAGTGTGTTGGTGTCTCAGCTGCAGCAGTTAATTTTGACACCAAAGTTACACCTCACAAATGCCTTCATACGAGACAAGCCCTTCTCTACCTCCTGAGCCAGTCAGTGTGGGTACCTGAAGGGAGCATGGGTTGTATCACATCTGAAACCTTCCTAAGCCAAGAGACATAACCCAGAACAAACTCTCTGCTAGTCTGACATATATTGGGTTTAATAGACCAGCAGCAATTTCCACGAGCTGCAGATTATGAGGCAGCACAGCCGTCACTGAGAGGTACCTGTACACTTTTAGAGAATTACCAGGAGAAGCAGCTCTGTTTTATGGACAGCAAGTTTTGCTTTGCCAAACTGCAGTGTTGTACATCAACTTCATTTAGATTAGTAGGTTTGGTCCCAGTTTATGACTCTCAGCAGAGTCCCTGAGGACCAAACTCGCTGGCTGGAGGGAAGGAGTGTTTACCGTGACAGCCTGGTAAAGCTTGCACAGCTGCTGCGAGGGACACATCGCCCAGGGCTCTCAGCCTGGCACCTCTAGCAAGCACTGCAAGGAAGTTACCATCACATGAGGCAAACATCACTTCAAAACTTCCAGAAACTACAAAGAGTACTCCTTTATTTACTTATATTTAGAAAACCACTCAGTCAAACTCTTCCCTCACTTGTATCTGTGCAGGCAGACTGCAGTCAGCATTGCACAGGGTGAAAATCAGGTCAGAGACTGGCCTAAAGCCTTGCTGGGGAGCGGGTGGCAGGTGACATCTCTACTGCTCAGAGGCACTTGGCAGATGGGACTAATTCTACCCCCAATCACACGATCACCTACTTCCTTCTTACAAATCCATGAGAAGACTTGGGTCTTCTCATTCTCTTTTAGTTTTCTTCCACTTCACTTACAGCTTATTTACTTTACAAGCTTATTTTAAAGAGGGGTTACTGATGTTCTTGTTTATTTTGCCCTTGTTTTTGTCTCTTGCAAAGGCCAGGACCTCAGATAAAAATCAGACTTGAGCCTTAGTGAGTAAGTAATCCTGGTGCATTTTGTGAATAAATAAAAACAAGATCATTCAATAAATGCCACTCAATTTTGTTAAACTCCTTACACATGTAGAAATGCCATTTGATCCTTCAGTAAGTGAAGGGAGTCCAAAATAATGATCCGAGTGCAATGAGCACACTTCTTTAAAATAAAAAGAATGAAAAGAAAAAGAAATTCCATTTAAAAAAAACCCTATTCCTAAGAGGAGAAAACCTCAAGCAAACAAGAAAGCTTAAGCCAACTATTATATGTAGAAATGTAATATCCCCCAAACTGAAAATAACTCCAAAATCCAATAATATAAAAATGCTTTATAAGGTTTTCCTTTTAAGTTGTGGTGGGTTCCAAAAGGTTCTGCAATGCAGAACCAATGAAATAACACACAGACGTGCCTTTGCTTTGTGAGCCTTTGCTCCAAGTGACAGCTTTCACTGTAAACTTTTGTTTAGAAACAACAGATAATGTGATAAGGCTCTTCCAAAGGAGGTTATGAAAAAGACATTGAGCAATTGCTCTCCAACAATATTAGGACTAGCACAGAAAGAAATTGCTTTGATTCACAGCAAATGTCACTTTGATTATGATTAGGGAGAAAAAAAAATAGAACGGTAGCTTGGTACTTGAACCTCTATGGGAGGTTAGGTGACCTCTTTCTTCAGAGGTTGCTTAACAAAAAGACAACTTCCTTCAAAACTGAGCTAGGGATTCTTGGCATGGACTTGGAGCAGGTGCAGTAATATATTTTTCCTTAAATTTGGGTGATTCTTGCAGATTTATCTGAGGAACACTAGTGCATTCTGTCTTGGGAAATCTGGTCCGACTTATTTATCCAAGCTGCAGGCTTTTCAGTAACTTCTGCAGGAATCTGCAGGTCCCACAGGAACACCACTTACACTCACACACTGCTCCCCAGTTATGTCCATGCTTCCCCATTACCATGCTGCTATCTCAGTCTCAAGTCAATTATTAATTCTGTCATTTCCCAGCTTTGAAGCCCTTTTTTTTCGACCCTAACACTTCCCTACCAGATTTACAGAGCGTAAATGTCATTTGCAGTCACTCGTAACTTTACGATACATTTTGAATCCGACACCTACTAGATGACTCCCTGCCAAAAGGCAATATTTTTGTATAAAATGTGATCAAGAAAACATTCAGCTATATAAATATATACATCCACAAGGCTTTTTTTAAGCAGCTCAGTGTGGAAAGATGGAATTTGGCAAGAAAAGAGTCTTCAAACAAGAAGAACAGCCTCTATGCGTTTGTGGTAAAAACTGGGTTTGATTTGATCCAGTTCTAAATGTTTTAATATCACACGTCGGGCTTGCAGCGTTCACACTGTGCCATTTTGAAGTAATTTTCGGAGTCCTACCAAGCGAGGGCTGCTGCACAGCACATGCCTTAGCTGTGCAGCGAACACACATCTTTCTCCCCATGAGCAGTACTGAAGGCAGAAGTGTTTTTCTCCAGTGCACACAGCAAACTGTGCCGCTGAAAACGTCATGCTCTCAGCAAAGGAAGAGGTTTTGGCGTGTGTGTCCCAGAATTCAAGGAGAACAGTTGAAGTGGGAGGAGAAACAATCAAAGATGTGAGAAAGACCAAGAGCTGCCTGATGACTATTTTTTAAATTTGGAGGAAGGTTGGGATGTGCCTTTGTCTGAAAGTTTCTCTTACCAAGGAGAACTACCACTGTAGTTACCAATTTACAGCCCAGGAAGATACAGATGTTCCCTATAGAAAAACATATCTGAGGATCCAACCCCAGGGCCTCCGTTTACCCATATGGGGCAGAAGAAGTTTAAGTGCTCCCTACTTCTGTGGGTGGCATGGGCCACACGTGAGTGGCTCCACAGGCACAAGGGCCTCTGCCCAGCCCTGCAGCCCCTTCCTTGGCCCTGCAGAAGGAGGTGGCCTGGGAGCACCTGTGATCAGGCCCAGTCCCTCTCCTGTGGGCAGCAGCACCTTCCATTTCCATGTACCTGGTACTCATGGTACCTCTGTGTCCAGTATCAGAGATCACCAGCCAGCTCTGAGCCTAACCAAGGTTTAACACCTGGAGGGTTTATTCCTGCTTGTTCACACTGAGTTTACTCCCTTAACTGGAAGGGGTGGGAGCTTTCCTGTTTTTTCAAACAAACACCAAGAACCCCAGAAAAAAGCATCCGAATGTTTAACAGGAGCTGGCATTCTTGACCATTACACCCAGGCTCAGGCCAACAAGAATGGCTAAACAAGAAAAATCCTCTGCACCAGCCAGTCACTGCAGAAAACCTCCCACAGTCCTTCCTTGCACTGCCCCACCAGCCCTGGCTGTGCTGCCAAGCAGGGAGCCCACAGAGCCTCTGGTTCACCACATCCTGCTCTCTGCAGCGTGTTCACAGCTGAATCCATGCTGCAAGTCCCAGGAGAATAAATAAGCTAAGGCAAGAGAAGAAACATCACTGAACTTCCAGGGACTACATGTCTTGGCTTTCAAAGAAACAGTCCCTCTCTCTCTCTTTTTCTCTCTCCAGAAGAAATGTTTCCCAACATGTTAAACTTTTCCGTGTTATTTTTTCCCCCTGTAGTTAATGAAATTCTATTGTTTTCTTGTCAATTACTTAATCATGAAAACAAGGCTTTCATGAAATACAGGAAGCCGAGCAAGCCTACAGAGGCTGCTGCCCAGCATGGCTGTACAAAGAACACAACTGCAACAGTGCTTCCACCTCCAGCACAGCACAGGGTCCCCAGCAAGGAGGGTACCTCTGGGCAGGGTGGGCCAGACCACGGCCGGGGCAGAGGCCAAAGGGCTGCTCCACAGCAGTGGCAGCTGTGGGGATGTGAGCCCTATCAGACATGGCCATGGGCAAACCCAAGGAAACGCAGGCACAGAGGAAAGACCTTCGTTATCACAAATTCAGCTTCTCCTTCCTGAAATTGGAACCAGTGGTAGCAGCCACATTACCTTTTATTTCATTTGTGCTGCATGAGCTTTATTAAGCACTAATTAATAAATCCTGCAAAATTATGAATTTAGTCCTGCTCCTGCAAGAGCATGAGCTAAAGGCCACATAACCAATCCCCCCTGGACAAGGAGGGGGCCCAAACAGGCCGAGTGCTGCACGCCAGGACAAGCAGCCTTCCAGAGTTTGGTTTCTACAGAAACAAGATGGAAGATGGGAAAAAAGACGTGTTATTAATCCCTTCTGCGAAAGTAAGCCATGGAAGTTTGTTGTCTGCTCAAAGTCAGTCTGCTGTACAGCTGGGAACTGATCTCTTATCTCGAGTGCCAGTCTAGTGCCTAAACCACAAAAGTGCTCTTTCCTGCACTCCTTCGACATGCAAATGGCGTATAATTGTATAGGCATGCTCACCATAAACAACTAGCAGAACTTGGCATCATACTAATGGGATTTTTATTAGCCAAATATTTCTTTGGTAACCAGGTCAAACAATCACGTTCTCTTTTGTTTCCTGTTATGAAATGAAACTGAAAAAATATGCCACTTAAAAAAATAAAATAAGAAGAAGCCCAACCAGTCCTTTTTTCATAAAGAAAACAATATGCTTAATGCAGAATAAACCACATTTTATGAAAAGAGGTCATCTTTGGGGGGAGGGAGAGAAACAATTGAAAAGAAAAAATGTAGCACAAGAGGGAATTATGAATCTTTTTTTTCTTATGGAAAGTATTTACATGTTTATTTTAAGCCTAACATAAATGTAAATATTTTAAACAAACAAAAACACACCAGGGTAACAATAGAGTATTGTTTTTTTTATGTTGAATAAAAACTGCTAGGACAGTGCATGTATATTTTTAAACATGCTGCTTCAAAAAGCAGGATGCAAGGGATGTTGCATCTTTAATTTTTCTGTTAATTATGGATTGAGCATTGTTGTGAGCCTTGTCCTCAAAACCCAGCTCAGAAAATAAGAGCAGATGCTCATACCCAGGTTTGGCTCATGTGGGAATTGAACAGAACATATTGGTTTATAATTAATGTAATTTGTTGGATTATCTTTTGTGAAGGAGCTAAGGTAAACAACCTTGCAGCATTGTAGTGAAATTCTTCTGCGCTCAGAGCCTCTATACTTGATGGAAGATGACAAAAAACCTACCCTTCCTCCTGGATTGTGGGAAGATTTGGAAATGTCTGTCACATTCAAACATATTTTAATTAACTCAAAGGAAAGAATTAGGCTACGGACCCTAAAGCAAATTACAAATAGTGTTTAAAATCAGAGCTAATGATTCCCCAATTGACTATTCTGATTAACAAAATTCTCTTTTCTAGTTTGCTGTAATTTTGTTATGGGACAAGGATGGAGAAAGAACAAGCTTTTCTGCCCTGAAAATGTTCTTCAGACCAAATTTACTGATCCAAAAAGCTCCTCCCCATGCCACACAACACTCAAGCAAGCATTGGCACTAAGTGGTAACTTAAAGAAGAAGGAAAAAGAAAAAGCATGATTATATAATGTGACACTTAGCAAAAGACTTTTCACCAAGAACACTCAGTCTCAGTAAGCATTAATGAACAACACTTTAGTCTCCAGGAGAAAGAAAAGGAAGGGGGAAAGGAAAAAACCAACACAATCCCAAACACTGTTCTTAGGGATAAAAATGGCAGAAATATGGGCCAAAAACCTGGCTGTGTGTTCCAGGATGATGGCATCTGTCCTGACTCCAAACCACCACCATAAGCCTTAGGTCTTCTTCTCCATGTTCCACAGAAAAAAATACAAAATGAAAGCAGCAGCTTAAGGAGTCAGATCAGGCTTGCTGCTCTCACAGAATCATATGGTTAATCTTTCCTCCTTTGTGCATTTTAGTTTTCCTCCCTTCAAGGCACTGGTGAGTTCCCCTTGTGGTACCATGGGTACCAGCATGGTGTTCTCTCTTTGGCCCTGCTGCCAGGTGCCAAGGGGGGATTGCCATGCTGGAGAGCTGGCCAGACCACAATGGGAAGCTGGCCCAGAGCCACCAAGAGAGACTATTTTGAGCCAAGGCCACGTGCCATGCACCTTTTGCCTTAAAGGGCTTCCTTCAATAGCAAGCATCTGTCTCACTTTGGCCTCACATCTTACATAGGTAACAAGACACCTTGCGATTATGTCTCCTGGAAGAACATGAACAAGGAAGAATAGGACACCAAAGATCTTGTCTCAGGCCTTGCTGCCACCCCCCATAATTGGTCACCAGCACAGAGGGGACAGAGGCTGATCAGTGAGTCATTTCAGTGCTACATTGAGACCTCTAGTTTGCAACAGGGCAAGTACCTCAAGCACCCTCATCTGTCTGAAAATAAGGCATCTCCCCAGGGCTCTGACAGCATCCCACAGACAGATGCCTTTGTCCACAGTTAGGATGCTGGCATCACACAAAAACTTCACCTTATAGAAGCTATAGGCTACAGTTCAGCTGACAGATGCACATGGAGGTAGAGTTTTAAACAAAAGCAAGAGTACCAAATATCTGGTCTGCTTTTAAAAACAGAAATAAAATAGAAGTAGATATTGAATGGATGTTGTTCCCTTTGTCAGGACCACCAGGAGTTTTTATTGCTAATGTTCATTAACAGAATCATTTTCTTCCCGTGGAAAAAGAGAAAATGAAAAAAGTCTTTAAACTCAGGCATTTATTCTGGCATCAGAAAAATTTGGATTTAGGTTCTGCCAGAACTTGGAAAGGTTCTCCCATCTGAGCTACCTCTGACCATCCCAGAGGTAGCCTGCCACTTTTCCAACTCTTCTCTCCCAGAAAAATAGTACTCCCAAAAGCACATTCACATATCAGGCATGCGACAGTTCATCTGCCATAGGTTTTGACTCTTAAAATAAGAAGTCAGCTGCTCATCAGACTGCACATACAGAATATTTTTGGAGAACAGTCTTGACTGGATATGTAGCATTTCTGCACTTTTATGAGAGAGGCAGAAGTAGAGAGTTTGGGACACACACACTTTATTTAAAGTCATAAGTGAAGTAGACTTTCAGCTCAGAAATGTACATTGCTAATGAGCTACAGGCACAGCTGATACAGTAATAGTTCCATCCCATATTCACCAGAACAATGCTCACTCATGGGGAACGACAGTCTTATCAGGTTGGTAACTTTATCTCGAATATCATGTTCAAATTTTCATATCCTTATAAATTAAGAAATACTAGAATGAAGTGACCAGATGTTCAAGTCTCCTCTGCAGCACATTCATTACCAGGCACGCATTTAAGATGCATGCAAGTCCGCTAGGACTCTTCTCTGAAGAGGCTCACTTCTCTTAGTGTCATCTGGTTTTGCTTGCACAATGTCTTCAGCACCTCAGCCAAGAGGAAACTTCTGCCTCCTCCACCATTACCTCATCCCAGGACTACTAACACACTGCATTATTTTCAGTGGGCTCAGGAAAGAGAAAACACTGGTTCTCCTTTCAAGCCAGAACCAAGGGAAGAGCAAGCAGAGGAAGAACACAAAGGAGAGGCTGAGCAAAGTTCTTGCTTCCTGCAAAAGAGTTGCTGGTTTATTCACAGTCTCTCGTCTTCCTTACCTCTGCATAACACCACATTCAAAGCCCCATAAGTTCTTATTACTTCATTTTCCATTTAACACAAGTTTTTGTTCCATGTTAACCAAGCACCTCGTCTCCTTGGGGACTGCCAGTCCTAGCTGCTGGGCCTTGAATCTGTGCCTTTACAGTGCTAACAGTTACATCCCTGTCTTTCAGCCCTGCTGATAGTGTAAACCCATAGCATGATAAGTGACAGCAGTGTACAGACACATGCATTCCCTCTGATAGCTTACTATTCTTTCTGAAAGATAGGGAATGTAATTCTATAATATTATTATAATTTTTCAGAAATTTAAGACTAAGCATGCTGGTCCACGTAAGTGAGAAATGCTGAGAACCAGCCTATAGAGCATCTTAAATCACTTATTACTCTTTTCCTTTGCTGTTCTAATGCCAATAGGACATTTTCTTTTCAAATTTTGTAAAAGAAAAAATATAAACTAAACAGGCTGTTCTCTGGCTGAGACCTTGGATTCTTTGGCACCTAATATAGCAACAAAAAAAACTAATTTCACATCATACTGTCAATAGCTTACATTAAAATTGCATTCTTGCTGCTTTGACATTACTGTACATGGATCTTTTTGTTCTACATAAATGGTCTACATTTGGGCTTTTTTTTAACTAGCTAGTATTCCTTCCAATTCAACAGGATGCACAAGGCTATCATTTTCCTACTTGTTCACATATCCATGAAAACTGTCCCTTTCTCTAGGTTTAGTTTTGTTGCTGTAGGTAAACAGACAGGACACAATCCGAATGGACAGCCCAAGTGTGACCCAGTCCCTGTTCCCAGTGTTTGTCCAGGGAGCAGGTTTTACTGGACAGAAGCCTTGGAGACAGGCCTTCAGCTGGAAGTCCATGTACAACAGACATTTCACTCCTAATAAAAGCCTGTCCCTTCGTGTCTCAGGCACAGCTAAGGGATAGCATAACTCCACAGAAGACCAAGGGAAGGAGCACTTCTGGTGATGAGCTTTGCTGTGAAAGGACAAGTCAGATTCCCTCCTAGGTATGGAAACCCAGGGGGGCCACACTGCTTCTTGTCCTACTGCTGACCTACCATCACCATTCACAAGAGATTTGAATGAAACCAAATATTTTCCAATATTCTCTGTTCTGTCCCAGGTGAGGAGTTTCAAGAGTCTGTTCACCCAGACAAAGTGTAAGGTAGCAACTCTTCCACACCCTTCACCATTCCTCTGTCTCAGCCATCCCAAGAAACACCTCTTCCCTATGCTCATTACCTTCTCCTCAAAAGGAGTTAATGTAGATCTGAATCCAGTCTGCAGTGGCCCTCCTCTCTCTTTTGGTGGGTAAGTCTGTTTGGTCATCCTTTGATACAGAAACTTGAATTGCTGCAAGAATTTGCAATGTCAAAATCCAAAAGGAACAAGACACTTTCTATGTAGCCAATACAGGGTTTTACTGTCTCAGCAGATACCAAAAGCATTAATTGCTCACACTCTTTACTATTGTTTTTTGTCAGCATTTGCGCCAGTGTTGGTTTGCCTTTTCTCCTGGGAGTGGGTAGTCTTTTTATTACAACACTAATAAGATAATTTCATATTTACTGAAAATGTAGTTGTGTAATTTTAAGTATCATTTACTTGCTGTCTCCATACATTCCACAATGGGACTAGAATTTGGGAAAGTAAAAAACATTTATGTGAAAGGGTCATGTCCTCAAATCAAGGAAAAAAAAATTATTTTTTTTTTTAAACCCTGGTTTCTTCCTTTTCTTTAACCTCTCTATCTTGGCTCTCACTCCCATGTTAGTAAATAAGCAGGGGGAGGGGGTGAACCATAGGAACCATTTACTCAGCTGAACTAAAGAGATGAAAGCAACTGGCCAGGCCAGATGGGTTTGTGGTTTTTCACCATAAGAGTTGCCACTTCAGGAGGGTACCAAGCTTTTACTGGAAACTTAATATTTGTTGACCAGAATGTTTTTAGTGGTCTTCAAAACTGAGAAATTGCAAGGCAGAAGCTTTGCACCTTGATGTGGTAAATTAGCTAAGAAAATCTAGACTTGAGGAGAAAGCAGCTTAAAAAAAAAAAAAAAAAAAAAAAAAAAAAAAAAAAAAAAAAAAAAAAAAAAAAAAAAAAAAAAAAAAACCACATCTCAGCGACCAGAGCCACTTCTGTTTCTCCTCCTCATCAGAAAGTCACACAAATTGGCTGCAGCCACCCCCTAGCACAAGAGCAATTGTCTCCATTTGGAGAAGCATGTGAGGCTGAAGCCAGGCAGGGGATGCTGTTTGATTTGCAACTGGCATTCTTGAGCAAAGAAACTTGAAATGTGTGCATGCCATCCCCCAGGAAAAGTAGCCATCTCAAAGCCCTGCCCTCACCCCAGGAGTCTAATTCTGTGGTCTCCGAAACTGTGCATGCTGGGAAAAAAAAAAACAACCACCATTGTCCTCAAGCTTTTTCTAAGATTAGAGCTGACCTAGAGGGTACTGAAAGATCAAAAGCCATCATCATTCCTATTTTACAGAAAGGAAAAAAAGGCATTTGAAAGTCGAAATATCTTCTTTGACAAATAAGCTTATTTCAATACAGCATCTTCTCCCACTAAGTATCTGCACTATAGGCATATTTAAAGTGACATTATGTTGAAGTATTGAAAAATGTTGTCTCCTTAAAATTGTTGTTGCATGTTGTGTACCCCTTCATAGGAATCTTCTGAACATGGTATATTTCTCCTTCATGAGACTCAGAGTTGGAACAGATGGTGGTTCTCTGTGGTTTAGAGCATAAGGGAAGAGAGGGAAAATCTTACAGATTAGGATGCCTGGACCATTTGATTTCCTGAAGATTAAAATCACTGCCTTGAACCCAACACAAGCCCACAGCAAAAAATATACCACTTAATAGACAGGCTGTGCTTCCTCTAGTAGCCTTACTTCCTGGGCTAAATTACAGGTCTTGTACAATGCATGAAAATAACCCAGCATCCATGGAAAAATTCAAGGTGATAGAAGTGCATTTTAGACCTTCAGGAGAACAGCATACAGCCTGTCTACAAGATGCAGGAGGTCTTTGTAGCTTTCAGAGCATCAAGTGTACTTCTTTTCACAGACAGTTGGGAACTTCAGGGGCAAGCAAAATTCAGAACCAGCATGGCAGGCTGTATATAAGATGAGATTAATCTGTCTCAATGATCTTCATCACATTGCTCAGGGTTTTAATCTTTAAAAGAAAGATTGAACACTGACAGAATTTAAAGGTAAAACCAGATTGATACAGTACTGTCTGAACCTCTGTGATTATCCCATGAGATCATCATATAAAAGAGCTTTTTGGAAGAAAAGTGAAAGCAATAATGTCCAGTTTCATACTGGTAGAACCAAAGGAGGACAAGGGGAGGATCTGTTTGTAGAACAGCTACTGAGGAAGCTGAAGAGACTATTCTGCAACAGGAGGTAACAGCCATATACAGAAGAGCTGTAATAAATTGACTTCAAAATAGGCTTCCTCACAATCTCACTTTGCATACGCACGTCCCAAAGACCAGCTTTATGCATTCTGTCACTCTGCACATAGGAGAAAAACACTTTCAAATTCAAAGAATACATGTTCCTCGCTCCTGCTTTCAGAAGGTAGCAGTAGTTCAAATGGGAAGCGCCATGTACTCTTAAGCAGCAAATTGCACACAATTATATATTTTCTTAAGGTGCCTTGCATTATTAAAGCCTCTTTAAAGAAAACAAAACTGAACACAGTTTAAGTACATGACTGCACAACTAAGCTACATACCAGAACAGAAATGGACAATGATTCTGCTCTTTGCTCATCCCATGTTAACCAGTACTAGATACTCAGGAACAAGAGCAAAGCATCTGTGGATGCTTTTATCACCATCTTTCAGCTCTATTTCGACAATGAACTAACAAAAGTACAGAAGTTACAGTGTTTACAACACTTATTTAATGAAACATGGTTTCTGATAACCTCGTAGGCAAAGCACTCATATTCAAAATTTGGATGTGAGATCACAAATTAGGGGTTTGCTTTAAAAATCAGCCAAGATGAGAAGCTACATGAAGATAGTCAGCTAGTGTAAGAGAAAGCAGTTCTACCCACTGAACACTGGGCCACATGTTTTCCTTAAAACAGACCACAAAGAATTACTTAGTACAATCAATTACCCACATTTAGCAGAGGAGATTAATGTTGCTGTTTGATTATAACCCCAAGAATTTGTTCCTGAAATACAAACTTCGACTGTAAGGGAATACAAAAATATAATAGACTTTTGGCTTTGTTTTAACAGTAAGTTTTCTGAAGGGGAATAGTGTGATATGTACTCACCACACCATAGAGAGACTGGAAGATGCCCAAGTCTATTTTAGGGCCTTGCCTCAGGGTACCTCTCTGAGGAAACAGGAAACTTTGGTTTAATACCAAAGCTAAACCTAGACACCAGTTCCCAAAGAATTTTCCTCCCCAAACTTCAGATTCCCAGAGCATCGAGTTGCTGCACTTTTTACTCATGATGTACCCTCAACACCCTGAGTATCCTGCTCTCACCTCTGCCAGGAGCCCCCTGGTCAGGCCATTGCATCCCCCAGAGCACTTCCCTGCTGTAGACACCCCAGTACAGAGTCCCTGACAAACATTCAATGCATGATTTCTTTTCAGGTCTTCCCCACCCACTGGCCACTCCACCTGATGAGTACTTGCTCTGGCTCCAGTCATCTCTCCCATGGCCAGTCACCCTGTGTCATAGGTATAAACCGAGTTCACAAACTGTGTTTAAAGGCTTCCAGTAGCCACAGGAAGGGTAAGCAGCTGCCCTGAGGAGCATAGGTTGTTTTAGTGCTCCCTACCGCAGAACAAGCACGAATCTAAATGTGCTAAGGGCTGGGCCCAACATAGACAAGATCTTTAAAGTGTTTTTTCAGTTTCTGAGTCCCCATGCTATATTCCTCTTCCTTAGGTGACAGGGAGAAAGGTCTAGGCCTCAGATTAACAGTGTTTTGGAGACAGGTGACTGCCACAGCTCAACAGATCCACGTGTGTGTGCTGAGCTTGATGCATCAGTCCTTCACATGCACCACAAGCCCAGGGCTATCAACCCAGAGCCCTGGGTCCGTGCAGGGCAAGAGTCCAACGTCATTTTAAAATAGTATAGGCTCTCTCTTGTCCATTCCTGCCTCATCACGAGCATTCAAATTGAACAGTTTGAGGTCTTAGAGTCATCAGAGACTAAACTAGCCAATAAAAGCCATTGTGTATGAGACTGACTTGAGCTGTGCCTGGGAAATGGGTCACTGAAGTCCTAGGGGACAACCTATGGATGCAGCAAGCCAATTTATTCAGAGAATCACCAAACAACTTCCCCACCTCGCTACCCCTCAAAAAAAGATGAAGTTCCTCAGTTATATGCCAGCTACCTGAAGATTCCCTTCCTCCACAGGACCAGTGGTTGCTCTTAATGGACAGACACAGAAACATGAAAGAGGATTTTCCTAGAACCAGACATTCACTGGGTTCAGTGGCAATTACTAGTGCTCCTAGCAGTCAGTTCATCTGCAATTGCTTGGTTATTCATGTAGATTATTAACGATCAGATGTTATAACCTTCTGGAGAACGTATATAATTTTCATATGTTTCCCCCGCCATGTGCACCTACAGAACATTTGAGCTTTCTTTAAACAAATCTGCAGCTGTAACTGGGAAAAAAAGTATGAATTATTGAAAGTTTAGAAGAAATGTTAATTGCTTCCAACCAAGGTCCAAAAGATTTAGTTAAAGACTCCTTAGAGTGTATATTGCACATTCAAGAATACTGGCTATTCTCCAACGGTTTGTATCTGCTAAGCTTAAAAATTCATGTAAGTCTTTAAAATTAATGCTGCATAACCATGTGTATCCTCTAGAACCATAGCAATTACAATAAAAGCGCTTTAATTTGTTATCAAGTGATTTTCATCATAATGTGACACTAAATACCAAAACATTTAATAATTATCCCACTACTTTAATGTATTAACAACATTTCGAAATATTTACACTACAAGATAAGATGGTTTTTAGTTCTCACTTCACTTACAAACATAAATTGTTTGAGAGGTTCTTGAAACAGGTCATATCCTAAGATTTCTCTGACAGCTGGTTTTCTTTCAGACTAAAATAAGGAGAGACAACAAAAACAAAGTCTTCTCTAAGTCCTAGCAACACAACAGGAAAATATCATCCTTTTTACAAATCAGGTCCCCAGTCTTGAAGCCTTGCACAGATGCTGAACTTTGAATTCAATTGGCTTACTCATGTGCATCAAATCAAGCATAAACTTCAGTCCCTGCAGCTTCAAACATGACCTATCCAGCAACTAAAATCCAAGATATTAGCTATACATTCCTTCATCTAGTTTTACATGTACCAGTTCATCAAAAATGCCACACATGCATGACAGTGCTTTAAGATTTCAAGCACAGAGCTAGAGTGGAGCGAGGAGTTGCACCAAAATGTCCTTGCTGCAACACCCAAACCTAAATAATGACAGTGACTGAAATCCTGCAGATTCTGTTCCTGGCTGGAGGAAAGACATGACCCGCAAAGTTCCCCCCAAAGTGAGTGGGTGTGGTTCCCTCCCCATCCCTCATGTGAGGCTAACAGAGAAAACTTGTGGCATATTGTGGTTTTAACCAATTTTTATGGATATTGGTCAGCAATACCCTGACAGGGAAATATATACAGATTCTTCTTTCTTTGTGAAGTCTCTGTCCTCCCATTCAGATGGGATTTCAACTCCTCACCTCAGACCACATCCTTTGTCTGAGCTGTGAAGGTCAGCCTATGACAAAATGTCACTATTTTCACACTAGACCACTGGCTCAGCAATCCTCCACTTCCATAGTGCTGCTCTGATTCCTCACAGGACTGCTGCAAGTCTGTGTGGACACAGGAACACAGTGCTTGACAGATCAAGGCCAGACCCTTCTGCTTTTCCAGTGCTCTTCAACAACAGGGCTCTCAAAAAACACCCTTTGGGAGAGGCACAGGGCTGTTGCCCCACCACATGCAAAAGCAGCACTGAATTCATGTTACCTCCTATTAGAAAAAGGGGACACTAGAGAGAACAACAAAATTTTGCCTCATTGATTATTCCTGTGCCTTTCTCAGAAATGAGACCCTATCACTCATCAGCTCTCCGCATTTCCAAAACTACTGCCTAAGAAAGTAAAACGAAAGGAGAGGCCTCTTTCTGACAGGGACATCTGTCTTGGATTTCAAGTCTAGCAGCAATCCTCAAAAGTCTGTTTTGAGAACCATTAAGACATCTGAAGCTTGTGCTTCCTAGATTTCAGGAAAGGTAATACAACAGTTCTTTTGGCTCTCTGTGTGCCGTTGTTTTCACACTGGTGGTTGGGAGCACTCTCAGGGAGAGGAAAGCCCAGGTACTCCCTATCCACAGCACAGCGTGAGTGATCACAGTGCCTTTTGACCACATGAGCTTTTATAGAGGAAACAAACAAGGAACTGTAAAGTAATTGAACCAGCAAGACAGTGAGACTGCTATAAACATTTTGGTGGTCTCATGCATTGCAAAAGATATTTTTGTGCCAAAAGTTTGCTGCCTAGAAATAATTAGTGCGTTTTT